>JBCEWE010000451.1:262500-437500 GCA_039877035.1 Silurus lanzhouensis
CAGTATTTTCAGCCAAGACACGGCTAAAGGTCACTACTTTGGTACTGCATCGAAATGACAATGCTGGGGTGGTGGTAGATCAGCGGTTAGGGTGTTTATCAGAAGGTCGTGAGTTCAGATCCCAGGATGATTAACCCGCACCTGCTCAGTTGTATGAATTATATAACTGTAAGGCCCTTAAATATAAAAATTGAGTTGTGTATTAAATATTTGAATCCAAATTATAATTAGAATCAAATCCAGCTTCATGAAGATATGCTTTACATGGGTTGGAGTGGAAGATCTCCTGCTATAAATCTCTGAACCTCAACCCTGCTGTACTATTGAACTGCACCACAGGCCTCCTCACCTCACCTCCATTAATACCTGACTTTACTAACAACTTTGTTGCAAAATAAATTTAAACAAATCTCCACAAAATCTTGGGAAACATCTTTCCAGAAGAGTGGAAGATAGGAACTAAATGTGGAATGGGGTGCTGAAAAAGCACACAATAAAACTTATGTTTAGGTGTCAGTGGTGTCAAATATTTGAGCTGTGAGCCACCAATGGCCTCATTTTCGGTTCAAAAAGAGCTCAATTTCGAAAGCTTGCAAATCAACTTTTGTTGAAGTCGAATAAAAATATCGTCCTCTGAGAGACTGAGAGCTGCATCAAATCACAGCCACCTCAGAATTTTTGCTTTTACGTTTATCTAAAAGCATCAAATTTGATTTGTCAATTGAATACTGATGGTTCTTGTACTTTGTGACATGATCCTGTCATTTTTATTTGTTAATTAAAGATCCTCTTTCTGAAAGATCGCTTTATACTTTATCTTTTTTTTTGAGCGACTTGTTTGATCTCGGTTTCATTCAGGCGTCCTAAAGGGGATGTTGTGTTGATGGTCAATGCAGTGTTGAGGTGTACAATCTGATTTGTATTTTAGGAAATAAAACCTCACAAAACAACTGTTTTTTGCTTTTTAATAACACATGTCCTGTGCTTTTAGTGAAGTCATATTAGAACTTGTAGTGTTTTGGAGTCAGGTATCTCTACTTATCTATACATATTTATACTTAAGTAGGATTTTCAGGGACTCTTTACATCTCTGTCCACAAACCTTTTGAGATAAAAAGTATATATTAGTGATAAATTCCCAGTTACAGCATCAGATGCATGTCAATAATCTTGGAATTTGGTTCTGATCCACACTGCAGCAACAGGTTCAGGTTGAGATGTTTCCTTTCCTCTTTATTTTAATGATTTCACTCGAGACACACTCACGGAGCACCGAGGCGGAAACTCAGGAGTGTAAAGACGTCCTGTCTCAGTGCCTGTCTCCTTTTAGACACTCTGACAGCTTCCTCGCTTCTCGGCAGATTGCGTCACGTGTCGCACTTGTGTGTGTGTGTGTGTGTGTGTGTATGTGTGTGTGTGCCGGTGTGACAGCACAACTGGATTGCAGTCACACAGACAGCAACAACACAGCCAGTCAAAGACAAATCTACCTTTCAAGCCCTAATTTAATCACAAGTTCTTTCTCTGTGTTACTCACTCACTCACTCACTCACTCACTCACTCACTCACTCACTCACTCACTCACTCACTCACTCACTCACACCCTCACTCACTCAAACACTCACACATTCATTCACTCATTTAAACACTCACACATTCACCCACTCACTCAAACACTCACATTCATTTACTCACTCAAACATTTACACATTCATTCACTCTTTTACACACTCACACATGCATTCACTCACAAACACTCACACATTCATTCACTCACTTAAACACACTCACACACTAATTTTACACACTTATACATATTACTCACACTCAAACACTAATTTACTCACACACTCATTCACTCTCACAATCTTACAGAGATACTCACTCACACTCATTTAGTCACACATTTATTCACTCACTCACTCACTCATTTACTTACTCATTTACTCACTCACTCACTCACTCACACACTCACTCACTCACACACTCACTCACACACTCACTCAGTCACTCACACATTTATTTACTCACTCACTCACTCACTCACTCATTCACTCATTCACTCAGACCCTAATTTACTTAATCATACACTCACTTACTCACACACTCACTCACTTATTCACTCACTCACACACTCACTCAGATACTCACTCACAAACACACACTCACTCCCTCAGACAGTCACGCACACACTCACTCACACACTCACACACTCACTCACAAACTCACTCACTCACTCACTCATTCACTCATTTACTCACTTACTTAAAACATATTGGTTTGGACATGGCCTTAGTTTGCAACCTAGTGAACCAGTGTTGATGTATTCATTAATACATACGAAAAAACTTTGGTATTTCGCTCTGGATTCAGGCACCTGCTAAATGCTGTTAATGTAAATGTAAATTATTAATTCTCATTTTAGTTGAAGCATTTCTCTGAGGATGCTCTGGAAATGAGGACCTTCAGGAACGACATCTATTACGCTTCATTTCTGTAAAGCTGTTTAATTTTTTGTTTTCTTGTGTTAAAATTTGGGATCCGAAATTCACTTTAATGATTTTGCTGTAAAGAGAAAGCAATTAATAGACACTGAAAAATCTATGTGAAAGCACATACACCACTACACACTCACACCCAGGGGTTAATAATGCTCTGCAGGAGAGGAGGTTGACGTGACAGCTTTCACTCAGGCCGTGTGAACGTGTCAGAGTGTGTTGGCTCCTGTGACTCCACACACACACACACACACACACACACACACACACACACACACACACACACACACACACAGAATCCGCACTAAGCTGGATTTGAATGTCTTTTTCATAAATCCCTGAGCTTCTGCTCTTCACCTTCACTCTTCACAAAAATTTCACTTTGTGCCGTTAACACTTAGTAGTACATTATTTCATGTATCAGTAAATATATTACAAAATACAAATTTTATCATTAATATAGTACTAATGTTTTGTGAAATTCTGGATTCTGATTCTGGGTAATTCCTGTTTTGTTTTTTTTTTTTTAATAAAAAATGAATGTGAATTATGGAAGGAGTCTACAGTATCAGTACTTTATAACATTCAGAACGAGCTCCATAAAAATATGTAACAAGTCTATAAATGTTCAGATGTTTCACTTTATTTTTTTATTGAAAAATCCTCCCTCAGCATGAAGAACAGCTTTACACGTTCATCCGTACAGTTTGTTTCTCCAAACATTCATACTTTGTGTGTAGAAATATTGTTCGTGTCTCTAGTAAAACTCACTAAAGATGCTCTTCACTAGTTCAAGATTTCTTTGTGATCCAGTTAATTCCAGAGCAGTTCAATAGGATTGAGGTGCAGTGACTGGACAGGTGATACTATGATAAATATCACTCCAGACATCTGTCTGCTCTCTAAATAACGCTTAAAGATTTTGTACGTACGCTTCTGCTCATCGTCTTGTTGTACGGTGAGGTCGGTTCCAATGAGCCGCAGTCCAGATGGAACTGCTCGATGGTTGAAGTATGGAATGGTTGCCATGTTGGCTATTTTCACTTTCTGGAATAAGTCTCCAAACTTCCCTGCTCCAAAACAATCCCAAACCATTTCGCTTCCACCTCCATGTATGTCTCAGTGTGTGTGTGTGATGACTGTCACAATCTGTCACACACTGGGCTATTTGACTTGATGGTAGGACACACACACACACACACACACACACACACACACACACACACACACACACACACTTACACTGCACTTTGACTCAACATGTAAAGCTTGAATACAGGAATATATTCATGTATGATATGTGCATATTATTCAAGAAGATTTGTCTATTTATTGTAGTGGTAGTACTATTTCCTTCTCTTCTTCTTCTTCTACTTCTTCTTTTTCTTCTACCTCGTTTTTGCTATTTCTACCCCCTTTTTTCCATCTTCTTCTTCCTTCCTTCTTCCTCCTCATCTTCCGCTTCTTTCTTTTCCTTCTTCTCATCTTCTTCCTCCTCTTCAGCCTCTTCTTCTTCTAATTATTATTATTAATATTTATCCATCTAATTGTATAACTAGTATAATATATATGTGTGAGAGGAGCTTCTGCTTCATGACGGCACCCTGTGATTGACGATTGTCCTGCAACAACACAACATGGAGTATTTTATTCTTCAGACTCGACACCAGTGCATTTTGCATTAATGGGTTTAGAAAAACAGTGTTTGATTTCGAAGCAAAGGTTTTTACGAACGACGTATAATAATCAACAAATCCTAAACTGCAGCATGATTTTCATTAATTTGTAATTAGCTCTGAAATTAACCCTTCGAGGGTCTCGCTCGTTTCTTCTGCTGAGACACTTGATGAGATTTCTATCAACCGATGTTTGAATTATGGCCTGTGAAGAAAGTGAGTCAGAGCGACTAATGTGTTAGAATACACACACACACACACACACACACACACACACACACACACACACGCACACACATTTTAAGAGCACTTTGATGTTCTTTTTCTTGTTTTGGTTTGGTTTTCTTTATTATATAAATTCACAGTGAAGTAAAGGAATAAAGTAAATCTGTATTTTATTTATAATAATATAAATATAGTTCATATAGCGCAAAAATCTGTAAATATCATCACAAAAGCAGCTTTCCAGATAATATGAAAATATAGTGAGGATCTGGGTGGTTTCTGGCTTGGGGCAGGTCCACACTAATATGGTGTCTTCACTAGATGTCACCAGAGTGTTCTTGAGTCTCTCATTAGTGCCTATTATTTGCACCTGAGTCTCGTTAGCTCTGTGGATATTTAAGTTCCCTTTTTATACTTGTTTGTTGCTCTTTTGTGTGGTTTGTTTCTAGGGTTTAGTTTCCTGAGTCTCCTGCCTGCGCCTTAAGTTGGCCAGTGTAAGCCTTTGTTGGCTGTTTTGCTGTTTTCTTTGCTTTTTTGAAGATCTGAAGGGAAGAGGTAATCAGCTAGTCACTGGTAGAGACTTGAGTGCTAAACGGTTTGCATTAACTGCAGTCCAAAGCCGTCTCCATGGTGATCACCATTCAGTAGCAATCAAATGAATTATCAGTCTGTTTATGTGGAAAACATCCTCACAGCAGCAAGTGGTTTCCAAGTGTTGTAGAGTTAGAACATTGGGTTGGATTAGGCGGGTCAGGAAGAGCAGAACATATCAGAATGAGAATTTGGAATTCCTCCTATAGCAGGAAAGATGTTTTTCAGCAATTTTACCAGAATTATTTTTTCTCTTGTTTTTTTTTTTTTTTTTGTATTTATTATATATATTTTAGTTTTAATAAACATTGATGTGAATGATCACATTCAATTTGATATCATAAAATGTGTTTAAATCGATAAATAAATAAAATAACAAAAATTATGGCTGTTTTGATGCCTTGTATTAGTGTGATCTCATATGGTATGGTATTAAAAAGTTTGTAGACACCTGACCATATGGTATGTGATTTTTTGTTGTTGTTGTTTTTTTTAAACAAATATTACACATTTAGTCACCATTTGCTGTTCTTTATAAGCTCCACACTTCTGGGATGATGTTCCACTAGACTTTATGGAGATTGGTTCAGCCACTAGAGTGTTGGTAATGTCAGGTACTGATGTAGGTGAGGTGTGGAGGCCTGAGGTGCTGCCCACTGTTGGGGCTCTTAAACAAGCTCCTCAACCCCTCAGTGCTCCAGAGACTTTTTAACATTGCTGAAGCCGTGCCCTGATCCCAGCTTCCCAACATTTTTGGGATATGTGAAGAAAGAATTTCACTGTGCTGTAATGTAAAGACTAATTTGTTTCCTATTTGTTTATTTGTAAATAAATAAATAATATGAAGTTATATATATAAAATGAACAATGGCAACTTTTACAATTTAAAACTAATGTTTGGTATAATGCAATATTTACTTTACATGGCCCTCAGTCAAGATTGTTGGTTCTTCATAGGAAAAAGATTTGGTACCTCTGAAATAAATGTTCTCACCCAGCACTTGCATCCTCTTCCTCTATCATAAGCACTCGTACTACTGTACAACACTTCCTAGATTTCTGGTATTTTCCTTTAAATAATTTTAAACACACTAAAATCTACCCAAGTGACTTGAGAGGTGTTTTTGCTTCTAAAATGTTTAGAAAATTGACAGTTGGAATCGACTTACATTTCATCAGAACACTTCACACTAATCTAACCGTTAATACCCCAAATCCTTATCGCTCTAATTAGCCACTTTTAGACACATCGCATATTCACGTGGTCCACTTTAAACTAGCATCCTCAGAGTCCTTTATCTTCTACAGGCTTAACGGGTTTGACCTCCGGGTGCTTCTGCTTTTTAATGAAACATCATTTGGAGTCTCATTAGGATCCGAGAGCGAGCAGTTAATAAAGTCTGCGAAGATTTCCTTTAAAGATCCACAGCGGGTTTTTTTTATTACTTAAATGCTGTTTGGAGATGTGGTACTTGCTCCGTGTTTAATTAATGCACAATAATAAAGCATAAAGTCAGAAGGGGCGAAAACCTATGAATGAATTGTTCTTTATGTAATTGTTTCTGAAAAAACAGCTTACAAACAAGGCTGCAAGGTTTCTACCAATCCGAGAGTCGAAGGATTACCTTCAGCCTTGTTGATCTTTAGTAACTGCCTGGAGGGACGTACGGACGGACAAACAAGAGAGAGAGAAAAGAGAGACAGACAGACAGACAGACAGACAAGAGAGAGAGAGAGAGAGAGAGAGAGAGAGAAAAGAGAGAGAGACAGACAGACAGACAGACAAGAGAGAGAGAGAGAAAAGAGAGAGAGACAGACAGATAGACAGACAGACAAGAGAGAGAGAGAGAGAAAAGAGAGAGAGAGAAAAGAGAGAGAGACAGACAGACAGACACATTAGAGAGAGAGAAAAGAGAGAGAGAGACAGACAGACAGACAGACAGACAAGAGAGAGAGAAAAGAGAGACAGACAGACAGACAGACAGACAGACAAGAGAGAGAGGAAATAGAGAGAAAGAAAAGAGAGAGAGAGAGTCAGACAGACAGACAAGAGAGAGAGGAAATAAAAAGAGAGAGAGACAGACAGACACACAAGAGAGGAAGAGAGAAAAGAGAGAGAGACAGACAGACAGGAGAGAGAGAAAAAAGAGACAGACAAGAGAGAGAGAAAAGAGAGAGAGAGAGAGAAGAGAGAGAATGAGACAGACAGACAGACAAGAGAGAGAGAAAAGAGAGAGAGAGAGAGAGAGAAGAGAGAGAATGAGACAGACAGACAGACAAGAGAGAGAGAAAAGAGAGAAAGTGTATGTATATAATACATATATGAACCTAGACGTTTTTGGGAAAACAGTTGCCAGGTATAAACAATGCAGCAATCTGAGGAGTCCAAGCACTTGCTTTTATTAGCAAGGGGGGGACAAGTGTGTGTAGGTATGGTGGTCAACTTGATTGTTATGTAATTACTGGATGATCTGATGAGGTGCTGGTGGAGTGTATTGATGTGTGGGAAATTCATCTGGGCTGTCGACATTGATCTGTCAAAAGCACCTATGCCTGTATATTGTCCACAATCTTTCTCACACACACACACACAAACACACACACACACACACACACACACACACACACACACACACACACACACACACAAACAAAAAAAGAAATTAGTTAAATTGAGGAAATCGGGTGGATATGCATTTGATTTGTGATGGCCATTGCAGCCACATATACAGGAATTTGTTAGAAATGTTTGATGCCAGTCTTGCAGATGAAACACTGTCACTGTAATGTGATGTGTGCTGTCATGCTTGCGTGACTTCAATTAGGAACCATGTTAATACTAATCTTCTACACGGTGTGCTAAATTAAACCAGTTTACAGTGTCCTCATGCAGTGGAATTGACTGTAGAAAGTGGGTGGCGAAACAACACCTTCAAACCACAGCATTCCATCTGAAACCAAACCATCACCAACCAATCAACAATATCCTAAAACAACATTTTCTCCAACCACATACTTTCTAAGAAATGTTCCTGAAAACGCTGCCTCCAAACAGTGTTTCCAAATAGCACTCTTTTTAAGCGCAGTTCGTTTTAACATGACAATGTTCAAGGGGGTGAATACTTATGCACTCTATATAGCACTTCAGTGAATTGAAATATGTTTACAATGAATTAAAAGACGGCAGTATTTATGGAATCCATAGTTATAACATGTCAAGGTTTAGTATATGAGAATGGTGTGTGTGTGTGTGTGTGTGTGTGTGATTCATTCTCTTTGTGTTTAGTTTGTTAAAACAAACAATCAGGAAGCATGTCGCTGATTGAATTGCTAATCTCTGTGTGTGCATGCAGACACTGATTCAAAGCAGAATTTGGTGTTTGTTTTTCAAAGTGACTCCATGCCCACTGGGGGGAACCATGTGATTTTCGTGTGTGTCATCCTCAAAATGAGTGTGGGTTTGTCCAGCAATACACACACTGAGATGTGCAAAACATACACTAAGAAATGTTTCACAGCTGAGTCCCGTGTGTGTGTGTGTGTGTGTGTGTGTGTGTGTGTGTGTGTGTGTGTGTGTGTGTGTGTGTGTGTGTGTTTCTCATGGGATTTTCTTTTGAGTTCTTCCCTAACCTCTTCCAACAAAGCTGGAGGCACACAATTGTATCAGATCTTTGTTTGCAGTACCTTGACATTTTACCTTAATCTAGGAGACTCAAACCTGTTCCAGTATGACAATGCCCCTGTGCACAAAGCCAGCTTCATGAATCTCATGAAAGCTTCATGATCTGCTTTACATCGGTTGGCGTGGAAGATCTCTTGCTATAGACCTCCAATCCTACTGCACAACTTTAGGATGAATTGTTCATGCTGACTGCACCCCAGATCTCCTCACCTCACCTACATCAGTACCTGACTTTAGTAACACCCTTGTGACTGAAGGAATCTTACACAAATCTTCACAAAATCTAGTGAAACATCTTCCCAGAAGAGTGGAGCTCATTATAACAGGAAATGGGAGTTAAATGTGTAATGCAATGTTCAAAAAGCGTATAACTTATGGTCAGGTGTCCACAAGTGTTTGTCCATGTGGTGATGTTTTGGATGCTAGAAACGTTTAGTCTGAGATACAAATTTGACTTTCATATAACAACACATTAATTTTTAAAGGAGAGTGAAAATTATATTTTTGGAGAAATCTGCTGTCTACAGTTCAGTCATACGTGATATTGATGTACTGCTACACACACACAGACACTGCAGGTTTTAATCTAGAAAGTGTTGTCCTGGTCTTTCGTTGCTTTAGCTGCCAGGCTGCATTAACCACAATGCTCAGGGTGATGGAAGGATGGAGGGATAGACCAAGGGAGGAGGTTAGGGGTGGATTAGTAGACAAGCACTGGGGTCAGGCAACGGTGATTCTGCTCCAGGGTTTGTACTCATTGTTTTTAATGAAAACCTATTTTGATTTAAACACATGCAGACGCTTGTATATGTGAGTGCATCAGGGACTCTGTGAAGCACAGAATGACTGGAGGTCAGAAAAAAACATTAGGGCATTTTTCATATGAAATTTACAATTATACAATGTATACATATACTGAGGGTTCAGGGCCTTGATCAAGTGCTCAGAAGCGATGTTGCAGGGATTTGAACTCATGACCTTCAATACCAAAGTTCTTACCCCTGATTTACCACTTTCCCTACCAATAACAGGAAATCAAATTTATAAATATCATTTTTGTTTTTTTCTAATGTTCACATCAACCACATTTTCAAAAAAATAAACCTCAAAGTTATCCGAATGTTGGACACTTTCAAAAATCATGACTAAATATCAACTGAAATCTGAAAACACAGTGAGGTTTTGAACTCTGGATTTAGAGCTGTTTACTAAGCAAGCTGAAAAGATCTGAGCTGTGCAAGGAGTAGTTTTATTTCTGCTCATTTAGCTTTTATTTCGCATTTGCACAATTGTAATTTTGTATATTTCTATAAATGTATATCTTTGTGTCTTTTTTCCACCTTATGGATTATAATTTATTTCATAAACTGCTGGAGGATTCACAAAGTAAGAATTTTATTGTATGATGTAACAGATAGTGCTTCATGTATATATTGTATAATAGATGTCAAATTGCCAGAGTTCTGGATTCTGATTGGTCAGAAGTAGAAGAGGTCAATGTTAGAGTGCTTGGTCTAATGCATTATTTCCATAGCAACATCTTATTCTGAGGCACTCATATCACAGAGGCTAAAGAATGTGTGTAATCTGAGATAGTAAAGAAGGTTGTTTGTTGAATAATTATGGAAGGAGTCTCCACACACACACACACACACACACACACACACACACACACACACACACACACACACACACACACACACACTGAGCTTTCAGTCCTTTTCAATCAGCTTCAAATTGACCATTAACACTCACCACCTCACCCACTGCTCTGACATAGGCTGCTGGTTGCCATGGCGGCTGGTCTGATTTAGACTGCCTGTGTGTGTGTGTGTGTGTGTGTGTGTGTGTGTGTGTGTGTGTGTGTGTGTGTGTGTGTGTGTGTGTGTGTGTCCACATGCGTTTATCTGGCATTGAGGTGCTGGTTGAATAAAATGACCTGTGAAGGCTTTCAAGAAAAGTAGAGTAATTAGATCAGGACAAAAAAATGTATACATAGTAAAATAAAGAAATACTGCAAATTAATTACACATTTCAGTTAGCTAGCATTTATGCTAATGGCATTCTAGTTTTTAATTTAACAGTTGACATACTTTTAATAGTAAACCTTCTCACAAAGCAGCTTTATAGAAATAAATAAATATAAATTGGAATGTCTACCTTTAAAATTCTTTCACATTACAAGGTGGTATCAAAACATTTCGAGACTAGTTTTGTAACCCACCCACAGATGGCAGCACAATGCTGCACGCACAGTCACAGAGAGCACCGACCTTCATAAGTCAGTGCCAAAAGACATTGTCCTATGTAACCTGGGTTCTGTGCAACTGGTGCAATTCTGACTATGTCTGCAATTTCATCATTAACAGCAAGATAGAAGGCACGCTCGCTTCAAGAGCGGAAGAACTCCACTTGGAGATGTCAAGAGATTAGGAAGACCTTCAGCAAGCTCAACTCTCAAATGTCAAAACCATTCAGCAACTTAAACATGATTATCGTCTGAGAATAATCCACAATATTGCTGCTATTGTCAGTGTCCTACGTAACAGGGCGATTTAAACCTGCGCTATGCTGTTCCCAAGTTCGTCTCCATGCTGCTGAGCCAGGAGCAGAAGGAACACCTCGTCGAAGAACTCCGTCAGCGTGCTGAGGATCATTACCCGTGACGAAACTTGGGTGTACGGGTACGATTCTGAGATGAAGCAATGACAGCAGCCCAAGTGTGCAGAGAACTGAGGCTTCATCCCAGCAAAGCAGCTGTCCTAGATGAAGCATCTCCATGACTACTAAAGGCTTGCACGTTCCCTCTACCCTCTTCAGCACATCTTGAACCTAAGCCTGGAACAGGAGGGGGTCTCTCGGCTGTGGAAAACATCCTGCATCATCCCAGTTTAAAAGAAAGCACACCCTGGCGAGCTGAATGACTTGAGGGCAGTTGCCCTGATGTCTCGCATAATGAAGACTATAGAGTGGGTGCTGCTACACCACATGAGGCCACAGGTCCACCATGCCCTTGAACCCTCTTCAGTTTGCAAACCAGGAGTAGGTGGCAGTGGAGGATGCTATTATCTACATGTTACACCGATCCCTCTCTCACCTGGACAGTGCCAGCAGGACTATGAGAATTAAATTTCTGGACCTCTCCAGTGCTTTTCACACAATCCAGCTGCTGCTCCTCAGAGATACACTGACAGAGATGGGAGTGGGCTCACACCTGGTGGCATAGATCATGGAGTACCAGACATGCAGGCCTCAGTACATGCAACTTGTGGACTGCAGGTCTGACTTTCAATACAAATCAGAGTCATGACACTTGCAAATGTTTGCGGACGACACCGCTATTATGGGCTGTACAGGAGGAGAAGTACAGGAAACTTTTCCAGGACTTTGTTGCATTGTGTAAATTCATCCACATACACCTCAACACCACAAAGACCACTGAGATGGTGGTGGACTTCAGGAGGCCCAGGCCCTAACCGGAGTCTATGACTATCAACGGTGACTGTGTGGAGATTGTAAAGACTTACAAATACTTGGGAGTGCAGCTGGATGTTGAACTGGACTGGACTGCCAACACGGACGCTTTGTGCAGTAGAGGACAGAGAAATCTGTACTTCGTAAGAAAGGCTGGTGTCCTTCAACATCTGCAAAAAGTTGCTGCAGATGTTCGATCAGACTGTTGTGCCCTCTTCTATGTGGTAGTGTGCTGGGGAGGCAGCATTAAGAAGAAGGAAGCTCAGGTCTGGACAAACTGGTGAAGAAGGCAGGCTCGTCTGACATCAGTGGCAAAGAGATGGGCTCTTAGCAGGCTCCTGTCAATCATGGACAATCCACTGCACAGCATCATCTCCAGGCAGAGGAGCAGCTTTAGTGACAGGCTGCTGTCACTGCCCTGCTCCACTGACAGACTGAGGAAGTCGTTCATTCCCCATGCAGCTTTATAATTCCACTTAGGGGGTAAAAAGACAGTGCTGACATTCCTCACTGTTCTGAACTGTTCAGTTCCATGATGTTCTGTCTCAGTTCCATGATTCATGTTATGTTCTTTGTTTTTTTGCTTTTTTCTTTTAGCCTTTCTTAAGCAAATTTTGCTCTGCCTCCTTGCCCTGCTGAGGAAGTCCTAGACCCTCAGGCCTAAGACTTAAATGCAAGAAATCAGTGTCATTTGACAAGGTCATATGACATGCAGGGACTGATGGGAGATGCAGGAGCTCGAGGCATATTCCTGACTCATGCACACCCAATACACTGTATGATGTGCCGTGAAAATAAAAAAAGAAAAGTTCATTGTCCTAGTGGTTGAAGTGCTTCAATATATTCCCGGCATTGCTTCAGTGCTGCTTGCTGTAGATTAGGGTTATGTTTAACCTGTGGATGGCCAATAGAGCCATCAAAGCCTTTTCTGCTTGCCTCAACTCTATCAGAATCACTGACTCACGTTTTAATATATTTTTGTCAATGAATATACAGTACAGACCAAAAGTTTATAAATATTATATATACAGTACAGACCAAAAGTTTATATATATTATATATACATTACAGACCAAAAGTTTGGACACACCTGCTCATTCAAAGAGTTTTCTTTATTTTCATGACTATGAAAATTGTAGATTCACACTAAAGGGATCAAAACTATGAATTAACACATGTGGAATTATATACATAACAAAAAAGTTAACTGAAAATATGTCATATTGTAGGTTCTTCAAAGTAGGCATCAAGAGAATGCCAAGAGTGTGCAAAGCAGTAATCTAAGCAAAAGGTGGCTACTTTGAAGAACCTACAATATGACATATATTTTCAGTTGTTTCACACTTTTTTGTTATGTATATAATTCCATATATAATTCCACATGTGGTAATTCATAGTTTTGATGCCTTCAGTGTGACTCTACAATTTTCATAGTCATGAAAATAAAGAAAACTCTTTGAATGAGAAGGTGTGTCCAAACTTTTGGTCTGTACTGTATATTAAATTATTCCCAACATACATAATTTACATAGTGTTTCTCTCACAAATTTGGATACACTTCTGAGCTTAATTTCATGCAAAATATCACCCGAAATGCATTTATTGCACAATTAAATACGTCATTGCGCATAATTGATCAAGCTCTCAGATCCAAGAACCAAACTACTCCTAGTCTAATTGTAGCCATAAGATTCATACAACATCAATATCCTAATATATATATATATATATATATATATATATATATATATATAATGTATATATGTATATATATATATATAATTTGTCTTTTAAGCTGCACTGGAGATTCTCCTTTCTGACTTCATTTCAGAACATTTTCAGTACAGTCAAAGATCAAAGAAAACCTTTCTGACATCACCTTAATTACAGGTAACCAAATAAATAAGTGCTGTTTAACTACAATCCAACTAGACTAGTGAGGTTATAATGGTTTTGTTGCTACACACATTATGATAAACTACATACTATAAATTAGCAGGCAACACGGCAAAACCTAAGTGAGATACAGTTATTAACCTATTTCATTAAATGCATTAGCCTTTGTTATCCTCATAACGAGATGAATGATAGAGCTGTGCACACACCTTTTTCTTTTACACCTTTCCTTCCATACTTCTTCCTTTTTTTTTTCTGAATTGGGCTCCTGAGGGCTTAAAGCTTTTTCTTCATCCATAATATTAATTTGGATTCAGCTCTCCTTACTGATGTGACGTCACTCCAGGTCTTGTCAGTTCTTCCAGTGGAAACCCTGAGGGCTGAGGTGACATCACCCAACCCTGCCTCTTCCTTCTGAGTGTATAAGTGGGGGATCTTCTCTGGGTGGTGGGTGCGCACTCAGAGTACCGAACAGGTTTTTTTTTTTTGTGTGTGTGGACGCCCCGTATAGCCACTTTCCCACCCCCCAGAAAAGATGGCTGCCCATGTCACCTCTGCCTAAATCCGCCACTGCCAAGCAGCTATCAAAACAAGTTCAAAACAGAGTGTACGCTCAACCCTGATTGGTGGCTTGTTACGTGTTTGACCAGTTAAGTGTTTATCCGCTCATAAATGAAATGAAAAGATTTTTTTTTTACTTTGAAATGTGTTGAAGTTAAAGTAAAAGCTCCCCAAACGAAAATACTTAAGTAAAGTACAGATACGCAAAAAAGCTACTTAAGTATATTAACCAATTACATTTACTTTGTTTCTGTCCACCACTGCTCTAAATACATTTATATTTCATTTTACATTTAATACCAATCTCTTCTTTTCCCATCTTTCCACTGGATTGGTGTAAACAGTCTGAATTCATAGGGGAAAAAAATCTAATCACGCAAACCAACATTAAGCGAGTGTAAATAAAAGTGGTGTCATGAATACAAATTTTTAGCTATCTGGTGCCATGACCCAGATAGCACATTACAGATACGTTATTCTAGTTCTAGCTTTAAGATTATGGAAGCAAAGGCAGTGGTTATGCCTTGGCTGATTGACAACTTTTTGCAGAAAATCATTGAATTAAAGTCAGTTCTTTTGGATTTGCAGGGTTTTTTATTATTATTCCGCCTGGAGCTGTAGCAACATGCCAGATATAAAGCGTCTTTTGAAAGAATGGAAGGGATTTAAAAGCAGCTGTCATACACCAGAGCATTATAAATAAGACTGACAGCACTGCAACCCCCCCCACTCCCAACACACACACACACACACACACACAGAGCCATGCGGTGTGTACGACAGAGGGGCAATCAGAGAGGTATAAACAGTCATTACAGCTCGGGATCGACTCAGTCATTCACTCCAGGTCTGAAAGAGCTGGCACGAAGCCCAGCCATCATTCGCTCGTCTATCTCCTGTCTGTCACTGGAGCTCCTCTGTGCTCCAGGCTTGTTATCGCAAGCTAAAATACACCCCTGAGATAATTACAGTCATTTAGGCAGACGGAATGATAAGAACACACAGTGAAAGCACACACACACACACACACACACACACACACAAACCTACTTGACCTTTTATTGCCTGTATTTAGGACTGAATAGTAGAGCTTTAAGAAGTCAGTGAATAGAACAGTGTATAGAAGCAGTCATAAAAGTGATCAAAAGACCCTGAATGTCAGCTTCCGTAAAGCTTGATTGAGAAGACAACAAAAATAAAAAACTATAGCTTTCAAAACAGTCTTATAGATAAAACCTTTATAAACATCCATTACACATTTAGTCCAAAGTTCCTGTTATAATAAGCTCCACTCTTCTGAGAATACATTTCACTAGATTCTGGAGTGTGCTTGTGTGGATTTGTGTGAGATTCATTTCAAAAGTGTTAGTGAAGTCAGGTACTGATGTAGGTGAGGTGACGAGACCTGGGGTGCAGTCAGCATTTACATTTATCCCAAAGGAGTTCCGTGGGGTTATAGAGCTCTATAGCAGGAGATCTTCCACTCCAATCGTTATAAAGCAGATCTTCATGGAGCTGGCTTTGTGCCAATTGTCAAGCTGGAACAGGTTTGGAGTCTATGGGTTCAAGAAAAGAGAAACATTTCATGGCACACCTTAACAATGGTTGAAATATAATGAATGGACATTCGATAATGAAGATGAGTTTCCGTTTGAGTCTGATTCCTCTCAAGGTTTCTTCCTAATGTCATCTCAGGGTATTTTTCCTTGCTACAGTCACCACTGGCTCATTAGTTAGGGATAAACTTATAGGTAATAATATATTCTATTGTATGAGGTAGTATCAAAAAGATGTGAGACTAATGGTGTAACTAGTGCTATTCTGGCCTTTTCATCATGGACAGCAAGTTAGAACTAAGAGCAAACATGAATTTTTGCGTGAAACTGAGCAAATCTTCCACAGAGACATTTGAAGCAACATACGTTTAATATGACATATGGCCATTTGAGGTGTTTTGAGTGGCACATGCGATTCAAGAGTAGAAGAACATCACTGGAAGATGACGAAAGATCAGGTAGACATTCAACTTGCTCAACCCTCGAAAATGTCGAACTTGTGCATGATGAGAGTCAGAGAAGATTCTACATGATCTCTCTTACACACCCACTCTACCAGATTTTGACTTTGCCCTCCTCCCGACCATAAAAATGTACCCTTGACACTATTGTAATAATCCAGTGCGAATCGCAGAATGTGCTTGATGCACTTTGAAAAGAAGACTTCTAGGACACATTGCAGAAATTGCAGGAACCCTGGGAGTGCTGTATTGCTATGCAAGGGGACTATTGATGCCACCTCATAACCTCTTTTTCTCTGTAAAGCTGCTTTGGGACATGTCCATGTTAAAAGTGGTCTACAAAAAAGATTTTTTGAATTGTCCTAAAGACAAATTGATTGACAAACACTTCCCACTACAACACATTAAACTTTTGATACAGAGTTCATCTGCATAACAGACATAACTTTCCTACAGACTCCTTTAGAAATTTAAGGAGCCTTCAGATTTTTTTGTACAGATGTATTTCTTAGAAGCCCCTCTCATGGCAGGGTGTGTCATTCTGCAAATGGACTTGGTAGATATTTCATCTTTCCGTGAGTAAATCGGAGTGCTGAGCCTGGAGCGATGCCTCTCCTGCACTCTTCTGAGTAAACCTGAATTTGAATTATGATGTCAGATGATATTAGTGCAGCTCTTCCTATTTGTAGCCTCAGTGACTGTCTGAGCTCATTTTTTTTAATCTCTCTCTCTCTCTCTCTCTCTCTCTCTCTCTCTCTCTCTCTCTCTCTCTCTCTCTCTCTCCCTCTCTTTCTCACTCTCAGTCTGGTGGCCACAAAAGACCCTGAAAGTCCTCGGGGAAGAGCCGTCCCCATGTCTCCCTCAGACTTTTTGGACAAGCTCATGGGAAGGACCTCGGGCTACGATGCCAGAATTAGACCCAACTTCAAAGGTAGGGATGAGAAGCTGCAAGAGCAACATTGTATTATTTTTTTTTTTAACCTTAAAGTTTACTCTCTTTTACATCTATTTAATCATTTTACTAATGTATTAAAATAATTTTTTTAAAGTTTGTTTATTGAGAAATTAATTATGTACATATAATGCAGCAAAATTGAGTCATACAAGGAGCTTATGGAGGTTGTGACCCGTGCCGTTGCCAAGCTCGAAAAAAATATATAACTTAGGCGGTTTCATCCCTTTATCCAGTAAATAAGATGAGCGCTTTCTGACACCAGTGTTGCAACCTCCACATCGGGGTCTCCCATTCTTTCGCGAGGTGTACAGTTCATGGGCTTTTTGATCAAGTCTTTTTGGCCCACCCCTATACCCCAGCTCGACTATGTATATTCAAGTCATGGGGTAGAAAGAACATGGGTATGGTGCGATACAGAGGGTTAAAGAGACGCTTGCCAGCTATTTCTTTCCCTGGATCGCCTCCTCCCTTAAGACACCGATACTACCTATGAAGCCCCTACGTAATTCTTTGATGCTCATGGGTAAAGCTTATGTTTTAGCAGGTCAAGCTGCTGCATCCCTGCACACAATAGCGGTGTTACAGGCGTATAAGGCTGAACTGCAGAATGAGCTGGATGTGGGAGGTGCCCCAGGCGGCCATGTTCACGAGCTCTGCTGCACGGCAGATCTGGCTCTCAGAGCCACCAAAGAGACCACTAAGGCCATTGGCCAGGCTATGGCTGCCCTGGTGTCTACAGAGAGGCACCTGTGGCTCACTCTGTCAGAAATTCTGATAGAGACAGGCCGTACTGCTGGACGCCCCACTAGCTTCAGGAACAGCGGCGGCCTGACACGGGACTTTCTTGGGAGCCAGCTGTGAAGCGGCCTGTTGCACCGCTGTATCTGGTGCCCGCCCTGCCCCCCATGGGTCTTCAGGGCACGGCCAGCTCCAGTGAGTTTTCTCTTCGGTTTCCACCTGGCAAAACTCTAAGGCACTTTCTGGCAGCTTGGAAAGCTCTTCCAGATGTGTCTCAGTGGGTCCTGTGCACTGTAGAGCAAGGTTACTCGATTTAGTTCGGGTCTCCTCTGCCCCGTTTTCACGAGATCCTTCCCACCCCCCTCAGGGACCTGGTGTGTTAACCCTGCCACTGAATGTGCTTCAGGGTATGGCCAGCTCCAGCAAGCATCGTCCTTGGTCTCCACCCGTTCTCGTAGTGGTCCAGGAGAACTCGCCGCCTCTTTTGAGGCTCCAGACTGGAAAGCTCTGCCAGATGTGTCGCAGGACCAACTGAGAGCCTCAAATCCGAGGACTGGTTTGTCACGGTAGATCTGAAGGATTTTGTACTTTGTATCCATCTTTCCTTCTCACAGGAAGTTCCTGAGGTTCGCTTTCGGGGGCCGAAGCTTACCAGTATCGGGTTTCTCAGTTTGGCCTTGCTCTCTGTGGGCCCTACTTGGCAAGCCCCAGTAGACCTGTTCATGTTTCGAGACATCACACTGTCTCGAATAGTTCTCCATATATTCCTTAGCCCCTCTGGTGCCTCTACACCCCTTCCATCACGCTGCTTCCGGGAGTTCTGAAGAGAGTTCACCGGGATGGAGTCCGCCTCTTCCTGGTAGCTCCAAGGTGGCCGAGCATCCATGGTTTGCGGACCTGGTAGCTCTTCTCAAGCACCCTCCATGAGAGATTCCTCTGAGAATCTAGAAACCATTTTCCACTCCAGAGCTCCCTCCACGAGAAGGTCTAATGCTGCAGATGGATCCAGTCCATGGCCCATTTGGTCTAGTGCTGGATTTCTCCAAAGACAGTTCTCCAAAAGGTTGGCTCCGTCCAACATTTTTCCGTATCACGCCCCCTTAGCAGGGCAATCTTTGGGCAGAGACCCTATTGTGATGCGTTTTTTCTTTGTGCCACCTGGAGGCTGAGGCCTCCGGTACGACCTAGAGTGCCTGGGTGGGACCTGGCATCTTTCCATCAAAACCTGCAGGCCCTTTCTGTGGCCCGCTCCTTCCTAGGGTTTACTCCAGGTATGGCCAGTGCCTTTATGTACCCCAGAATGGATTACATGCCCAAGGTGCCCTTGGTTGTCCCACAACCTGTAAGGTTACAGGCATTTTATCCTCTGTTTCAGGCATTCAAGGAGAAATTGAACCGGCTGTGTTCACAGAAGCTGGTGCTGGCTTCTCTCCATGTGCGTTTTATACTTCCTGGTCGTGACATCACCCCGCCTATGATGGCCAGTGGCCATTTTTCGACTGATTACACGTTATTTTAGAGCATGAACACTCGGGCACATTCCCAAAGCATTTCAAAGCAGCGTCTTGTCCCCTCAGGGAACTAGGGTTACATACGTAAACTTTTTTTCAACTTTCCTACAATACATAGCTATTAGACTCTTTTCTTGAAGTATACATGTTTTGATAAGTTTTAGAGTGCTGCTACTGTATACAATATTCTCAGGAATAATTCCCAAGATAAACATTTCTGGTTTCGTTGGAAGATTTACAGATAACAGCTTAAAAATAAGTATTACAACCTTTTTCCAAAACTTCTGTACCTGTGAACAATTCCACATACAGTGCAAAAGTGTACCTCTTATCACCAGAGCATTTAATGCAAGTGTCTGGGGTGTTTTAACTGTTTTTTTTTTTTAAACCTAATGGGGTAAAATACATCTTCATAATGCAGTTGTATTGTATAAATTTTAGGTTGCTGCTAATAGTTTGTGCTGGAGCTTTCGCACATCCTTCTTCCCATTTGTCTGAAAAAAAAATTTCATTTTTAGATCTTTTTTTCAGGAAATCAATTTAGATTCTGAAGAGTCTTTAGAATATGATTCTAACCATTTATAAAACACTGAGATTATAATAATAAGTTTTTAAAAGGAGCCAAAAGGTTTTGTAAGCTTGTTACCTTGATAAAAAGAAGCATAGCTGCTAAATTGAAAGAATTTAAAGAAGTGTGTTTTTTAGAGATATTAAGGTGTGCTGCAACCTCTGAAAAGAACAAGTTATTGTCTATGAAAATCGTAAATGTTTTGAACTTTTATCATTCCATAGCTTAAATCCTGCATCCGATCTTTCTGGTTTAAAACTATAATTTCACAATATTGGCCCGAAACATTGTACATATGCACATCATGCCATTCTTTTATTGTATTAATGAGAATAGAGTTAGTAGATACAACATCTTTGCTTTTTTCTGAAAGTTATGTCAAATAAATATAAAGATAAAGAATAAAGATTATAGGGTCATTTTGTCTTTCTAAAAAGATATTCAATGTCCAGCCAAGATGAATGGGTTTCAAAAGAGAAATAATGTAAAACATTTTGCAGTTGTGCTGCTCAATAGTTTCATTGTAAATTATGAAATTGGAGACAACCTCTATTTTAAGGTAATTGTAATTATGACAAAAGAACGTGAGCACGTTTTTTTGTTCCAAATGAAATCAGTAAATTTCAAAAGTGATGTAAAAATGGAGGGTTGAGGGCACAGTAGGATGTTTTGAAAAAAGTTTAATATTTTAGGTTATAGACTCATTTTTATTGTATTTATACGACCAATTAGTGACATGTGTAAACTTTTAGATCTATCAGTGAATTTGGAGATATTAAATAAAAGATGCTGATATTTTGCAGAAGATATAGAATCTATAATAGCTGTGATTTTAATTCACAAAAAGGTGAAGGAGTCTACTGCATTAAATCATCCTTATTCAATAAAATAATACATGATTTAGAATTATTAACTTTATAACCATAGACGTTATAAGAGTTGTATTAGAGAAGGAATAGAATAAGCCAAATTTGTCAAGTATAAAACAATGTTATCTGTGTACAAAGAAATAGAAATATCTATAGTATTTAATCTAATGTACGGAATATTACAATGAGAGCTTACAGCTTACAACTATTGCAAATGGCTCGATTGCTAAAACAAAGTGTAGAGGTGATGAGGGGCACCTTGGACAAGTGTATATTTGAATATAAACATCATTGGAACCTATAAAATTTATAAGTACCTCAGCATTTTATTCGGCTTAGGAAGTAACATAATTAGAGCATTTTTTTAGGCTATAGGAACACACAATTTTCAAAAGCTTCTTTAAACATATCTAAAATTGGTGAAACAAGTTTTCCTTCCAAATTTCTTGTAAAAGTCTATGTTAAGGCCCGGGTGTGCAACCCGCTGCCAAATATCAATAGCCTCTATACTTTCTTTTTTGTTAAATCTACATCCAGGGACCTTTTTGCTTCTTTAGGATTAGTAGGTATTGAAAGACTATCCAGATTGTTTGTATTATATTGTGTAAATATTGAGAAATTGAGGGAAAAAAAGGTATTTAAAGGTGTTATTTATTTTAATCAGATCAACTGTATTGATGCCATTAATATCTCTAATGGAGTTTATTGTCCTTTCAGATTGCTTTTGTTTAATTTTCCAAGCTAATATTTTCCCAACCTTATCAGCTTTTTTTTAGCAGATAACTTGTATTTGTTTCTAAGATTCATCCATTTTTGGTGAATGGTTAAATCATCTTTATTTGATCATTTCTTTTCAAGGTGTAAAATGTTTGTATCAAGTGCTGACTTCTTTTTTATAACTATTTGATTTCCTACTAGTGACACTTATAATAACACCTTGAGGGTAAACATTAGCTTCCCACCTGGTACAAGCTGAGTTTTGTGTCGTATTGATCTCTAAATACATTTTTCTCTCAAAGTGCAAGGTGGAGATAAAAAAAAAAAAAGTAATACGTTCCCGAGGGAACTCGGATTTTAGCTATGTTCCACATGTAAAAAGAATTGCAACCGAAAGCCCTGTACTGAAACATTTCAGTACGAATACATGTACCATTACACCCCTAATGAAATGAAAGAAGTTTGGAACCACCAAGACTCTTCCAAGAGCAGAGCCAATCGGTCAAACTGAGCGATCTGAAGACTTAATCATGGAGGTGACCAAGAACCTGATGGTCACTCTAAAAGAACTTCAGTGTTACTCTGTAGACAGATGAGAACCTTCCAGAAGAACAACCACCTCTGCAGCACTCCTGTATGTTTGTTTCTAAAAAGCACCTGAAGGACTCTCAGATTATGAGAAACACTCATCACCTGGCCAATCCTATCCCTACAGTGAAGCATAGTGGTGGCAGCTTTATGCTGTGGGAAAGTTTTTTAAAGAGCAGGAACTGGGAGACTGGTCAGGATCGAGGGAAAGATGAATGCAGCAATGTACAGAGACATCCTTGATGAAAACCTGCTCCAGAGCATTTTAGACCTCAAACTGGAGTGACGGTTTATCTTTCAACAGGAAAAAGACCCTAAGCACACAACCAAAATAACAAAGGAGTGGTTACGGGACGACTCTGTGAATGTCCTTGAGTGGCCCAGCCAGAGTCCAGACTTAAACCTGAATTGAACATTTCAGAGAGATCTGAAAATGGCTGTGCAATGACGCTCCCCATCCAACCTGATGGAGATCGAGAGGTTCTGTAAAGAAGAATGGGAGAAACTGCCCAGAAATAGGTGTCAAGCTTGCAGCATCAACATCAAAAAGACTTGAGGCAGTAATTTGTGCCAAAAGAGTTTTAACAAAGTATTGAGCAAAAGCTGTGAATACTTATATACATTATAACAAACTTCTTTGTTATTATGGGTTTTGTTTGTAAAGTTTTATAGAAAATAATGAATTTAATCCATTTTGGATTAAAGCTGTAACATAACAAAATGTGGAAAAAGTTTGTGATGCTGGTTGGACGTACTGCCAAACTGCCAAATTCTCTGAATCGCCTTTGGAGACGGCTTATGGTAGAGAAATGAACATTCAATTCATGGGCAACAGCTCTGGTGGACATTCCTGCACTCAGCATGCCGGCACGCTCCCTCAAAACTTGCGTCATCTGTGGCATCGTGCTGTGTGATAAAACTGCACATTTTAGAGCGGCCTGTGCAATAATCATGCTGTCTTATCAGCATCTTGAGGTGGATGGATTACCTCGGCAAAGGAGAAGAACTCAATAACACAAATTTAGACTGAATTGTGAACAATATTTGAGAGAAATAGGCCTTTTGTGTACCTAGAAAAAGATCTTTGAGTTCAGCTCATAAAAAACGGGCACAAAAACAAAAGTGTTGCTTTTATAATTTTGTTAAGTATATATATATATACAGTGGTGGGCCACGCATTTGTTACCTGGGCCTTCAGTGGGGACTACCCAGACTTAATCCACCTCTTAATACCACCCCTATCACTTCACAATTATAGAAACCATCAATACTATGCAAAAACGCAATATAACAACATGTGGCATTACAGAGAGAGAGACATTTCACATATAGAGGGTGAAAACCATTTTACTTTAACAAGAAACCTAGTTAAGACTCCAAACCTCTACACTACAACCACAACTGTACCACCTACAACATCTGGAGCAGTTCAGAATCAATATTTGTCTTATAACATGACAAAATTAAAAATGTAAATAAAATACAACCTACTCACCAGAGATACAGACTCGTAATGTGCAGCGCCCCTCAGAGGCTGTAATCCAGTGGTACCGCTCGTATTCACTGGTCTGGAAGTGGAGAACAAACCCTTTCTCGGGCTGAGACACGCTAGCTAGCTTCATGGTTTGCCAACCTCCTCAACATGTCTGGCTTTTCTTCTAAATTTATTTTATGTCCGAGACCAAATAAATTTCTTTTCCTTCATAGGCATAAAAAAGTCTAACTCAGATGTATTAATGTGTGCAGAGCTACACACGTGTTTTACCAGTCGAACTTGGCTGTAACAGTTTCCCTCTGAACAACCAATCAGAAGACGGAAAAATGCTGATGCTATTCTGGGCCAGCGAGCTGCCCTGTGAGGAGAATATGAAATCTGATTGGTTAAAGAAACAGAGGTGTTTCTTAAGGAGACTATTGTAAAAAAGCCAGCAGTACTGACTATGAAGGCTCTGGGCAGATTAGATTGACATGGCAGCACATAGAGGCTGAAATCTGATTGGACAAAAAATCTAACATCCACATACAAGTACTGGAAGCAGTGCAGCAAAGAGAAACACTACGAAATGAAGAGAATAAACTGTTGGGAATAAATTAATACAATTTCATGGAACAAATATTAAGATTTAGACTGTAAATGTAGGTTTGTGTTTCTGATAGATATATATATATATATACAAATATACACAAGTATTGGCACCCGTGCCTGATCTTATTCTTATGATCGATGTAATTTCAGCTGTATTTTAAACAAAAAAATCTTTTTCGGCTGTGAAAAAAATGTGATAAAAAATGTGTATTTAAACATTTTTTATTTTTGTATTTTTTAATTGGAAACATTAAAAAAAGGGATATAAAAGTTTTTATAAGATGACACACAAGCTGTAGACCTCTGGTTTGTTTAGTTCAGGTGAAAGAATCCTTCTATGACTATCAACTCCATGTGTTCTAAATAGCAATTCTTGCATACATATATATATATATATATATATACAGTGTTGGGCAGTGTTACTTTTGACAGTAACTAATACTGTAACGCGTTAAATAAATAAAATAGATAAAATAAATAAAATATTGTTTAAAAATTACTGTGTGTTTAAGTCAGTTTTGTGTTTGTATAGACCATAACGCAGAAAAGGGCATTAATGGGGACATTAAAGAAGGTTCTTCAAAAAAGTAACTAAAAAGTTACTTTTAACAGTAACGCATTACTTTTTTAAGCAAGTAATCAACAAAGTAACTAAGTTACTTTTTTAATCAAGTAACAAGTAACTGTAACTAGTTACTATTTTTTTGTAACTATACAGGGGAGTGCAGAATTATTAGGCAAATGAGTATTTTGACCACATCATCCTCGTTATGCATGTTGTCTTACTCCAAGCTGTATAGGCTGGAAAGCCTACTACCAATTAAGCATATTAGGTGATGTGCATCTCTGTAATGAGAAGGGGTGTGGTCTAATGACATCAACACCCTATATCAGGTGTGCATAATTATTAGGCAACTTCCTTTCCTTTGGCAAAATGGGTCAAAAGAAGGACTTGACAGGCTCAGAAAAGTCAAAAATAGTGAGATATATTGCAGAGGGATGCAGCAGTCTTAAAATAGCCAAGCTTCTGAAGCGTGATCATCGAACAATCAAGCGTTTCATTCAAAATAGTCAACAGGGTCGCAAGAAGCGTGTGGAAAAACCAAGGCGCAAAATAACTGCCCGTGAACTGAGAAAAGTCAAGCGTGCAGCTGCCAAGATGCCACTTGCCACCAGTTTGGCCATATTTCAGAGCTGTAAAATCACTGGAGTGCCCAAAAGCACAAGGTGTGCAATACTCAGAGACATGGCCAAGGTAAGAAAGGCAGAAAGTCGACCACCACTGAACAAGACACACAAGCTGAAACGTCAAGACTGGGCCAAGAAATATCTCAAGACTGATTTTTCTAAGGTTTTATGGACTGATGAAATGAGAGTGAGTCTTGATGGGCCAGATGGATGGGCCCGTGGCTGGATTGGTAAAGGGCAGAGAGCTCCAGTCCGACTCAGACGCCAGCAAGGTGGAGGTGGAGTACTGGTTTGGGCTGGTATCATCAAAGATGAGCTTGTGGGGCCTTTTCGGGTTGAGGATGGAGTCAAGCTGAACTCCCAGTCCTACTGCCAGTTTCTGGAAGACACCTTCTTCAAGCAGTGGTACAGGAAGAAGTCTGCATCCTTCAAGAAAAACATGATTTTCATGCAGGACAATGCTCCATCACACACGTCCAAGTACTCCACAGCGTGGCTGGCAAGAAAGGGTATAAAAGAAGAAAATCGAGTGATATGGCCTCCTTGTTCACCTGATCTGAACCCCATTGAGAACCTGTGGTCCATCATCAAATGTGCGATTTACAAGGAGGGAAAACAGTACACCTCTCTGAACAGTGTCTGGGAGGCTGTGGTTGCTGCTGCACGCAATGTTGATGGTGAACAGATCAAAACACTGACAGAATCCATGGATGGCAGGCTTTTGAGTGTCCTTGCAAAGAAAGGTGGCTATATTGGTCACTGATTTGTTTTTGTTTGGTTTTTGAATGTCAGAAATGTATATTTGTGAATGTTGAGATGTTATATTGGTTTCACTGGTAAAAATAAATAATTGAAATGGGTATAAATTTGTTTTTTGTTAAGTTGCCTAATAATTATGCACAGTAATAGTCACCTGCACACACAGATATCCCCCCTAAAATAGCTAAAACTAAAAACTACTTCCAGAAATATTCAGCTTTGATATTAATGAGTTTTTTGTGTTCATTGAGAACATGGTTGTTGTTCAAATTAAATCCTCAAATGAAATTAATCCTCAAAAATACAACTTGCCTAATAATTCTGCACTCCCTGTATATATATATATATTCCTTAATTTGAGGCAAAAAAAGGTGTCTTAACTCCATGTCTTATAACCACCAAGCTTTGCATGATAAACTATTTCAGCTGATTTTGGGCTAAATTGTGATTTAATGTCTCAGCAGGATAGATCTGTGCTTGCATTCTGGCCAGATTCAGCTGAGATAATGGGTATCATGTGACAGTGGTTTATTCATGCACAGCAGCTTTTAACATCTGTTTCTAGAGCAAGCATGCCCAGAGCAACTACCAAAGTCAGAAGTATTAATGTATGTACTAAATCTGTGTACTATACATGCCTTACTTTAAGACTGGCTTTACAAATTCATTACCAATATCTATAAAATTCTAATCTAACCTAGATCACGTCCCCCACCCCAACTGCACTAAACATGGATTATGATATCTCATTTCTTTAAAAAAGCGACCTGTAACCAGAAGTTGGTTTAAAAAATCACACAACAGCAAAATGACACAAAGATATCGTTTTGTTGTAGGTTCATGTTTAACAGTATAACAGCTGGAATTAAAGAACAATTATGTCTTACATTTTCAGTTACACATATGAAGTGAATGAACTGATTTCAAATGATTTTTCCTCCAGGTCCACCTGTGAATGTGACCTGTAACATATTCATCAACAGTTTTGGCTCCATCGCGGAGACGACTATGGTGAGTATTCTGTCTTTCAGGAAAAAAACTGAGAAAAAAGTTTATATAAATATATAAATTAATATTATAATAAATTTAAGGAATTCCATGAGAATGGCTGATGATATACAGGAAAAACGGAAATTTGTTCCAATGCTCAAGTTGAATAAACCCTTTAAAACACAACTCAGACACCCCACAAAATCCCCTATAAGGAACCCTATGATGTTGGTAAAACAATGCGCTAATATATACAATAGTTTAAAATTTTTGCTATTTATCAACCAAAATTTCTGCAAATGTAAAGAATTGTTTAGTTTGCATGTTCCTGATAGATGACATCAATGTGCTTGAAGTGGAAGTTGCTATGGCGGCAACGTTATAACACTTTTCGTGGCGTTTTGTCATATCCCCTTTATCTTCCTATAATATAGCATCATGATTAGTGGCACTACCACTAGAAGCAGGAACAAATTTAATGCAAACGAGACACTGCGAATTCCACCCAAGCAAACATGTTGCATGTGGGTGCTGAAAAATTAGATTTAAAATAATTGTATATAATACATTCTATCACTTTCTATTCTATTAATAACCCTGATTCTAAAAAGTAGTTGAGACCCTGTAGATAAAATAAATACTAATTTTTATCAACTCATAATTTTACTTACGATAGAACTTAAATAAATGTTTAAATTTAGGAGCTGTACATCTAAAAATTTACATTTTTACAGGAAATAATTAAGTTTTTCTGAATTTTAAGGCTGCAACACACCTCAAAAAGTTGAGACAGGGCCATATCTGGGAATTTAAGGAAACCAGTTGCTGGTGTTGGTTAATTAAGATTCTAGCTGCTCTACAGGCTGTTCCTGTTCGGATTGTTAATTTCGTGATTCAGCAAAAGTTTCCAAAAGATATGGACTGCATTTGACATAGTGTCCAAATTTTCTTTTATTAGGTTTGTATATTTTTTATCATTTATTTGTATGTAATTTTTATTGTTTATTTATGAATTTTGCACTTTTTATTGTGTTTAGGTAAATTGGTGTGGGCTTTTGGTGGCTAGTAAATCTGCATAAACTGACATTAGTCAGATGTAATTTTTCTTTTTATTAATAAAAAAACCTGTGAAATCGAAGAAAAACAAATGACGGGACAAAACGGTGGTTTTTGTTATTTCTGTAAAAGAATGCAGAGTTTTAAAAATGTAAAAGTTCAAGCTGTAACTTTAGGCTTTCCAGCATCTTCAGCACAAAGGAGTTTATATTTATATTTACAGTTATTTACAGTTTATATATTACAGTTTTTAGTTAATGAAATAATGTCAGGATTATGGCCGTGGTCTATGTTTCCCATCAGCCAATTCACCTTAACATGTCACGTGTCATGTCACATCTCAGCACCTGAATCACTGTAATTACCACGTGTATATACTGTAAATTTTTTGTTTTTTTCTCATGTTTGTCTTCTGGGGTTGTTGTTATCATTCCCAGCTCTTGTCTTCATGCTGACGTTAAGATTTCATTGTTCCTTTGTTTTTTTTTTTTCTGTTGTGTTTATTTAATGATCTGCACTTGCATCAGCTTCTATGTGCATTACAAGACCCAGACTTCAAGAAGGTAAAAAAGAGAGGGTGGGAAGAGAATATTTGTTTATAGCTCCTACTCTTTATAAGCAAAAGTTTGTAGACACCCGACCATGAGATTGTGCTTTTTGAGCATCCCTTTTCTCATTTCTCATCCTATTGGTGTTCAGTAGGATTATAGAGCTCTATAGCAGGAGATCTTCCACTCCAGCCCATGTAGAGCAGATCTTCATGGAGCTGGCATTGTGCACAGTCATGCTGGAACATGTTTGGGTCTCATGGATCATCAGGGAAAATTGAATGTTAACAGTTTGATAACATATGACAGAAGAAGTCATGTGTCCCAAAACATCTGTCCATATCATGTATAATTTGGAGGGAAAAAAGGAAGTTCTTTGCAAACTTCACAGTGTTAAGTTTTGTTGGTGGGGTAAATGAAGTAGCTAGAATGTGTAGTAGTAGATTAAGCAGTAGGTTGTCCTTCTGAGATCTAGGTTATGAGTTTAAATCCCAGCAGTAGCATGCTGTCACTTCTTGGCACTTAAACAAGGCTCTTATCTCTCAGCTGCACATCGTATTAAAAAGTCATTCAGAATAAAGCAGTGTGCCAAAATGCCATAAATGTAATGGTAGAGAAATGAGAAGCTAAGAGACAGGCTTTTGACAACTCAGACACGGTCTGACACGGTCCTCAGACACACTTTTATATTATTTTACTTTTCTTTTAAATTCTAGTGGTGTTCTTTATAATATCAGGTCTTTTTTAAGGATCTTTTTACTTTTCTTTGATTTTAAGTGGTTGTCTTTATTACCTCACACACATTTCCTCTTATTTATGATATTTGGGGCGACCTAGCAGTTAAGGGTTAAGGACCTTGCTCAAGAAGTAACATGTTGCTGCTGGGATTTGAACTCATAACCCTATGGTTTAAAGGCAAACACCTGACCATTACTACCTACACTATATAGACAGTATTGGGACCCCTAACCTTTCCTGTCATATGTGACTTTTCCACAAAGCTGTAGGCCCACAATTAAACAGGATGTGGTATAATAAAATTATTTGTTCACGTGAACTTGGAAACCTGAACCTGTTCCAGCATGACAATGTGCACAAAGTGAGCTCCATGAAGATGGTTTGGAGAGCAAGAGCTTGAGTGGCCTGCTATAGATCTATCTTTCTTTCTCTCTCTCTCTCTCTGAAACCCTATTGAAAACCTTTTGAAAGAATGTGAACGCTGACTGCTCCCCAGGCCTCCTCACCTCAACTACATCAGTACCTGACTTTACTAACACCCTTGTGTCTGATGAGCACATATTTCCATTACCACTTCGAAATCAGGTGGCTCATCTTCTCAGAAGAGTGGAGAGAATTATAAGAAAAATATGGGACTAAATGTGAAATGTGATGCTCAAAAAAAAATAGCACATACCGTACTTGTGAGCAGGTGTCCGCAAACTTTTGGCAAGATAGTGTTCTACTACTATGACAAATACTAGGTACCTTTTCTGCAACACCATACAGTGTAATGCATTTCATCCACGTAATACCGTGAAGCACGTGCAAAAAAAACCCCAGTCCTTTTTCCATGTTATATATATATAAGATATTGTCAAAAGTATTGGGACACCTGTATTTCCCAGCCGTATATGGTTCTTTCCCAAACCAAAGCAATTGTATACAATTGTATAGGATGTCTTTAGATGTTGTAGCATTAAATCCACACAGGTGAGCACTTCTTACCCCTGACACACACACACACACACACACACACACACACACACACACACACACACACACACACACACACACACACACACACACACACCTATTTACTCCATTCATTTGTTAATCAGTAACAATTGTAAGTTTTATTCAAGAGGAGTAACAAACTTCAGAGAAGTAACATGGTCTCTGCTTCATTACCCCACACCATCTCTGATTACTCTTCGTACAGTAATTATCCTTAATGATTAATTCTATTGTTTATTGTTGCCGATTTGCTGTTCGGGAACGTCAGGGAGATAATTACAGTCCTGTCGTAATCCCGGACACTCAAGAGGGCTGCTAATCTGATAGATCTGACTCGTATTGTGTGTATTTGTTCACGATTTGCTCCCAGGGAGTCGTTGTGTTGCCTCGAGCTCTGTCTCCTCCGACCTGAAGAAGTACTAAAGTCACATAAAACTGTCAGTCGGATCATAATCAAGCGTGAAGGAAATGGTGGCGCATGGATGCTACCAGGACAGGATGCTGAACAGATGCTAATCATATGGATTGTCTTGAATAGGCAGCAATTATCTTTTTTTTTTTATCTTTCTTCCTTACAATTATGAACCTAGTGAACATTAATAATATAAATGTCCCTCCATAAGTATTGTTTTTAATTTTATTTGTCATATGTACAGATGCCAGTGTCAGTTTGTACAATGAAATGCTTAAGTGAGCTACAGCAAACAACAGCAAATATTCCTCAATAAACAATACTTAACAATAAAGATAGAGGAAAAAGGGGGAAAAAATAAGAATAATGAGGCATAAATAATAATTATTAACAAGTGTGCAAAGAAAGTGTGTGTGTGTGTGTGTGTGTGTGTGTGTGTGTGTGTGTGTGTGTGTGTGTGTGTGTGTGTGTGTGTAAATATACACACACACACACTCACACACAAACGTAATATATATCTATATATAGTCACATTAGCATCAGATATTTTTTTATAAAAATATAGAAGATGGAGGTGTACAAGAAAAATGTTTATCTAACAAAACATTGACAAAAGATTGATGTGGATAAATGATTTAATTCTAATATAATAGTAACAGTATTTCTCTGAATAAATTCAAATCAATGCAAATACATTACTATTTTCCATCACTTTTGCTCCCAGTGTCTGAAAGAGCTCTGAGTCTCTGCTGTTAAGTAACAAAGAAACTACAAAACAAGAGACAGATGGCTGAATGTAACAAAAAAGGAAAGAACCCGTGCAGGGAAGACGTCGTCTGATATTAATAGAGTATCTTTAATGCGCTCTATAGAAATGTTATGAAAAGATGATGCAACTTTTAAAGTTTCCCACTTTCTTTTTTTTGTCTCCCACAGGCAGATTATCCGTGTACTCTTACGATGGGTGCCATACATTTAAAAAAATAAATAAGATCAGCAGAAAATGAGATAAATAGGTAATCATTAGATAATCATTAAATAAATATGTAATCTTATTTATATTTTTAGTAATACTAAAAAATTTATAAAAATTTATTTGCAGTTACGTTTCCTTTATTCCTTTTCCCAAAAAAAACCCCCAAAAAACATTGAATACTTCTAAAAAAGAAAGAAAATGTACTGAATGAATGTACAAAGTCTGCAGGAGCCAAATCTGGCGAGTAGGGTGGGTGTGGAAGTGAGATCATGTTGTGTCCGGTGAGAAATTCACAATGTCTTTTGGCACACTGACTTATGAAGCTTGGTGCTCCCTGTGACTGTGGGTGCAGCCTTGTGCTGCCATCTGTTGGTGTGTTACAAAACTAGTCTCAACATTTTTTATACCACCTCTACACAGTCTCACCCCACATCGTCACATATCGACGTTGTGGGGGGGACGGCCATCTACGTTGAAAAGCAACGCAAAGGGGCTCCCTTTTGCGTCGGATGTCTACGCCATCCGAGGCAACGTCGATATGTGACGATGTGGGGTGAGACTGACCTGACCACCTCATATAGTTCGGAACGAGTAAATGTTATTACTAATATTCTACAGTAAATTATGTACAAATATAAAAATATGTAAACACAGACTAACAAACAAATAAATCACATACAGAGAAGCCAGAGAAGAATTGTTTTATGAATTATTCTGTGGTCTGTACAAGTCCTTCAATCAAGATGCACCATTGTTGCTACCACTTTTCCTCTGGTTCGATGTGTTTTTGCAGAAGTAAAGAGAAACAGTGGGCTCTAATCCCCCAAACTGACCCCTTTTTCCCACATTTCTATTACTGGAGCTTTTGTTTTTTGAAGACCCAGACCATGGCCATCTGTGATGAGCTTTAGACTAGCTCTTGATGATGTAATCACAGTAAAGTGGCGCTGCGCATCAGTGCATCATCGCATCACCGCATCACTGAGCTGTACGGAGTTCCCCACAGGCCAGAACTGACCATCATGCTCACACATGTACTGATTACATAACTACACTTCTGGCTCTCTGGCACCGAGTCTGTTTGGACAAAAGTAAAGACATGAACATGTTCAAATGTATCTACCTTTTCAATCGTATGCATTTATTTATTTATTTATTTATTTATTTACTTTGTTTGTTTCTTAGTTTTTTCATTAACTTACATGTTTATTGATTTATTCAGTAAATGCTGAATGTTTGACAAGGTCATAGGTCAAGGAAGCTTGGATGAGAGTAAATTTCTATCGATCACCCCTGCACACACACACACACACACACACACACACACACACACACACACACACACACACACACACACACACACACACACACACTTGTATATTTACATTGTAGTAATGAATATACAGTATATTGTGTGGATCACCAAATGTGATGCCAAAGTGAGGAGGGATGTAAAAAAATATATATATTATTAATAATAAGTATAATAATATTTATTTTCATTATTATTTTCATATTCATATTTTCATAAATCAGATGTGTTTAGAAGATCTAATCTAATTATTAAATATAATTAATGAAGAAAACTGTACTATTAAAATAATCTATAATTAACTAATTAACATTGTTATAATTAAAGCTGCTCCTGAACAATTTAACAATTTAAATAAATATAGAATTAATGGATGGATGGATGGATGGATGGATGGATGGATGGATGGATGGATGGATGGATGGATGAAACGAATAGATGAACAAACTAAAGAACTGATGGAAACTGACTAATTTGTACCACTAAAGCACACAGTAGCCACAAGCTAAGGATTGAACCTGGAGCTGGAAGGTGGCAAAGCAACCTGCTACACTAATGCGCTGCTCTTAGTTTATAAGTGGGTTGGTTGGTCGGTTGGTTGGTTGGTTGGATAGTTGGTTAGCTAGCTAGCTGCCTGACTGGTTAGTTAGTTGGTAGGCTGGTTGTTTTGCTGATTGGTTAGATGAATAGTTTGCTGACTGGATGGATGGTTTATTGGTTGGTTGGTTGACTATTTGACTGGCTGCATATTTTATAAGTTAAAAAGATTAAACTCAGTCATTAGAACAAGAAAGGTCTCTCTAAGATTTATTTGATTGCAGATGTTTTATCCCAACTAATTGTTATTACATAATGTACAATAGTGGTGTGGCCTTTCTGGGAATTGAACTCATAACACTCTGTCATATTGCAGACAAAGTGTAAATTCTTTAAGACTTTTCTTTGCTGGAATAAAAATCAACATCTTCTGAAAACAAAACGTGTGGGTGAAGTGTGTCTGTGTTTATATCCCAATATTTTGCAATAATTGCAATGTTAATAATAAATCATTTATTATTAGTTTTATTTAGACTTTTAGACAGACAAACAGACATAACTTTATTGTCATGGCATAGTGCAGGTACACAGCAACGAAATGCAGTTTGGCATCTACCAGAAGTGCAAAAAGAAACAATTGTGCAAATTGACAAGTGCAGATAAATATGTAAGTATATGTACATCATGTAAATGCCCCCACTGCCTTTGGATGTTGTAGGACATGTAAGTTCCTGCTGTCACTTGATTTACAGCATTTCCTTCACCAGCCTTTCTTTTTTCCCCCTCATCTCAAGATAATGCAGCTTTTCATTTTACAGAGAAATCTGAAAACCTAAAGTCGTTGCCTTTCCTGAACTAGGTCAAGCCACTGCCAGCTGAGACTCCCACCAACACAATACATTTATTATAAGTCTTAGATGATATTAAGCATCTGCGCTACAAACCCCTGTTTATGAAATGAGTTGTTACTGTAGTAACAAGTGCAGTGATATAAACCTGTCTTTTACATTACAGCCAAAAATGTGTTAATGTGTATCCAACCAATTAGATTTGAGCACTGAACATAGATCTTTGGTTCAGAAGTTCAAAGGTTTAAGGTCACTGCACTTGGGTGTATTTCTATATTTCATCTTTAAGCTCCATTTATGGCCTAAAGAGACCATATTTCTGTGGCATGAAACCTAATGAAGAATGTCCTTCAGTATAAAGGCAGATACATATCGATTGGTTTTATTGATCTTTTACTGATTGTCCAATGCACAAGAATTGAAGAAATGATGTGGAACAGCTGCTCGATTTGTTGTTTGTGACTGATCTCTCATGCGCTGTCTCATTGGATTGATTTGACAAACTTATGAAGGCGCTTGTGAAGGATTTATTGGATCTTGTCGAGTCTGACATTTCATCGCGCCGTTTAATTGCGCCGAAACACCTCGCGAGCGTGTAGATCGATGTTTAAATCAGATTAGCGCCGACTACTCGACGCCCTCATGGAACGTTCTGGAAATCTCCCAGCGCATCTGTTGAAAATTCAATAGAAGATATTAAATCGGAGAAAACTCGGGCTCGGATCTGCGAGCGCTTCGAAGCTTTAATGAGGACCGGGAGTTGGTTACTCTGGGTAAAGTTTCTGATTAAAGGTTACAATTTCAGTGGAATAGATTCTGCTTACTTTAATTGACCTAGTGGGCTGATGGTGCTTTGCTCTTGATGATGTGAATACTGATCATTAATGATTTTAGCAGTACGGCCCGAGATGTTTCTGGGACAACATCAGAGAATCAAGTACATCAGTTTGAGGGTTTTTTATGCAAGAGACTAAACATCTATGAAAATCAGTGGTGTGTTTAGCTTTTTTTTTACACCCACTATATAATACAATCACATTTAATGAGCTCAATCCCATAATAATTGTGAAGGAATTGTCAAAACTGCTTAGATTAGCATTATTATAGCTACAGGGTGACATTAGGATGAAATGAACTCTCATTTGAATAGATGACAGCTTAAATAGATGATAGCTCCATGAAGATATGCTTTACATCGGTACTTGACTTTACTAACAAACATGTAGTTTAGTACCGGAGGCAGCAGTAGGCAGAGGTGGGATTACCCCACCCAAATTTGCGTCTTGCCCACCTGATCAAAGTTATTCTTTTATTTTAAACACATTTTATTATTTTAGACGAAAGCAAAAATACGAGAAAATACTAGCATCATTTCTAACTTTTGATTGGATTGGGTGGGCAGCCTACAGTCGAACACAGATCATTCTGTAACAGTCCTGCCCAAAGCCCCGCCTCCACTCGAAGCCCCGCCTCTACACAAAGCCCTGCCCCAGCAGCACAGAAACGTTTTTATCACTTCACCTCACACTACTTTCAGTTCCACACACATACAAGCTTTAGCTCCCTCCTGGGTTTTTTTGAAAGTTTGTCTCAGTATTTTCTCAGATAGTTGAGCTAACGAATGTTCATTCAACCAAAATTACTCCATAAGCACACTCCAAAATCTAGAGGAACACCTTCCCAGAAGAGTGGAGATTATTATAACAGCAAATGGGGACTAAATGTGGAATGGGATGTTCTTAAAGCACAAATCCATATTTTGCTCAGCTGTCCACAAACTGTAATCCATATAGTGTATAGAAACCCAGATGATTAGTCTGGTTCCTCTTTAGGTTCTTTCCTTACATGATATTTTGATATTAAATATGTTTTTGTCATCACGTCTGGCTTTGACTGACATTAAGCCACGCTTTTCCTTCTCAGGATTACAGAGTGAACATCTTTCTGCGACAGCAGTGGAACGATCCACGCCTGGCCTACAGCGAGTACCCAGATGACTCTCTGGACCTCGACCCCTCCATGTTAGACTCCATCTGGAAGCCGGATTTGTTCTTTGCCAATGAAAAAGGTGCCCATTTTCACGAGATCACTACAGACAACAAGCTGCTGAGGATATTCAAAAACGGCAATGTCCTTTATTCTATAAGGTGAGTTCTGTTCTGAATGTCTATCTCAATTTTACCTTAATGGAGTAAAAATATTGGGCCCCCTCATCTTCCAATCAGTAGCCCAGAGCCTTATCCAATGATCTACCACTTCCCACCTGTTTGAGCTACTGTTTAGGTGGATTTGGTCAAGAAAGAAAATAATAGCAAGAATTAAGTGAAAAAAGAAAAGGAAGAAACAAATGAGTGTTTGGTCTTCTTTAAAAACACCAAGCTTCAAAGCCTTGCTTTTTCGGCACAAACACACACACACAATCCCAATCCCTAGTGTACCAAATTCATAGGATTTTCCTTGGATTTCATTTATGTGGCCAGTACTATAAGGTCTACTTTAAGGCCTTCTATAAATATTCAAGCTGTAATATGAATCATCTAATTTTCTTTTCCTTGCTGCTAGACTCACCCTGACGCTCTCGTGTCCAATGGACCTGAAGAATTTCCCCATGGATGTACAGACGTGCATCATGCAGCTGGAGAGCTGTGAGTAAACCGTGCTTTTCATCCTTTCCCTCTTTGGCGGCATGTTGCGTAATCCCTTACACTCATCCCCTAAATCAAAGTAGTGTGTAGGGGTTTTATTTTAAACCCATAACATGTCATGGTAGCCCTCGTCGTAATGAGGTTCTCTGGAGGATGCTTTGAAACATAAGATGTACTTAATCTTCTAGCAGGGAATCTCCACTCATCTTTAAGGTTCTAGCAGCACCGTAAAACAGGACGAATGCAGTGCACCTGTAGTTGCTGTAGTTGTAATGCCTGGCCTTAATTAATCAGTGATGCAAATTACCTTAATCGCCATTGCATTTTCATTTTTGGTATTTGGCTTAAGGCGTTATCCAGAAAGCATTACATTTATCTCATTCAAACAACTGAGAAGATATGGGGGAGGTGCTTTCTTGGTAAAAAAAATACCAAAAAAAAAAAAAGTTCTAACAGAATGCATCTGTAAAAAAAAGACAGTTGTACTGTTGTTGTATGGGTAATTATGGTCAAATATAGCAGTTTTTTTTTACATAGCAGTCATGTTTATTAAAGATTATCAAGTTTTCTTGTATTTACATTAACGGTATGTAAATGTCAATTAAACAGTAATTTTAGATTTTATAATCGACAGTTTTTTACCTTATTTTACTATTACAACTACAAACATTTTTTACAGGTTTTTTTACAGGGGTGACCCCACTAAGGATTTACATAGTCGAATCAGAATTCTCAAAGTTTATCCTATAGCCGAATCATGAGTGTGTGTTTTGTTGTACGATGATGACACCATCGTACAACATTTTAAAGCCACGATGTACAGAACATCACACAAAGATACACAAGAAATGTATAAAACCATTGTAGATCGATAAACCTACAAAAAAATTAAATGCAGAAAGGCCGCACTGATTTCACGTCAGCAAAACGAAGTACAGAGGATCTCCCAGTCTTTGTTGAATAATCAAATCCCTGCCACTAAGATGCCGGATGTCACGGATCATGGAAGTGAAACTTAAATTTGTCATGGGGTTGGATTTCTTTACGCATGTTAAAAATATTTCTTAAAAGCTTCTTTCTTTTCACATTTTTATCTACAACATTCTCATAATAGGCTGTATATTAACTTACTGGGAGAAAACTATGTGAAATCAGACACTGAGCACCCCTATACAACCAAAATAGCACAATCCTCGTTTTGTAAGAAGAGTCGACTGTGAGATTGGTTGTCGAATCCGACTCCTACTAATGAAGCATAGAATCTTCGACTATTCGGGTTCACCCCTAAATCTATCGAAAAAGCCGTTTATTAGTTTCCTGTTCTACAGAAACACAAGTTTTTAGGTGAGTATGTTCTCCCAAGTCTCTCCTGTGTAAAAGTAGAAGTTTAGTAACCTCAGTAGAGGAAGTATGCAGTATATCACGCTGAGTGCTCATTTCCTTACAGGAGGCTGCGGCGTCGCACGGCAATTATTCATTCGATCTTAACCAGGACCATCACTGCGTTCAGTGACAAGGGCTTTTAACCGAAGACTGCTGTCACTGAGGATCTGTCTGCATCCCGATGTATTTTAGTGCAGCCTAATGCATGACGTGACGGCTCATCCTGGCTGAATTAAAAGGAATCGCGCTACTCAGGCCGGATTCATTACATAACGCCACTGACTGGCTGCATGAGGCTGGAATTAACAGTTAATCTCATTTAGTTCAAACTCAGAGTTGGGTAAAAGTATGAGATATTAGTTTTCAAGATTGCTTATTTGTCACATTCATAATTCATACAAGTGAAAAGGAGTGCAGTCAACGTTCACATTCATCCAAAAGGTGTTCAACAGGGTTGAGGTCAGAGCTCTGTAGTAGGAGATCTTTCACTCCAAACCATGTAAAGTCATCCGTCTTCATACCACTCTCCTCTCTCGAACCTCACTGAAACCAACCACCTGCATGTCCTCCCTCACTACATCCATCAAATTCCTGTTTGTGCTTCCTCTTTTCCTCCTGCTTGCTGGGTCCAATATGGATACTTTATGCAAATGTATGTTTATTATTAGTAAAAGAGAGAAGGGGAATGAAAGTCAGTATGAGTAAGACAGAGTACATGTGTGTGAATGAGAGGGAGGGCAGTGGAGGGGTGCGGTTGCAGGGAGAAGAGATGGAGAAGGTGGAGGAGTTCAGGTACCTGGGGTCAACAGTGCAAAGTAATGGAGAGTGTGTTAGAGAAGTGAAGAAAAGAGGGCAGGCAGGGTGGAGTGGGTGGAGAAGAGTGATAGCAGGAGTGATTTGTGATAGAAGAGTATCTGTGAGAGTGAAAGGGAAAGTTTATTGGACTGTGGTGAGACCTGAGATGTTGTATGGTTTAGAGACAGTGGCATTGAGTAAAAGACAGGAGGTGGAGCTGGAGGTAGCAGAGCTGAAGATGTTGAGATTTTTGTTGGGAGTGAAGACGATGGACAGGATTAGAAATGAGTTTATTAGAGGGACAGCGCATGTAGGACGTTTTGGAGACAAGGTGAGGGAGGTGTGATTGAGATGGTTTGGACATGTGCAGAGGAGGGACATGGGGTATATCAGTAGGAGAATGCTGAGGATGAGGATTCACTTGCTACCAGCAAGTGAACACTTTGTCGTCAAAGTTGAAGTGTTCGAAGCAGGAAAATGGGCATATATATATATAAATGATTAAAAAAAGCTGGGGTCAGACATGATACGGCACTTGACGGTGGGTCAGAGAGCCCTTAACCCAGAGGGGCTTAACACTCCAAGAATGGCAGCTTGGCTGTGCTGGGGCTTGAACCCCCGACTTTATGACCGTTACCCTAGAGACTTAACTACTGAACCACTGATGGTGGTAACAGTAGCTTCATCAAACGCATCATGTGTATTATTCCATAAATATTCTAGTGTAAAGCAAACCTGGCCTCACAAAATAAAAGCAGACGTATACAGTATGTCAAATTTATTTCCAAGCTTGTCAGATATTTATTATACTTTCATTCCATTAATTTCATATTAAACACCTGGATGTGAAATATGAATGTGTTTCCTCCTCCTGAGATGTGGGATCAAAAAAAGCACACAATGTGGACGTGCTCGAGAGAAAAGCACTTATGCAAAGTAATTCTTCATCTCTCTACTCAACCCCCTCAATCCCCCCATCAGACGAGCGTCGAAATGGGTGCCGGAGCTAAATAAAGAACGTCAGGATTCTTTCTAATTACATCAGCCATGATTTATTTAAACATTTCTTTACACCCCAGCTCCATTCCACTGCAGTTTAGCCTTGGGGGTATTTGCGATGACACAATTTAGGGCTCGGAGACACGATTCGTCTTCATTTCTGGGCCTTGAGCTGTTTTATTATGCAGGGAGTCTTCTGGTGATTCGGGCGAGAAGCACGTAGTGTAGCATAAAAATGCAGGGAGAAAGATTAGATGAGATACAAATGGAAAGATAAATATTCAAATAAAGTTTGGATAAATAAAGCTTTGATGTGCTGCCAGTATATTGAGGCTGCATTATGATCCTGGTCATGATTATGGAATTGAATCGACCCATGCGTATACATTAAATTGCCAAAAGTTTGCGGACACCTGGTCATACCTGGTATGGGATGTGTTTTTTTGAGCAGCGATTCTACATTAAGTCCCAATTTGCTCTTATATTTCCATTCACTCTTCTAAGAAGATGTACCCAAGAAGATGATCACTCCAAAGTCTAGTCTAATGTGTATATATATAGCAGCCAGGACTGTAGGTGTGGTGAGGAGACCTGGGGTGCACTCAGCATTCACATTCATTTTGAAGGTGTTCAGTAGGGACGAGATCAGAGCTCTTTCTCTCCAAACCATGTAAAGCAGATTTTATGGAGCTATTTTTGTGCACATTGTCATGCTGAAAAAGGTTTCCGAGTTCAAGTGAACGCAAAATGTTATGCTACCGCATCCTGTACAATTGTGTGCCTTCAACTTTGTGGTAACAGTTGCAAAAGAACCAGGAAAGGTCAAGTGTCCCAATACTTTTTGTACATTGGATTCCACTTTGCTCTTTTAATCAAGAAATAAAAAAATCGTAATAAAATAAATTATCAATATTTTTTTCCAGTATTGAATCCCAATGAATCCCAGTTCTACTTTACAACAGAGTGGAAGGGTTTGCTCAGTGGGTAAGATGGTGGACTTCTGATCCGAAGGTCATGAGTTCAAATCTCATCACCAGTAAGCTGCCTCTGCTGGGCCCTTGAGCGAGGCCTTTAACCCTCAACTGCTCGGTTGTATGAATGTGAAAACTGCTCTGTATATTCTCCCTAATGCTGTAAATGTGAGTCCTGCAATAGTAACGTGCCCATCTTCTGTTCTGTCTTGTCTTCGCAGTCGGCTACACAATGAACGATCTGATTTTCGAGTGGCAGGAGAACGGCCCAGTGCAAGTGGCTGAAGGACTCACGCTTCCTCAGTTCATCCTGAAGGACAAGTCGGATCTCAGATACTGCACCAAGCACTACAATACAGGTCTGATCTCGATCACTGCACAACACTAATACTGCAATCTGGGTTCTTCTCAAATGCAGAAAACACTATTAAAAAGATGTGAGATGTTGAGCCAGACATGATATTTATTCCCCATTTACTGTTATAATAACTTTCACTCTTCTGGGAAGATGTTTCACAAGATTTTGGAGGATGCTTGTGGAGATTTGTACTTATTCAGCTACAATGGTGTTAGTAAATAGGGCTTATTAGGGGTGAGGTTCAGAGCAGGAGAAAAAAAAAGGAAGCCAAAGGAGGAGGTTTATGGATGTGGTGAGGGAAGACATGCAGGTGGTTGTTGAGAAAGAGGCAGATGTAGAGGACAGAGTGATATATAGATGCATTATAAACCGAAATAAGAAGAATAAGACATTTTCACCGTAAGGTTTTTTTTTATATGAAAATCTTATTTTAATATCTTCTCTAAAGAGCATTATCATCTCAAACCTCAGATTGTAACCGTGCTGATGGGACGTGACATGCAGACATGCATTAAGGCTCACTGTTGCAGCTGCATCATCATTTCATTTCCAAACCTGAGAAGAGAACTTGGACAGAAAGAGTTTAAAAAAGAAAGTAAAAAAAAAATGACCTAATAAAAGACATTAATGCAAAGAAATGAAGTCAACAGAACGGACGTGAGTGAATCCATCAGCCGTTATATCTGATCTAATGTTAGTGTGAGCATGGATAAGTGAAGTGAAGAGGTGATGGCAGGAATCGTGTATAGACACAGTGAGGAACATTTAGCTTGGGCGATGAGACAGAAGTGGATATCGTGCTGATAATCAAAGTGAGAACTCATTTCCTTTGGTCAAGTCAAAAATCCTATTATTTTATTGGTAGATTAAATGTAGAAATGTGGAAATGGTGTATTACAATAGAACTGAACAATCAAATACCTCCACATGTACATCCATGTACAGTATCTACATTTGTATCGAAAGGTCCACATTCTTCTGCCATTTTGCCTCAATAATAGCAGTCAGATGTAAAGTTATCTAAAATACATGATAAATGACTCCTTACATACACCATATTTGCAAAAGTATTGGGACACCGGACTTTTCCAGCCATCTGTGGTTCTTCCCCAAACTGTTCCCACAAAGTTGGTTGCACCCAATTATATAGAATGTTTCTGGATGTGGAAAAAGTCAATCTTTCCTTTACTTAAACTAGGAGACCCAAACCTGTTCCAGCATGAAGATATGTTTTACATTGGGATGGATTGGAAGATCTCCTGCTATCGAGCCATGACCTCAACCCTATTGATCACCTCAGGGATGAATTTTTCATGTTGACTGCATCCCAGGCCTCCTCGCCTACATTAGTACCTGACTTTACAAACACCCTACCAGATGAATTCATCTGTACAAATCTCCACAACATTTAGTGCAACATGTTCCCAGAAGAGTTGAGGTATTTATAACGGGAAGCGGGAACTGCATGTGAAATGGGATGTTCAAAAAGGACATCTTTTTGAACAATCTTGATCAAGTGTCCACATTTTTTTTATTTACATTTTTTTTTAAATGGTTGTGTTGTGTTCCTGCTTCCACCCTGTGTGTGTATGCGTGGATGCTCCTCGTAAGGAACTACACAAAATGTTGGATGGAGTTAGAGTTAGCTTTAGCGGTAAATTATTAAGGTGAACATTTATAGCATGAGACAAAAGACGTAAGAAAAGGAAAACGAGTGACACTGAAAAAGTATGGCCCTTTCCCTGTACTGTAAAGAGAATGATTCACACACAGCTGACAGATTAGAGGTCGGCTCCCGGAGCCTTTATGAGGTCTCCGTGGACCCCTAAAGAGAAGCTTCTGTCACTCAGAAATGCTCCCCAGCCTCCAAAGACACATCTCACATAGAAATTGAATTGCTATGGTCTCGCAAAAGCCATACCGACATCGATCGTGCACAGAGAGACTCGAAAGGAAATAAGTCTGGCTAATTTATTACCATGCTACTAAATAGAATGGATATGCAACAAGGAGGAGCAGCAATGACGTGTTTCTCATTACGCGTATGGAATATCTGTATATCTAAAATGCAAAACACACGTACGCATTACGGTTGTGCATCTCCATGCGTAGCCAACGATACGATCCATATAAAGCAGCTACCGATGCGATACAATTCACCCGTATTATAATGCAGCGCGATACGATTCCGATTCGATTTAACACAATGCAATACAGTGCTAGAAAAAAATTATGCTCAGCAATACAATATGATACAGATAGTTCACTTTTAATTCTTCTGTTCAGACAGCAAATCAATTTACTTAAATACCTTCTGACTTCTAATGTATGGTCCTTTCACAAACAGGCCCTTGTAGTGCAAAAAAAATTAAAGATGGAATAAAACCAGATGTTCTTTTCCTGTTCTGTGTGCAGGAAGTTACAGCTCTACCTCTGCCATGTAAATCTGTATTCTATGTGACTCTCAGGATACTCTCACGTGAATCTTGCTATCTCTAATATACACACACATGAATTATAAGGATGCATACACACTGGAACATACACATTGGAGAAGTCATTTTCTGTCCCGTTATCATGTGATCAGTAAAACCTCTTACACTTATACTTTGGTTAAAGAGGAAACACTGCTCTACTCTATAGACAAAAGTTGTGCTTTTTTGAACATTTTTGCCATTCCACATTAAGTCCTCATTTCTTATTTGTTCTTATAATAACGTCCACTCTTCTGGGGAGATGTTTAACTCGATTTTGGAGTGTGCTTGTGGAGATTCATTCAGCATGTTCGATAGGTTTGGAGCTCTATAGCAGGAGATCTTCCACCCCATCCCATGTAAAGCAGATCTTCATGGAGCTGGCTTTGTGCACATGGGCATTGTCATGATGGAACAGGTTTGGGTCTCCTAGTTGAAGTGTTACACATTACAGCAACAATTGTGTGGCTCCAACTTTGTGGTACAGGTTTGGGCAAGAACCACATATGGCTGGAAATGTCTGGTGTCCAATACTTTTAGACCATATAGAGCATATCACACAGTCGGCACACAAATATACATTTTATCCTATTAATCTCTCTCTTACACCCACACACACCCACACACACACACACACACACACACACACACACACACACACACACACACACACACAAATGAGAGGAATATTTACCTGGTTTTTCACATTGTTTCAGAGTCCATGATGAAACCCATGCAGAAATCTGATGCTATGATTTATTGATAAAAGCATAGTATGTGTGTGCGTGCGTGTGTGTGTTTTGTTTAATTTTTAGTTTACGTAACCCCTTCTGGGGGTGGGGCTTACCAGTGTTTTACTCTCATTGGCCAGTGAGATTTAAATGGACAGCTCCCTGACCAGGATGTGGAGACCTTTTATTAATTAATATGTTTAATTTTATTAATAAATATATATTTAGTAGGTTAGTAAGACATTTCTACCAAACATATATATCACTTACTAACCTACTATATATATTAATTCATAAGTAATATTTGAGGATTGGGTCTCATTCAACTAATGAATGAATTGCATATTAAACTAAATCCAGAACTCTCCACAAAATTTGCACTTAAACTTTGGCAGCTTGTTGTCCTGTCCTTGAATAACCATCCTCTAAAGAACTCCACAAACAGTGTCTGCCTTACAACAAGCAGATATTGGGGCAAAAAAACAAAGCCTAGATAAAAAAAACAGTTAATTATATTTTATTACTACCAAACAGCAAGAATTTTAAATACTGGTACTGAAAGAACTTGAAATTCTGCAACCAGAAATTATTTTTTTAAATAGAATAATTCAAATCTGGTCTGAACTAAAAATGATAAATAATATTTAGAAATTGTAAATCATGAAATACATTATATTTCTGTTAGAATTTCTTCGAAATGTGAACATTTCAAAAGTGCAACAACTCCAAAATTTGAACTAGACATTCTAACAATAATAAAAAAAAATCAGAAGTTTTATTTACTTCAGTGTTGAGATAATTAGTCCAATAAAACAAGATGTGCGTCCGGAAAAGTTTGCAGGTCGTATGAGTTCATGGCCTTATTCCTACTGTATATACACATTTACTATCCAATGGCATTTTTAAGGCTGAACAGTACAACCCAAAAAATATTTGCTGATGTGTTTTTTGGACAGCTAAATGTTAATTTTGTAATTTGACAACCACAGGTTTTATAGGATTAAGTGGCTCATTCATTATGGTGTAAATGAAATTTCATACTCACTACCCCCAGTTATTACTGCACCTAGTGGTCAAAACCTGGAACTGCAACAAATATTAACAGTGGTCCATTAGGGCGGGTACAATGATGCCCCATTGTGGAGCTTAAGTCTGTCATATTTGACATTTAATGACAATGTATCAGTTTTTTTGTACTAAATCACACTTGTGTAAAGAACCACTGCACCGGCTGCAAAGAGTTTTCTTCAATAACAAGTAAACATAATTAAATATTTTCGCAGACAGTTGGAACGAGATCTTTTACTTTAATACTGTGAAAATATAGCAGTTTGTTAATTTTTGTATATTAAAAATGCGTGTGCACCACGGTGTGACCTTGTTTCCCATACAAAGGCTGAGAGAATAAAGAAAAATGGGTCCCTATTTGACTTTTTCATGCTAGTTTCAAGCCTTTTGTGGGATTTTTGAGCTAAAGAAATAACATAAATTGGCTAGATTGTAGATAGCAGCCCGTAGCATAAGTCAAGTGGGAGAGCTTCTTAACTTTTTTGAGGCTGTGAAACAATTTTTTATATCCTGCTGTAGCATGTGTGTGTGTGTGTGTGTGTGTGTGTGTGTGTGTGTGTGTGTGTGTGTGTGTGTGTGTGTGTGTGTGTGTGCGCGCAATATCACATTGACTAATGAGTAACAGCTAATGAGCTGTAAGAGTGATGCCTTTAATGGATCTAATTATTGACCGTGATGTCTTTCTCCTTCATCTCCATTTCTCCTCCTCGCTTCATTTCTTCACACCTCGTTTTACTCCTCTCACTTGTACAGTATATGGTCTGTGTTATTGCCTGACCCTGACCTAAAAAGAGAGCAGTGCTGACCAAGCGAGCTGTGTGATTACGATGTGTGTAGGAAGCGTCAGGACATTGCAGTGTCTTTGTGTTCGGTTTTATCTGAGACAGCTGGCTGAAAACGTGTCAGTCTAATCAGCGCCGCCAAAAAAGATGATTTCTTGCACAGAGGAAGTCATTTAGACTCATCTAGCACCACAAGAGCCTTCCTCTGTGTGTCTGTGGTGCACAAGTGATTCTTTATTTATACACTCCTAATTTACACTCTGCTGCGCTTCAGAAGCGAGTGAAAAGTCATTTGAAGCTACAACCTGCAACATTTAATCATTTTCTCTTTTCGGTTGTACTTCGCTAACTTGTTGGAAAAGTTTTTTTTTATACTTGACTTTACCACTGTGCTAATACTTTCCAGATTCTGGCTGGTTGATTAATTATCTATAACAGCAGCTCTGACAGTAGTGCAGCAGCAATTCACAGGTTTATATAAATCCACTCATTCTAATATTTTTATTGTTTCTATAGTAACAGCTCATTTACACATTTTCTCTCTCTCTCTCTTTCTCTCTTTCTCTCTCTCTCTCTCTCTCTCTCTCTCTCTATATATATATATATATATTAATACAAATGATAAAAAAAGCTGGGGTCAGACATGATACAGCACTTGATGGTGGGTCAGAGAGCCCTTAACCCAGAGGGGCTCAAGGCTATAATAATATATTAATATATTATTTTACAAAATAAATTGTACATCTAAAATCATTAAAACGGTGTATGTTTTTAAACCGGAATCATTATTAAAACATTTAATTATCTACTGTATGAACACATCTATGCCATGTTATAATACATTCACAAGGCATTATATTAATTTCATATATTTAACAGAGTGTAACTTTGACACTGTTTTCTTAATCAAAATTAGGAATAAAAAAAATATATGAAAATACATTCTATATTATATATGCTTTATACTTAATATATAAAACATCTAATATTGCTCAACTTTACAACCAACTACAGATATTTAAACCTTACAACAAACTGCAGGACTTCAAAACAAGGCAACAAACTCAAAAAATTTCACTACAAACTACGGACCTTTTTAAACACTGTAACAAACTACAACATTTTACATCACAAAAAGCCCAAAAGTCTACACACAAAAAAATTGAACTTTACAAAACATAACTTATGATAATTAGAAATGTTTGTATGCTGTAATATTGTGATGTTTTACTGGTGGAATTTTTATGTAATCATTGTGATATAAGTGATCTACCTGGAAATATTTTAAGACTAAAGTTGTGTGCTGTAAAGTTGCAGAATTTTCTTCCAATATGTTGTAAACTTTTTATTTTTTACTTGTGCAGTTATTTATTCATTTGGAGAAAAGCTTTACTTTTTTCTAGTCTGTCTTTCTGTTATAAAGTTTTGCCTCGTAGATTATGTTCTAGGATTCATTATAATGCACCATAAGATCTTTATCAACCATTCTTTAAGTTTATTATAATGATTTATATAAATGGGTTTTAAAGTAATCCTCTCTCTTTTTTCTGGTTCGATGGGTTTAGCATTCTTCATGATGTTGTTCTAAAACTATGGGCTCTTTGTTTCTCTCGGTCATGTAATGCACAGAATGCACAATAGCAGAAGAAAGTACAGGAAAGATGCAGCGAATGTTTTAATAAAACAGGCATTGAATTTTAAAATAGCAAAGCAGAGTCAGGAACGTGGGACAGGCGTGAGTTGGTCGGCAAATAACAATAAACCAGGTGAGGCAAGAATGAAAAACTGGTAAAAAGAATGAGATCAAAACCAGAAACAAATAAAATATGGAAGAGAGACGGCTCGGTAATCAGCAGTGAACTGAATGAGTTACTTTGCTAAGTAGACACTGGCAAAAAACTAACCAAAGTACAAACAGCTGTAAAAACTTAAGATAAATGAATGAAATAAAAAAATCACAAGACAGAGTGAGAGACATTACATAATGTCTGTCTCTTTCTCTTACTTTTTTGTCTCTCTGTCTCTCTCTGTCTCTCCGGTATGTTCGAACACCCCCTCTGCATTTGTGTTTCCGACTGACTGACACTGTGCCTCAGCTTGATTGAAATCACTTAACCTCCAGGCCACTCCACTGCACCCATCCCGAGTGAGAGTCAATAACTCGATGCCTGACGTGGGCCATTTTCCGTGTCAGTGATGCGCATAGGATTTCTGTCAGTCAAATGCAGCAATGAAGCGACTGACCTCGGGGAGACACACACTGTCAAGCAAGAAACAGCAGGAAAGTCTCTGCATTGTTAGTAGAATGGAGTGATGAATGGAATGATGATTCATTTCTTTAACAAAAAGATGCATTGGATTGGATAAAAAATTTCTTTCTGCTTAACATTTTTTTATACTTTTATAGAATGCATGATTTTGCAAACACAATATTATCATAGAAAAAATGTACAATGTTCAATCTTATTTAACACAGTTTTGTTCAATATCTTTAATAGTTAATATTCTTGATTCTGTACTACCGTTATGTCTGTATTTAACTGTACAACAGACACTATAACTTTACATTTACAACAATCTTAGATAATTACACAATATTACAATATACTGCAGAATGTTACTAAAACTGCACAATTTTTTAATATAACAATACACAACAAAATGTACCGACCAACTCTGTAACTTCACATTAGACTACTAAACTTTACAACAAACTCCATAATTTAACAATTTACAATACAAAACTTTACAAAAAAATACAGAACATTACAACACTTCAATACACTACAAAACTTCACAACAAACTTTTAAACTTTACAATAGATTACATAACTTTACAACAAACAGAATAACTTTCAATACAATACACTGCAAAACTTTAGACCTGCACAATTTTACAATATTACAAAACACTGCAAAACTTTACAACAAGGAGCTTTACAGCATCACAATACTCCGCAAATGTTTTACAACAAATTGCACAATATAACAATACACTACGAAACTTTACAAAAAAGAGCTTTACAACATTACAATACTCTACAAAACGTTACAACACACTTTAAAAGTGTACATTACATTACAAAAATGTACAAAAAACTACATAACTGTATATTCCAATACATTACAAAACATTACAACAAACTTACAATTTTTTCTAAATTGATTTGGAGCCTTTATCGATCATCCTTAATATTTGCAAACCAGTAAGTGCATTTCTGAAAAAAATTGTATTTCTTGAAAAGCCTGTACTTTTCTTAAAATCCTCAGTTCATCTCTCAAAAGTAAGTATTTATGTCAATGAACATCTCATTACCATCAGAATGAAAAAGTCCTTTTGTCATTGTTCACCAGTGTTGTGCTAGTTACTAGTTACAAAAAAATAGTAACTAGTTACAGTTACTCGTTACTTCATTCAAAAAGTAACTTAGTTACTTTGTTGATCACTTACACTAAAAAGTAATGCGTTACTGTTAAAAGTAACTTTTTAGTTACTTTTTTAAAGAACGTTCTTTAATGTTCCTATTAATGCCCTTTTATGAGTTATGGTCTATACAAACACAAAACTGACTTAAACATAAAGTAATTTTTAAACACTATTTTATTTAGCATGGAGTTTCTGGAGGAGCTTCAACAGATTGGAGTTGCTGTTTATCGCAGTAGACACGACCTTCGAACCAGAAAGACACCAGCTTACATTTGACTTAAAAGTTTTTGTCTTTATGCTCAACTAAAGTGAAATAATGAGCATATTTCCACTTTGAGAAACTCGTCTTGCCCTCGCCTCGACTCACCATTACTGCCGCACAGACCTGAATAAACGGAGACACGCCCACATTGTGTCTTCTTCGTGTTTACAGTGGTTCATCCTTCTATCCTACAATGCGTCTCTGCTGTAAGCAGGTTAGGCTGTAGTCTACACTTCAGCCCAAATTCATTCATTTAAAAAAGTAACGGGTAACGCACCATATGGTAACGGTAATGGAGTTACTTTATTTTTAAAAGTAACATTTTACAGTATTAGTTACTGTCAAAAGTAACGCGTTACTGCCCAACACTGTTTTTCAACACGATCATCACAATGTTTAGTCGTGTTGTCAGTTTCAGTATTTTCTGATGTTTTAGGTTACAATGATTCTGAATTTCTTCTGAGGTACATCTATAAATTTCAGCATATTTAAGATTGCATATTTGATTTATGTTGATTGTAAGATTCACACTTTTACTGTACTTTAATGCGTAGAGTAAACTGTAATGTTGTTCATCCATTTTCAGAAATTGTAATTCTGTGTTTTATCGCTAATTGAAGGTTCACGAGATTCACCTTTGACCCGTTTTAGAGAACTAGTTGATGATCTGATGCCGTTCACTCGCCTTCATTAGTGACATTCAAGATTCAACTGCACAATTTATCAATCTAAGACACATTTACAAAAACGTTTAATAGATATTTAAGCTTGACACATTATTACAACTGATTAAACCATTTTTACATTCAATGACTTGTGCAATGAACTAATGCTGAGATGTTTTGGGGGTTTAGAAACCAGTATAATATATTTTGATCAACATGAACATAAACAACTGGTAATGTAGGAAACAGCAGACACTTGTACACAATCCATTAAAAGAATGTACAAAAGCGTTCGCAATTTGACCAAAGCAGCGAAAAACTTTTAGAATGTGCACAACGACTCCATGATGTGGAGGTTGTACAAGTAGTTTTCAGAATTTAATTATTATCTGAGAAACGCTCCAAAGCAACTGAGAAAAACTGTTATATGTTCATCACATAGATTTTTACAACTAAATTTTGGAATTAATTATATCTGCTTTGTAATAAAGGTCAGATTTCGTTCTATTGAAGTGAGTTTGCTGAGACAACACACAGATAAATTAAAACTGTAGCAGCCTGTTATCCAAATATAGAGAAGCTCTTCATGTAAATATTCAAGTTCAAAGTTTTGCCTGGATTGGTGTTCAAGTTTATTTATGAAGCACTTTTCACAATGATCATTGTCTAAAAGCAGCTTTACAGAACGTAAAAATGATAGAACAAATAAACATTTAGGTGAATTATCAGAATAAAAAATAGGTTTATTAACAAGTGTGTTTATACACACAGGAAATTTGACTTGGCAACAGGAGCTTCCAGTGCAGCAGAAAGTAAAGGCATTGTGCATGAAAGTGCAGACATGCATAGGAATAACATTATGTGTATGTATCCCTGGTGAGCAAGTCTGGGGCGAGTGTGGTAAGAAAAAACTATTTTAAATGGTACGAGGAAGAAACCTTGAAAGGAACCAGACTCAAAATGGAAACCATCCTCATTTGGGTGATTGAGTGTGATTATAAATCTTAAAAACGATACAGTATCATGTTTATAATATAATTTGCAATGAAAATTGTATTAAATGAGAAAAGATTGCAAATGGGAAATTTTCACTAGTGCTTTTATACTTTTAGACTTTACTGGATATTCTTCTTATTTAGGCTGCTAACATTAGGGGGCGCCACAGCGGATCATCCGTCTCCATACCCCTCTTTACTCTACATCTGCCTTTTTCAACCCAACCACCTGCATGTCTTTCCTCACCATATACATAAACCTCCTCCTTGGTCTTCCTCTTTTCCTCCGTCCTGGTGGCTCCATCCTCAGCATTCTCCTACTGATATACCCCATGTCCCTCCTCTGCACATGTCCAAACCATCTCAATCTCACCTCTCCAAAACGTCCTACATGTGCTGTCCCTCTAATAAACTCATTTCTAATCTTGTCCATCGTCTTCACTCCAGACAAAAAACCTCAACATCTTCAGCTCTGCTACCTCCAGCTCCACCTCCTGTCTTTTACTCAATGCCACTGTCTCTAATCCATACAACATCTCAGGTCTCACCACAGTCCTATAAACTTTCCCTTTCACTCTCACAGATACTCTTCTATCACAAATCACTCCTGTCACTCTTCTCCACCCACTCCACCCTGCCTGCACTCTTTTCTTCACTTCTCTAACACACTCTCCATTACTTTGCACTGTTGACCCCAGGTACCTGAACTCCTCCACCTTCTCCACCTCTTCTCCCTGCAACCGCAGCACTTCACTGCCCTCCCTCTCATTCACACACATGTACTCTGTCTTACTCCTACTGACTTTCATTCCTCTTCTCTCCAGTGCGTACCTCCAGCTCTCCAGGCTCTTCTCCACCTGCTCCCTACTTTCACCACAAATCACAATATCATCCGCAAACATCATAGTCCACATCCCTCTTCACCTGCTGCAGCAACTCCTTGTACTCCTGCCTACTTTTCTCATCGCTCTGTCGATCCCATTTCGGATCCAAATTCTGTTTCTATTAGACTTTACTGGATATGATATGAAAATGATCCTTCATGCAGCTGAAATGTAAGTTATAATGTCATAACTTGGTACTTGGAGTAAAATGTATTTGCAGTATAAGTTAATAAAACATCAACAGTTCTTGTACTTTGGATTACCAAAGTATGTGATATTTCTAATATTAGTACTGTAATCCCAAACAAGCCATTGCACGGTTTATTAATAAGCCTACAAGAAAATACTGAACAGCAATTTTTTTCCATTCTTGTACTGTGTCCTCATATTAGAAATGAGTTTATTAGAGGGACAGCGCATGTAGGATGTTTTGGTGACAAGGTGAGGGAGGCGAGATTGAGATGGTTTGGACATGTGCAGAGGAGGGACATGAATTATATTGGTAGAAGAATGCTGAGGATGGAGCCACCAGGTAGGAGGAAAAGAGGAAGGCCAAGAAGGAGGTTCATGGATGTGGTGAGGGAAGACATGCAGGTAGTTGGTGTAAAAGAGGCAGATGTAGAGGACAGGGTGGTATGGAGACGGATGATCCGCTGTGGCGACCCCTAATGGGAGCAGCCGAAAGAAGAAGAAGAAGAAGTACTGTGTCCTCATAGTCCTTGGAAGTGAAATATCTGTGTGACATAAATGAGCACTTCCAGGTCAAGGGTCAAAGATTTCCAGAGGAGCACACTCAACCGTGGCAGCAAGAACCCTGTAATTGAAAGTTTTTTTCATTGTGAATTTACAGCCTCAATTATCCGTGCAGTATTATCTACAAATTTATACCTAGCTAGTGGAGTAAAGTACTGACACTGAGTCAAGTTTGGGCGTAATTTGAAGGTACACTATATTGCCAAAAGTATTGGGACACCTGGTAATAAGTATTGTATGTGAGTTCTGAGCATCGCATTTCACATTTAGTCTTAATTTGCTCTTCTAATTCCCTCCACTCTTCTGGGAAGATGTTCCACTAGATTCTGGAGTGTGTTTATGGATATTTATGTTCATCAGCCACAAGGGTGTTATGAAAGGCAGGTACTGATGTACTGTAGGTGAGGAGACCTGGGGTGCAGTCAGCGTTCACATTCATCCCAAAGGGGTGCAGTAGGGATGAGATCAGAGCTCTATAGCAGCAAGATCTTCCTCTCCAAAGCATGTACACCAGATCTTCAAGGAGCTCATTTTGTGCACAGCAGCATTGCAACGCTGGAACAGGTTTGGGTTTCCAAGTTCAAGTGAATGCAAAATTTTATTAGAGAGCATCTAAAGATGTCCTGTACAATTGAGTGCCTCCAGCTTTGTGGTAACAGTTTGGAGAAAACCCACATATATCAGGAAAGGTCAGGTGACCCAATACTTCTTGAAATGCATGTTTAAAATTTGCCAACATCAAACATCGGACCAATCTAGACAATGGTTATCAGTTTTCAGACCAACGAATCTGACAGCAAAGCCACTGAAAAGAAAAGTAAGGCTTCATTGCAGCAATGACTTTCTGCACTGACACAAAACCATTTTTGTGTAGGCATTTTCAGGTAGCATCATTTTTTGGTCTTCATTTGAACTAGGAGACCCAAATGTGTTCCAGCATGAAGATGTCCACAAAGCCAGCTTCAATAAGATATAGGTTGGAGTGGAAGATCTTAATTGGCTTACTATAGAGCTTTGACCTATAAATCTTTCTAACAGCGAAATGTTTATTCTGTATTTGTTTTCTTCCTCATTTGTGGCTTAATTTCAGCGAGTAAACCAGCAATTGTCTCATTATGTTCAAAAGATGTTCAGCTCTCTATAATACATGTCACTAAAATATTATATAATAATGTATTTGAGTCTAAATCATTTTGACTGATATTCAGAATTCCGCAGCCGCTAATCAGAAATCCACAGTGTGGGCATTCAATTTTTTAGTCCTTCTCGGTATCTGTGATTGTTCCCCACAGTCGGAGTTTTCTGCTCCTCTGTAAAGAAAGTCTGGAGCAGAAATGGTGAGCCGCGCTCATTAGGATTAATGAAGCCTGCATAAGCTAATAGTGTCTGGCCTTTTTATGGATCTGTTTTCACGCTCATCAATTTTAAACTAGCACTGAGACAACAGTGTCCAAAAGCATGGCGGAGAGGAGGGAGTCCCACCCAATCAGAGCTGCTTCAAAGGCTGGAATGTGCTCCATTGTTCTTCGTCTTGTCTTCTTTGGTTCAGATTGGAGCATTTAAGGAGACAAAAAAAGAGGCACGAAGTGTGGATTTGATCTTAGAATCAGCATAATCTAGTCTTATAACTTGGGGATAATAGAATTTCATATTAGCATTACTTAAAAAAACGTGTCACATGCTACTTGTTTGCTAATTGTTCTCCAGTTAGCATTGTGTGTAATCGCACAGGCATACTTTCCAAACAGGGGCCGTTAAATTAACACACTGTAACCATTCCAGAATGTATCTATGACAATAAGCATAAATAACAGTGTATGCAACATCTACAGAAACTTGCTAGGATTTCTGATTTTCTTTTCGAATTTTTTTCTTTCTTTGGAGGAGGGGAGGTTGGGGGTGGGGCATGAGAGGGGTTGTGCCCTTTCTCCTCTTTCATAATTAACAAGCTATAAGGTGTCATTATTAAATGCCATCTTCTGTAATTACTCCTAGCCTGTCTTCCTGAGGAAAAGGTTTCCTGGTAGACGCTCTCGGAGCGAAAGCCGTTTTCATTAAAGTGAGCCACATCAAGGCCAGAGCAATGTGGTGCAGTGTGCTCTGCTACACTCTGATACACACTGCTACACACTGCTACACACTGCTACACACTGCTGGCTTTGTGTTCTCCACTGCTGAGCCTTTTTACTCCTAATAGACTTTTGTTTGAGACTTTTCTGAACTGATAAAAAAAATGATTCAAAGTCCTATGATGAACTCACACTTTCTTTACAATTCTATTATCAGTGAACACACACACACACACACACACACACACACACACACACACACACACACACACACACACACACACACATAAATGTTTCACAAAGACATTTTATGTTGTCTAACTGTTTTAATGTCTTTGAATTCCCATTTGTTTTGTCAAAAGCTACACCACATTGTTAGCATAATTCCGATTTCTGACTGAAGGTGTTCATTAAATTCCTAAAAAAAATGGACAAACAGCGTAGCTGAAAAACAGGGGTTTATTAAACATTTATGGAAGGAGTCTCCAGTGTCATCGCTTTGTAACTGCCAGAGGCAAAGCTGTAGGTTTAACACCCATCTCCAGACATACATTGAGTCTTTACTACACCTTGATGGTGCTGGGATTTAAACTCATGACCTTCTGATTAGTAATCCAATGGCACACCCACTAAGCCAATTTTGCATTGTATGGATGAATATAAGAAATGTCTTCATTTCCTGCAGGAAAGTTCACATGCATCGAGGTACGTTTCTACCTGGAGAGACAGATGGGTTATTACCTGATCCAGATGTACATTCCTAGTCTGCTCATTGTCATCCTTTCCTGGGTGTCCTTTTGGATCAACATGGATGCTGCTCCTGCTCGCGTGGCTCTGGGCATCACCACAGTGCTCACCATGACCACGCAGAGTTCTGGATCCAGAACCTCTTTGCCTAAGGTCAGATTCCACCACTAACACTCCAATAACCAATCCAATAATCTAATAATTTATAATAAAACATGTATAACCTCTAATAACTCTATATAAACACAAATAACTTTCTATACATTTGTTAATAAGTATTTAATAAATCTCTTGTACCTCTTCAGAAATTCTCCAGTAACTTCTTGTACCTCTCTAATAAAGCTAGTAATATCTTACTAATAAATCTCTAATAAATTTCTAGAAACACCTCATTAGCACTCTAGTAAGCATATAGGAACCCTCTTTACTAACTTTATAGCAACTTTTTAGTACTATTTTACTATAAAATGCTCTTTTTTTATCCCTGTATTAACTCTGTATCACTTCTCTTGTTACTCTTTAGTATCTCTCTAGAAACTTTCCAACAAATCTCTAGTATCTCATTAGTAACTTTCCAGAACCTCTCTAGTAACTATAGTAAATACTAGAGAGATACTAAAGAGTTACTACAAAGTTTTTACAAAGTTTCTAGATAATTACTAGAGAGTTGCTAGCCAAGGAGTTATTCAAGCGACACTAGAGAGTGGTTCTTGATAGTTACTAGACAGGTGTTTAAAAGTTACTAGAAATATTCTAGAGCAATACTAGAAATACATTATTTTTAGGTACTTTGGTATCTTTGTAGTTAATCTTTAATAACTCACTATTATCTATTTAATAGCTTTATAGCAACTTTCTAGTAGCTCTTTTTTATATCTCTAGTGTCTCTCAGAGAATTTTCTGGCACCTCTCCTGTAACTATCTTGGAATTCTCCTGAAAACTCTCTTGAACTTTTTTATTTAACTCTTAAAAAACTTTCTAGTAACTCTTGAGTATTTCTCTAGCATGTCTCCAGATCAGGGGTTACCAACCTTTTTGAAACTGAGAGCTACTTCTTGGGTCCCGATTAATGTGAATGGCAGTTTGATACACATTTCTGAAAAAACCAATCTGCTCAATTTACCTTTAATTATATGCTATTATTAATAATTAATGATATTCATCTATGTGAAGATATCATGTTAATGATTTCTCACAATAATTATCAACAATGATTTAACAAGGTAGAAAACAGATAGATATCAATATGCAAAACTTTATTTTTATAAATCTCTGCAAGTATTTACATTTTCAAAGAATCACTTCTACAACATTTTCACCAGCCACTAACAATTTTGAACAAATCATGCACTACGTTGCATCACGTTTGTACAGATTATCAATTACGTAACACACAAAAATCTACTTGGAGCCCAGCTAGCTCTAGATCTAATATGAAACATTTTTTAAAGTTTATTTTGTTTTATTTTTTATATTGTCATTTTCAATTTCACACCAATGTAAAGTGTAATTTAAAAAAGAATAGCAACAAAAAAAATTAGATGCAGCTCCCTGGTGAGTGGTGCTATGGTGAGCTATTTTTAGACAAAAAAGGGCACCATGTTGGTGACCCCCTGCTCTAGACATTATACTACATTCTAGAGAGATGATGAGTTACTAGATTGATTCTAAAAACTCTGAGAAAACTTTCTAGTAAGTAATCTTTAATAACTCTAGCAACTTTCCAGTTTCTCTCTAGTATTTAATACTCTGGTACCTTCTTTATTAACTCTGTTGTAACTGCCTAATCACACTTTAGTATCTCTGCTGTAATTTTCTAGTAACACTGACTAATAACTATCACTTCACTGTTTAGTAATAGTCTTTATTCACTGTTTAGTAATAGTCTTTCCATTCACTGGAGTAAAACCAGGTCTTTTTAACCAGAGTGTGGTTTAGACCTGCAGCTCTGATGCATGGCCCTGACAGGAAAACAGTCCTGATAAGGTAATGTGAAAATTGTCTGGATAAAGAAGATATGAAAATGATCATGATGAGGTGATATGAAAATAGTCCTTAAAAAGTCATGTGAAAATGCTAAGGTACAACCAAAACTAGATATGAGATATCAGATTTGTATCAAGAACTGTAAATATAATTGTAAATAAGTAAACATGGTTTAGCTTTACTTCCAAAAATATTTTTTCTGTCGTTTATCTGCCTGTCTGTCTGACTGTTAGACCACCTGTATTCTCCCTCTAGGCTTATTTTTGTCCGTCTGTCTGTAAATTTGTCTATCAGTGTAAATATGTTTACACTTACACTGTTATAATGACATTGTTTGACATTCCACTACATTCAATAAGCTCACATTTATACCGGAATTCATTACGCTGACCGTGTGTGTGTGTGTGTGTGTGTGTGTGTGTGTGTGTGTGTGTGTGTGTGTGTGTGTGTGTGTGTGTGTGTGCAAAATGCAGGTCTCCTATGTTAAGGCCATAGATATTTGGATGGCCGTTTGTTTGCTGTTCGTGTTCTCAGCTCTGCTGGAGTATGCGGCGGTGAACTTCGTCTCAAGGCAGCACAAGGAGCTGCTGCGGTTCCGGAGGAGGAGAAAGAAGTTGAGAAAGGTAAGAGAGCAGAGGATGAAGATGAGGATGAGGAATCTGGCAAAACCTTCATAAAGAAATATGAAATAGACATGAAAATTTTGAATAAATGGATGGATGGATGCATGGATGGATGGATGGATGGATGGATGGATGGATGGCACAAAGAAAATCTCTACAGCAATAAATAATGATAGATAGATAGATAGATAGATAGATAGATAGATAGATAGATAGATAGATAGATAGATAGATAGATAGATAGATAGATAGATAGATAGATAAATAAAACTTTGTTAATACAAAGTACATGTAGAAAGCAAAGGTAAATGTAATGTAAGTGTAAATATATGTAAAGCAAAAAAATATAAAAGCTAAACCAGTGAAAATTTGCAGACACTGTTGGAAAATTACAACAAATAACATGCGGATCATGAATATGGATGATCCACTGTGGCGACCCCTAATGGGAGAAGCCGAAAGAAAGAAATAGATACAAAGGGTATTGCAGTAAAAATAAATAAATAAATCTTCTTCTTCTTCTTCTTTTTGCTTCTCCCATTAGGGGGCGCCACAGCGGATCATCCGTCTCCATACCCCCCTGTCCTCTACATCTGCCTCTTTTAAACCAACTACCTGCATGTCTTCCCTCACCACATCCATAAACCTCCTCCTTGTTCTTTCTCTTTTCCTCCTTCCTGGTGTCTCCATCCTCAGCATTCTCCTACTGATATACCCCATGTCCCTCCTCTGCACATGTCCAAACCATCTCAATCTCACCTCCCTCACCTTGTCTACAAAACGTCCTACATGCGCTGTCCCTCTAATAAACTCATTTCTAATCCTGTCCATCGTCGTCACTCCCAACAAAAACCTCAACATCTTCAGCTCTGCTACCTCCAGCTCCGCCTCCTGTCTTTTACTCAATGCCACTGTCTCTAAACCATACAACATCTCAGGTCTCACCACAGTCCTATAAACTTTCCCTTTCACTCTCACGAGATAAATATAGATATAGATATAGATATAAGGCAGAAGAGATAACAGCAATGGAAGTACAGTATATTTTCTGTGTGATGCTGGAAAGGTGTAATGAGGTTGTTGGTTCGAGACAAACACACTGCTGAAGTTTTTACATATTGGTTTAGGAGAAGCAGATCTGGGTCTATTATTTGAAGAAATACTTGTCTATATGAGAGTGGAAGAGGTTTGACTAAATATATTTGGCCCTGTGTGTGTGTGTGTGGTGTGTGTGTGTGTCTGTCTGTTGTGTGTTTCTTTTATTGTGAATTATACTCCAGTAATTGTATATAATAGAATAGAATAAAATGAAATACAGACTGAAGGTCAAAACAGTCAGAAGCTGTAATATATATTTGTCTTTCTCTCTCCTACACTCAGACACAGACACAAAAACAAAATCCGCTTTATTATTGCTTGGTGAAATAAACGTGCTCTACAACACTGCCACCTATAGGCCATGACCTGTAATGGCAGCTGATGTGATTCTAAAGTACACAGAGGTGAAATCTTAACTCTTACCTCTTTGTGGTGCATTTAACTAGATAATAACATTCTATACAAATACAGTGTTCCACTTTGCTATCATTTATCAGCCGACATCAAAAAATTATATTTTAGGGCCTGGATATGTAAAACCCATCCACACTGAAGTAGCGTAGGCTATGTCTAACCTAAAGTCTAAACTAATCCAGATACATTTGAAAATGTTTTTGTTTAAAAAATGCTCTGCATCCACACTATCGTATTCAATCTTTTCCCAAAAGTTGCTCATCCACACTGAAACGTCTGAAAACGTTCATCCCTGTACTACGCATGAGCGAAACTTAGGACGCTTCGACCTGCGTCATTTCCACCTGGCGTTTATTTATTCAAAAATAGAAAAAAATTAAAAAAGCTTTGTCGTTTTGAAGCCTCTGTTTTCACAGTCCACATCGCATGGCAAAAACGGCGATTTTAAAATGATCCACTTTGTGGAGCGTTTTCAAGTTTCTGTCGTCTCAGTGTAGGCAGAGGACAAAACAAAGAGCAAAATATGCGTTTTCAGACAAAAACCTGTTCATGTGGACATAGCCGTATTTATGCTTAGCATGTGGTTGATCTTTTAGTTTCCTGCCTGCACTAACCTCATAGAATGAAAGTCATGTTTCTTCAGCTATTACATCACTAGCGGTTGTCTGGCCTCCTCACGATGTCTAGCTTTTCTTAAAACGACCACATCAATTTCTGTTCCTCCTCAGGCATAAAAAAAAGTCTAACTCTGATGTATTAATGTGTGCAGAGCTACACACGTGTTTTGCCAGGTGAACTTGGTTGTAACAGTTTATCTCTGACCAACCAATCAGAGGACGGAAAAATTCTGATGCTATTCTGTAAGGCAAATATACAATTGTTAACGTAGGTCAGTGCTTCTGATAGTGTTTAGGCCAGTAGAGAAGGCTTTGAAGGCCCTGACCGCCTGACACTGAAACGAATAAACAAAAGATTGGGACTTTTCCAGCCATGTTAGAAATTACGACACTGTGCAACGAATACATTTATTCTTTTGTTATACGTGCTTCTTTCCCAAACTGTTACCACAAAGTTGGAAACACACACTTGTATAGGTCATCTTTTGACTTGAACTAGGAGACCAAAACCTGTTTCAGCAATGCCCCTGTAAACAAACCCAGCTTCATGAAGATATACTTTACATGGGGATGTTGGAGTGGAAGATCTCCTACTTTAAAGCTCTGAAATCAAAACTATTGAATTGTTCATGCTGACTGCACCCCAGGCCTCCTCACATCATCTACATCAGTACCTGACTTCACTAACAAGTCAAGTCAAGTCAAGTTTATTTGTATAGCGCTTTTCACAACAGACATTGTCTCAAAGCAGCCTTACAGAAATCAACAGTTAAGGTGAATGGTGTGTATTTATCCCTGATGAGCAGCCGTGGCGACTGTGACAAGGAAAAACTCCCTTAGATGTTATGAGGAAGAAACCTTGAGAGAAACCAGACTCAAAAGCGGAACCCATCCTCATTTGGGTGACATCAAGAGTTTGATCATAAATCTTTCAACAGTACAGAACACTGGAGAGTGAGAGCTAACATGAGCACTGGAGTATAAGATTATAAGTGATGTTCTTTCTGCAGTCTTATACAGTCTATATGGATAGTAGCTCCTAGTTTTATGAGCTCAGCATTTGTGATCACCACAGATCCAGCATCAGCTTCTCCATGCCAGAGCCTTTAAACACTCCAGGAGGTCCAATGTCAAAACTCCACACATGTAGCGGGATCCAAATGGCACTGGTACGTCTCTAGATGGTTCGGGATGTTTGTGAGTTCGGCATCTACTTCTTCAAAGGTCCGTAATCATCAAGATGGTGGGAGGTGACTGGAGCTGGCCAAACCTCAGGGTGTCTCGGGATGGGGAGAGAAAGAGAAGCAGTGGAGAGGAATTACCGTAGCTGCTGTTCATGATATTAACAGCACAAGTTGATAATGTGCATGTGATCAGATGTTCTGGAGCACAAGGTTATGATGTAATGTGTGTTAAGTGTAGGCTTTGCTAAAAAGATATGTTTTTAATCTGCACTTAAACTGGGTGAGTGTGTCTGAGCCCCGAACACTGTCAGGAAGACTATTCCAGAGTTTAGGACAGGGGTCCCCAAACTTTTTCCAGTGAGGGCCACATAACTTTTCCCTTCTCTGATGGGGGCCAGGGTCAGTTTCTAACAGAAAAAGTGTGATAATCGCAGGATCCCTAAATGTAATCATTTATTGTTTTCCAGAAAACATGCTGACACTCCAGCGCACCACACATATCCAAATATTAATAACCCTTTCTGAGATCAAATAACCCTCTCTGGGTTCTTCACAAAATAAAATAAAGCAGAAAATATATAGGCTAATAACACTATTTATGAAATCAATAAAAATCAAATAAACCTCTCTGGGTTCTTCACAGAAAGAAAGTTATGCTGTGCCGTGCACAATCCTAGGTAAAAGTTCAACTTCACTTGTCAGAGCAGAATCTCAAATGTCTCTCAAAGTTCTTGTGTTCTTTCCTTATAATCCAATTTTGTAGGTTCCATAGGCTAGCCCAGTAGACACCACTGTAGGCTCTCTCTCATCAACTTCCCTCTGAAAACCACAAAGCAAGCAGGCTAAGAAACTGAACTGAGTGATACAGCACCTACACAGCACAATACATTTCAATACCAGTATGGTTGTGGAGATGGATTTTATCCCAATAGATTTTATTATGATTATATTTGTTCATACTCAGAATGACTAATTTAAGTCAGAAAAGTGAGCTTACCTATGTACTGTATGTTCATCAGTGTGAATTGTGAGCCTGCATCTGGCTGGTGAGAAGTTGAATGTCCATTCTAGTCACAGCCAGTCTCAAACACTGATGCAAATGTTCATCTGTCAATCTTGATCTCGTTGGAGTTTTCAGGAGTTTCATGCGTGAACAGGTTTGCTCGCAGATATACGTGCTGCCAAAAAGTGTGGACATCTTCATTGCGTGTTTTTTTATGTTAGGGTAGGTGTCATTTGGGAGGGCGGCATAGAAGTCAATGGGACTGTTGGGCTTGAATGCGTCTTTCAGAACATCACAGTTTTGTAACTCGGCCAGCTCAAACTGATAAGAAGGCTGGGCTTCATCGATGTCGGCAACAAAAGGGTTCTGAAAAAGACGGATTTCTTTTGCATGAACATGTAGTTCACGGAATCGTACACCAAACTCCGCCTTCAGTATTTCCAGTGCTTCCACACACTTTTCACCTGGGAACGCGACAGCTGGCTTCTCTGCAGAAAAGCTTTGGGTAGCAGGGAGATGGGTGAAGTTGTGCTTTTTCACTTGTCCCAAAACCAGCGCTAGTTTCACCTCAAATGCTTTTATGTGGGAATACATGTCGCAAATGAGTTTCCCCTTCCCTTGTAGCTGCAAGTTAAGGCCGTTCAGCATTTCTGTCACGTCTGTTAAAAATGCGAGGTGCCATTTCCATGCTGGGTCGATCAGCTCTGGGACCGTTTTGCCTTTTAACTGAAGAAATGCGTTAATTTCAGGTAGCAGCTCGTAAAAACGCCTCAAAACTTTGCCGCGGCTTAACCATCGGATCTCTGTGTAGTACAGCACATCTCCGTACGCAGACTCTAGTTCAGACAAGAATTGTTGGAATTGCCTGTGTTTAAGTCCATTTGCTCTGATGAAGTTTATGCACGATACCACAACCTTCATGACAGAATCCCACTTCAACACTTTGCAGCACAGCGCTTGCTGGTGAATTAGGCAGTGTATTTGTAGCGGGGCGGTGAGACCCCGTTCTTCCATCTCCCGGTTCATGCGTCCTATTAAACCCCGAGACGCGCTCACCATACTAGGGGCTCCGTCAGTCGTGATGCTGGCAAGCTTTGCCCAGTCCAGATCAAACTGTTGCATAGTTTGACATACTTTGTCGAAAATATCCTTCCCAGTCGTAGTGCCTTTCAGGCTTTGTAGGGCTGCCAGCTCCTCGCACATCTCAAAGTTTGCGGTAACTCCACGAATACAAATAAGAAGCTCCGCGGTGTCCTGCACGTCCGTGCTCTCATCCAGTGCTAATGAAAAAAAGTCAAAATCTTTAGTCTTCTGCTGCAGCTGGGCATACACATTACCCCCAATTTCTTCAACGCGTCTGGTAATTGTACTTGCCGACAGACTCACGGCATTAAAGACATCTTTCTTCTCGGGACAGACCTCCTCCACGACAACATTCAAACATTTCTTGACAAACTCTCCTTCGGTGAAAGGTTTACCGCAGCTTGCTATCAGCTGAGCAACACGGAAGCTAGCCCGAAATGATGCTTGGTTTAGCTGAGTTTACAAATGTAGTCTGCTGAGCTAACAGTCCAGTTTTTAGCTTTGAGATTTTTTCTGCTCGCATTTGGCCTTGCAAGCTAGCATACTTGTCTTTGTGACGGGATTCATAGTGTCGGCGCAGGTTGTATTCTTTGAATACCGCCACCGTCTCTTGACAGACGAGACAAACAGCCTTTTCTTTGAATTGAACAAAAAAATAATCCTGTGTCCACTGCGGGTTAAATACCCTGCATTCTGAATCAATTTTTCTCTTACCCAACCTTTTTGCCATTATTCCGTTCTGGGGGGTCACGTTCACATTCTATGACTGGGGTATGGGTGGCCATAAAGGTAAAAACGTGCTGGGGCAAAGTGAAGTCGAAGTAGCATTTTTTTCCGTCTCTGATATTGTTCAGGGGCCGAGTCAAATGTAGAAGCGGGCCGTGTGCGGCCCGAGGGCCGTAGTTTGGGGACCCCTGGTTTAGGAGCTAAATGTGAGAATGATCTACTGCCTTTAGTGGACTTTGCTATTCTACGAACTACTAGAAGCCCAGAGTTTTGAGATCTCATGGAGCGTGGCGGATTGTAGCGAGTTAAAAGACTGGAGAGATACATGGGAGCCAAACCATTTAGTGCTTTATAAGTGAGAAGTAATAGTTTGTAGTCTATTCGAAACTTAACAGGAACTAACACCCTTGTGGCTGAAGGAATCTCTACAAATCTCAACAAGTATACTTAAAATTCTAGTGGAACATCTTCCCAGAAGAGTGGAGGTTATGACATGTAGAATGGGATGTTCATAAAGCACATCTTATGGTCAGGTGTCCACAAAAGTTTGACCCAGAGACCCCTAACTTGACAGCATACACTTTTTAATGAAACACACCTGAGACGCAGAGACACTGAAGAACTCCACAAAGGTGAGAAAAGACATCTAGGTGTAATGATGCGGAATGCTAAACTGCTAGCTATAAGCTTCTATTGATTAGCAGCTACATTCACTCCATAGCTGCAACAGATACAGCAGTTTTGTACAAAAAAATAATGCGTCAATCATTAACAAATAAAACTACAGTGTTGTAGCTTGTAATACAGGTGCTATAGTTGTAATGGAGTGTGTGTTAGAGAAGTGAAGAAAAGAGTGCAGGCAGGGTGGAGTGGGTGGAGAAGAGTGATAGCAGGAGTGATTTGTGATAAAAGAGTATCTGTGAGAGGGAAAGGAAAAGTTTATAGGACTGTGGTGAGACCTGAGATGTTGTATGGTTTAGAGACAGTGGCATTGAGTAAAAGACAGGAGGTGAAGCTGGAGGCAGCAGAGCTGAAGATGTTGAGATGTTTATTGGGAGTGAAGACGATAGACAGAATTAGAAATGAGTTTATTACAGGGACAACCCATGTAGGACGTTTTGGTGACAAGGTGAGGGAGGCAAGATTGAGATGGTTTGGACATGTGCAGAGGAGGGACATGGGGTATATCAGTAGGAGAATGCTGAGGATGGAGCCACCAGGAAGGAGGAAAAGAGTAAGATCAAGGAGGAGGTTTATGGATGTGGTGAGGGAAGACATGCAGGTAGTTAGTGTGAAAGAGGCAGATGTAGAGGACAGGGGGGTATGGAGACGGATGATCCGCTGTGGCGCCCCCTAATGGGAGAAGCAAAAAGAAGAAGAAGAAGAGTGTTGTAGCTTAGCTTCCAGTCAGCATGCGTGATAAGCTGTTTCACCATCGCTCTGTGGTCAGAGGGTTTAATCACACTTCCTGTTAATTCTCACACTCAGGGTCTGAGTTTCTTCCTTATTCACTGAATGCATTGTTTGTCCCATTTTTGATGCTTCTGCATCTTCTACAAGCTAAAAGCCATCTTGTATAGCTTGTATGGCTTTTTTTTCTCTTCCTCTTCACTCCTGCGTTATGGTGAATGCTTTGTATTTGCGTATTCGATCATGATATTCATCAATTATTGGCATGTCCATGCATCACTTATCCACTGAAAACTACACCATGCTCATGCATGTTTTAGCTACAAACGGAAAATAGTTTGATTATCAGTGTCAAATAAAGTGATGAACAGTAATGAAGTAAATGTAAATCTTCTCTATACTTAAGTAGCTTTTTCACTTATCTGTACTTTACTTAAGTATTTCCATTTGGGGAAACTTTTACTGTAACTTCACTACATTTCAAAGTCAAATATCGTAATTTTTATTCAACTACATTTTGTGAAATCAGTCGTTTCTTTTAATTTATGAGGATAAAAATGTAACTAATCAAACACGCAGCAATCCACCAATCAGGGTCGAGCACAGGAACTTGTTTTAAACTTGTTTCGATTGGTGCTTGGTGTATCTACTGATCACCAACATACAGTTCAGCATCTGTTCAACAGAACATTTAGAGAGAATAAATTATGAAGAAACTCCAGACTATAAACTCGTCACAACAAACGTGGTTTTATTTGCGGGAATTTTTTTTAAGTATTAATATCATTCTATTAATTGATCAGTGTGCTGAGAGTCACATTCGAGTTTTTTCATAAAATGAGCTGATTAAGCAAAGAGTCTTGTGTTAAAAATAATAAGAACAATATAGACATAAATCATGTATAATAAGTACAAAAACTTTTTTTCAACTGAGAATTTAAAGGGTGATTTAAATCATCAGGTTCGACGCTTCTATTGGTTCTTGGTTTGACGGTCATCTTAGGTGAAGTCACACTGCAGAAAGAGTCGGGAATGAAATGATCACGAGGGACAAAAATCTGCTGTCTGTGAACAAACCAGTGATCAAAGACTACTGATTTTAGCCTCGGATTATAGGAATCTTTTAGGGTTTTCAAAATTTGTTTCAGACGACCAAATCATGGGCAGAATCACACAGTGTGCAGCTGGAGTTTCTATTCGATCAGATTTCAGCCGTCATATCACGTGACACCAGGGTTTAAATCTGCCATGAACCTACTGAATCAGCACTCTGGGGGCCTGTAGTGTAAAGTAAAGCAATTTTGCTTGAAGCTTTAACTAATCAGATTTCAAGTTGTAGACACGGGGGTCATCTAGCAGGCGTACAATAACATTGGCAATATTTTCATCTTTTGATTGATCAGAGAGCGCACTAGTCAGAGCTCACAAACTGCATCTGTAGCAAACTGCAAAAGCTCAAATATATTCATGTGGATTTAATAGCAGTTTTTTTCATTCCACAATGCCTGGCAGAGGAGAAGAAATCAATTTAGTCACAAAATCATTAACAAGAACGATTACAAGATGGATTTTTCAAGAAAAGCTGGACATTGTGAGGACAGGTCACCCTTGGAAAGGTCAAATTGTTAAACTTTTTCAAGAAATATTTATACTATTGTGTTTTCTTTATGTAGAATTTGCACAAAAACGCACCATTTGCATTCAAAACCGTAATGCAGTGAAAAAAACATTTTATGTTTTATTTTATGAGTAATTTAATGAGGTAAATATCGATGCTTCTGCTAGAGATGATGTATGCGGGCGGTGCAGTTGTGGCTACAGTGAAAGGAGACGTGTTGAATTGTGTTCATTGGGTTTCTTGCTTTAGTAATGACATTCATTGTCACTGTATGAGATTCCAGTCTGTGATGCAGCGCTCTGTTCTACTGCACTTCTCTATATTATTGATGCTTTCTATAGACGTGGGGTCATAATAAAGGTAATAAGAGGTGGATTGATTCAGGTAGGACACCACTGAAGGCCTGGGTGTTAAATGCACATGCAGTGTTTAATGGACAAACTGCAAACAAATACAACCTATAATCGAGAATAAGGTCTTGCAAATGAACCGGGTACAAGGGTTTATCCGAAAAATGATTAATAGAGTAAAGAGCAAGAGATTAAATGTTCAGGCAGTGAAGCTCAGTAAGGCTTGGTACAGTCTGAATGTGTGTGTAATTGACAAGTGTTTCATTAGAAGCAGGGTGGCTTCATATGTGGTTTTTTTTAACATCCAATTCCACCTTTACTCCCAATTCACTGTTATAATAACCTCCACTCTTCTAGGAAAAGGTTCCACTAGATTTTGGAGAGTGCTTGTGTAGATTTGTGTGAGATTCACTCATCCACAAGGGTGTTAGGAAAGTCAGTTACTGACGTAGGTGAGGTGAGGAAACCTGGGGTGCAGTCAGCGCTCACATTCATCCCAAAAGGGTTGAGGGTCAGAGCTCTAGAGCAGAAAAAATGAGAGGAGAAGAGAAAAGAAGAATGAACTTTGAATTGTTTTGTTGAAGATTTATACTTGTTATTGTTAAAAAATAGAAAGAAAGAAAGAAAGAAAGAAAGAAAGAAAGAAAGAAAGAAAGAAAGAAAGAAAGAAAGAAAGAAAGAAAGAACAAAAAGCAGTGGTTTTGACCTGAACTGACCTGAACTGCATGAGAGACTAAGAGAGAGAGAAAAAGACAAATAGACAGATAGAAAGATACAGAGTGAGAGAGAGAGAAAGAAACATAGAAAATGCTTCCAGTCCAAACAGCACAGAGATTGTGTTTCTCCAACTATGAGGGTAAAAGTTTGAGGAAGAAGAACATATGGCTGAAAAAAGTCAGGTGTCCCAACACTTTTGCTCTTGTTTATACTACTGAAAATCTGCTAATAATAAAATATGTTTGATTTTATAAGATCTAGAAACAAGCCTTAAGCCTGAAGATTTAGAAAACAATGAAGATGCCTTGCATCTGTACACATGTGTTACACAATAGCAAGATTACCATCAGGTCCATTTTTTTTTTTAAAGAGTTGCCCAAATTCTTCAATTCTTCAGGTTTTAGAATAACCTGCAATTTTGTAAAAATAAAATAAACAAACAAAAAAAAAACTTAGTTTATTCCCATTTCCCACTTCTTGTTAGATACAAACTGCTTTTCAATAGCTCTGTAGCTCCCGGACATGTACTGGCTTAAGCAAGAGGAGACGTCTGACACTGCAGGATTTGAGTCCCTGGGGGTGTAGTGTGTTACTGATGGTAGCCTTTGTTACTTTGGTCCCAGCTCTCTGCAGGTCATTCACTAGGACCCCCGTGTGGTTCTGGGATTTTTGCTCACCGTTTTTTGTGATCATTTTGACCCCACGGGGTGAGAGCTTGCGTGGAGCCCCAGATCGAGGGAGATTATCAGTGGTCTTGTATGTCTTCCATTTTCTAATAATTGCTCCCACAGTTGATTTCTTCACACCAAGCTGCTTACCTATTGCAGATTCAGTCTTCCCAGCTTGGTGCAGGTCTACAATTTTGTTTCTGGTGTCCTCTGACAGCTGTTTGGTCTTGGCTATAGTGGAGTTTGGAGTCTGACAGTTTGAGGTTGTGGACAGGTGTCTTTTATACTGATAACGAGTTCAAACAGGTGCCATTAATACAGGTAACAAGTGGAGGACAGAGGAGCCTCTTAAAGAAGAAGTTACAGGTCTGTGAGAGACCTGTGAAATCTTGATTTTATTGTAGGTGACCAAATACTTATTTTCCATAATTTGCAAATAAATTCTTTAAAAATCAGACAATGTGATTTTCTGGATTTTTTTTTTTTCATTTTGTCTCTCATAGTTGAAGTGTACCGATGATGAAAATTACAGGCCTCGCTCATCTTTTTAAGTGGGAGAACTTGCACAATTGGTGGCTGACTAAATACTTTTTTGCCCCACTGTATACCTTACACAATGACAATGAAGTTTAATGTAATGTAATCTAATTTAATCTAATCTAATTTAAAAGTAATATTTTATGTTTCCAAACAAAATGTAAATAATCTCAGAACCTGGACTGTAATAAAGAGCCACCTCTCAGCTCCAGGGTTCCACATTTGGTCCTGAGCTTGGGTTATTGTCTATACCTCCTGTCTAGACCACATGGGTTTCCTTCCAATAAATGTGATTAACTGAATTGAAAAACACTGGATTCCCTCTCACTGTAAATGAGTTTGTCCCACACCCAGCATTTCGGAAAGAAACAATAAATATTGCATATTTTTTATATTCTATCTGTCGCTTCAGTTCCTCTTTATTACGTTTTGGGGACAAAGTGAGAGATTGAGATGGTTTGGACATGTGCACATTATATTGGTATTAGAATGCTGAGGAGGGAGCCACTAGGAAGGAGGAAAAGAGGAAGGCCAAGGAGGAGGTTTATGGATGTGGTGAGGGAAGACATGCAGGTAGTTAGGGTGAAAGAGGCAGATGTAGAGGACAGGGGGGTATGGAGACAGATGATCTGCTGTGGCGACCCCTAATGGGAGCAGCCAAAAGAAGAAGAAGAAGCTTCCGTTCCTCTTTATTAAACCAGAACTAAGAGCGCTGACAGTTTCTTTTTGTTCTTCTTTCTTAAAAAGATATTTTCAGGAACAGCCTTTCCCATGAACTCGTCTCATGTTCTCAGTATTAATTACCTTCCTAAACGTGAGAATGACTGTCAGGACAGACCCTGTGCCAAAGAAACAAACGAATGCAACAGTGTGTAATGCTGCTCATCTTGAGGGGGGGTGTTCTGGTTTGTCTGTGATTTTGATCTGATTGCTGTCGTATATGATTAAAGGTAGACAGGACGTTGAGGCAAGCCGGCTCGGTACAGACATCGAAGAGAAATTAATTCGGAGTTAAACATGGTTCTGAATAATTTCAGAGGATGAAAGGACATGAGTACAGATCGGCTTTAACAATAAATCCACCTGATATTGTGGGAATTTCCATAGTGCCACCAAAACAGCTTTAAGTCATCAAGATCTGGGCCCTAAATGTCTGTCTAGGTGGCGCTTGGGATTTGCAGGGAGTAGGCCGTGGAATATAGGGCACTGGCCTGAGCACCACCACCGCAGGTGGTTTATTGATAGTTCTGGGCAATGGGACTGGAGTCTCTTTGACCCGCTGTGGCAGAGGAGCTAGCAGAGGTGCCTGCAGCTTTACTGTTAAATTCTGCATATCCTGATAAAGGATTTTAAATTGACGGAGTTCCTTTTGAATGGCCATCTGAGCTTCACGCAGTTGCCTATTTTCCTTCTCCAGATCTTCAAGCTTCCACAGGGTGTGGGTTCAGCCTCGTCCTCTTTTAACAAAGGCTCCTCCTCTCCATCACTTTTGATATGCAGGGTCTATCTGGTTTATTGTCAACGTCCGAATGTGGAGCACCAATAGCTCCAGCAGTTCATTTCATCATCTTGTGCACTTGAAGGAAGAGAATCACCATGATCGGGGGGTAACACACTGGATTTATTTCTCTTTGCGCTTTGCTGTGTCTTCTCTTTTTGTCCATGTGAACGCTGTGTAGGATATTACACCTTATAGTCTTTAAGATTGGGTGGGGGCTAAGTTCTGCGTTGTGACTCTCACAGGCAGGTCGCTCTGACGTCCTATTTTTGTGGTAAGCACACTCACCGCAGTTGATGCCAAGCAGGTAGTGGATGGGTTATGTGGCCTTCTTAGCAGTGGTGGATTTGAGATTCGTCAGTGGGCTTGTAACATGCCAAATGTCATTAATAATCTTCCCAAAGAGGCCTGCTCAGATAGCATCGAGCTTTGGTTATCACATGACAAGGCCGAACCCCAAGAATCCATTCTTGTACTGAGATGGAACTATGACTCAGATATAATCGGTTACAAATACCGCCCAGCACCGAAAACCACACCCACTGTGCGGCACATCTATAAGGTGGCAGCAAGACAGAATAACCCTCTGGGATTCATCCTCTCTTCCACCACCCATGCTAAGATTCTTATTCAGAAGCAGCTGTAGAACAAACAAAGAGGTTGGGATGACCCTATGTCGCCCACAAAGCTAGTGAAAGCCACTTTCTTTCTTCTTTCTGGACCTGCCTGATTCATACCCTGCTCTGGATGAAGTTTTATTGAATTACAAACCACTAGCTGCAGCAGACGATATTCTCATCATGACCAGGTCTAAAAATCCATAAGGTTTCTCTGGAGGGTTGAACTCAAGAACCATTTTGGTATTAATATAAACAGTCTGCTAAAATGATTTGCATTCAAGGGTCAATCACTGACCAGTTGATAGAACTATAATTAAAGTCCATTCATTGTCACCCAGATGAAATTAGGTTTCCTTTAGAATCTGGTTCCTCAGAGGGTTGCTTCCTCATACCAATGCAGGGAGTTTTTCACTTCTTTAGTTTTTTTAATTTGTACTTCCCAAAGAAGCTCAATATGATTGAGATGTTGGGAATTCGAAACCCCGAATCAACACTTCAAACTCTTAATTGTGTTCCTTAAACCATTTCTGAACAATTTGTTGCAGTGTGGATGTGCAGTGTACATGGATCACATGTATACAGGATTATGGAACACCATTAACATGAAGGAGTGTCATCTGGTCTGCAACAATGTTTAGGTAGGTTGAACATCACATCAAATTTAAACTAAACACCAGGAACCAGGTTTTCGAGCAGAACATCACCAAGGACATGATGCTAGAGCCACGTTTTGCCTTCTTCTAGAAGTGCATCGTGGAACCATCTCTTCACCACATGGTTTAAATGAAAATATAATTCATCAGACCAGACCACCTTCTTCTATCGCTTTGTGGTCCAGCTCTCATGCTCATGCTTCAATTTTAGGAGCTTTATGTGGTGTACAAGGGTCATTGTGGGTGCTCAGACTTTTCCTGCAGATATGCAGCTCTATCTTAACTGCATAGACCTGTTTTCTGGCTTATTTTTACCAAAGCCAGCATTACATTTTTCAGCAGTTTGGTCAGCAGTAGCTTGTCTGTGGAAGCCGACTAGAATCACTCAACTTCAGTCACACGAATGAGCCGTGAGCATTCAAGACTCTGTCACAGGTTCACAGATTGTCCTTTCTTGGGCTACTTTTCATAGGTATGTTTTACTGGGAACTCTGCATAAGACCTACTGATTTTGGATACACTCTGTCAGGTGTCTAGACATCACCATTCGAGCATGTCATGGGTACGTCCTTCTTGTAACGAGTCAATTAGCCTTTCTCTTGCTAGCTAATATAGCACAACCCTATACAGATGGGAGGAAATTTTGAAAACATTTTACAAAACTCTGTCTTATGTAAATCCAGTAGATACTCCGATAAACATTTTTTAAATGTATGCTAGGTCGGGATCTACGTAGCCAAAGCCGATGCGATTCGCATTGCAATTCATAGCCAACAATACGATACGTTAAAGATATGAAGCAGCTACCAATGCAATGTGATACGATTCCCTTCTTTGCGATGCAGAGCGATAAGATTTTGATTCGATTCAACACAATGAGATTCAATGCAATACGATGCAATGGAAAAATATATGATGCTCTGTAATTCAATATGGTACAGATAGTTATATTTATTTGGTTTAGACAGAAGGAAATTCATCAATGTATTTAAATGCCTTCTGACTTCTAACGCACGGCCCTTTCACAAAAAACAGATGTTTTTTTTCTGTATTGTCTCCAGGAAGATGCAGCTCTACCTCTGCCATGTTAATCTCTATTCTATGTCACTCTCAGGTCTCCGTAATGTTGTGATACGTCATATTCACGTAGCAGCAGCGGCGCTGAGAGAACGCGCTCGAGAAACGGTTTAGCGACGAAAAATCGATCTAAATATCAAATATTGGTCACAAATCATTAGTCAGGGGTCATAATAAAAGTTACATCTACTGATAATTATACATTGATAATTAGTTTTTACCGATGCAAATATGTTAAAACCCCTAATAACTCCTAATTCTAGCATGAAATGTGTGGAAGTGTGAAGAATTAAAGGACTGAATGTTTTCAGTCTTGGTGTAATGTAACTGTGTGATGTAACAGAATATTGCCCACCCACTGCTCATATGTAGGACATGTTTACTCCATGTGTGTAGTTTTGTGTTTTCAAAGCGAGAAAGAAAAACCTCTCTGTTTCTCTGCCAGGATTACTCTGTTATGGAAAAAGCCTGACTGGTTTGATTGTATGTTATTGATTCGATGCCAAATCATTTCCATACACATGTCTATCCTTTTTGTTTTAGTTTTTTTGCACTGCAGAGTCTCCAGAATAAACATCTCTTTGTTGCAGGAACATTTTCCACACGATTCATCCAAAACGCATTAGTCTAGAAGACAAATGACTTTTGACAGCTTTCCAGTTTCCAATTATAGCTCTTGCTACATATATAAAATGGTAGAAAATTTACAAACAGGAAAAGCAGGGAAGCTGAGATTAAATTCTTGTAGGTAAAAGATAATATCTGTGGTGTTTATTTATTAAAGACAATAAAAGTAAATTGTATAAAATGGCATGTGGACGCTATTTGTTCGAGCGTCGAACTGAAGAGTAAATTAGTTTAGTAGTTACCTGTTATTTGCACGTGCACACTGTTGCCATCTACAGGTCATTATAAGAATAACAAGGGATCACAACAATACTAGGCATAAAGATAAACCTGTAGACCAGTGGTCTCATACTGCCGGCCATATACGGCCCCCCTTCCCCTCCCTCCGGCCAACAACTGATGTAAAAAATAAAAACATAAGCCCACCAAAATATATTAAATAAATATTATAAACAGAAATATTTGTATCAAAATCATCCCTTTATATTAAATTGAAACGAAAACAAGATTCCATGTAAAAAAAAAATGAAAGCATTGAAAAAACCTGCACATGCAGCAGATTTGATAAGCTGGTTTTGGGGCTTTTTTGTTGTTGTTGTTTGGCTGCAAAAGAAAACGATAAATGTCTCTTTTCAAACCGAAAAGTAAAGTGGATGACGAACACAGACAGAAAGATGGATTTTGCTGTATTTTTGATGGATTTTAATGAAAATGCTACCTGTCTGATTTGCAAAGAAAAAGTCCCTGTTCTAAAGGAATATAATCTCAAGCATCATTACTCGAATAAATATGGAGAACAGTATGAGAATAACCAGTAAGACGAGAGAAAGAAATGAGCCACTCAGTTGCAGAGAGAGCGAACGTCCCAGCAAGGCAATTTCCATAAAGCCAAAAAAGGATACCGAGTTAAATATCGTGCATTTGGTACCTGGGCCTTCAGTGGGGACGTACCCAACTTGATCCACCTCTTAATACCACCACTATCACGTCGCAATTTTAAAAACCATCAATACAATACAAAAGCGCAATATAACAAAGCATTACAGAGAGAGAGGCATTTCACATATGGAGGGTGAAAACCAGTTTTCTAAATCAAGAAACCCAGTTATGACTCCAAACCTCTACACTACAACCACAACTGTACCACCTTCAACATCTGGAGCAGTTCAGAATCAATATTTGTCCAATAACATGACAAAAACATTAAAATTTAAATAAAATACAACCTACTCACCAGAGATGCAGACTCATAATGTGCAGCGCCCCTCAGAGGCTGTAATCCAGTGGTACCGCTCGTATTTACTGGTCTGGAAGTGGAGAACAAACCCTTTCTCGAGCTGAGACACGCTAGCTAGCTTCGGGGTTAGCCGACTTCTCCTCACCATGTCTAGCTTTTCTGGAAAATGTATTTTTATGTATGTCTGAGACCAAATTAATTTATTTTCCTCCGTAGGCATTAAAAAGTCTTACTCAGATGTATTAATGTGTGCAGAGATACACACGTGTTTTACCAGTCGATATATATATATATATATAGCTACATACATTTTTTAAGTGTGACAAAAATATGTTAATAATAGAATTTGAAGTAAATATTAAACATTTCAGCAAATACATTTCCAGAAATATTGCACTTTCTTGTTTTGCTTAAATGTTAAAATGGCCCTCCAATGAGATGTCAATCACAGCAGTGGCCCTCAGGCAAATTGAGTTTGAGACCCCTGCTCTAGAGCCTTTTTCAGTCAGTAATACATTGTGACTTTTTTCTTTGGTGGGCGGAGCTTAGGGGGAGGCAGAAAGATGTCCCTGACCACTTCACTAACGCTAGTTTTGTTAGTTTGTTTTTAAACAATGACTATTTCATATTCGATTTTATAACTCAAATTGGAAAACTCGTGTATTTAATAAATTTAATGCACACAGACTGAAGTAGTTTGTATTTGGTTCTTTTAATTGTGATGATTTTGGCTCACATTTTACAAAATCCCAATACAATAACTATCTCAAAAAATTTGAATACTTTATAAGACCAATCGAAAAAAACATTTTTAGTGAATTGTTGGTCTTCTGGAAAGTATGTTTTATTTACTGTATATGTTCTCAATCCTTAGTCGGGGCTCCTTTTGCTTTTATTACTGCCTTGATGGGGCGTGGCATGGAGGTGATCAGTCTGTGGCATGGAGGTGATCAGTCTGTGGCATGGAGGTAATCAGTCTGTGGCATGGAGGTGATCAGTCTGTGGCATGGAGGTGATCAGACTGTGGCATGGAGGTGATCAGACTGTGGCATGGAGGTGATCAGTCTGTGGCATGGAGGTGATCAGTCTGTGGCATGGAGGTGATCAGACTGTGGCATGGAGGTGATCAGTGTGTGGCATGGAGGTGATCAGTCTGTGGCATGGAAGTGATCAGACTGTGGCATGGAGGTGATCAGTCTGTGGCATAGAGGTGATCAGACTGTGGCATGCATGAAGGTGATCAGTCTGTGGCATGGAGGTGATCAGACTGTGGCATGAAGGTGATCAGTCTGTGGCATGGAGGTGATCAGACTGTGGCATGGAGGTGATCAGTCTGTGGCATGGAGGTGATCAGTCTGTGGCATGGAGGTGATCAAACTGTGGCATGGAGGTGATCAGTCTGTGGCATGGAGGTGATCAGTCTGTGGCATGGAGGTGATCAGTCTGTGGCATGGAGGTGATCAGACTGTGGCATGGAGGTGATCAGACTGTGGCAAGGAGGTGATCAGTCTGTGGCATGGAGGTGATCAGTCTGTGGCATGGAGGTGATCAGTCTGTGGCATGGAGGTGATCAGACTGTGGCATGGAGGTGATCAGACTGTGGCATGGAGGTGATCAGTCTGTGGCATGGAGGTGATCAGACTGTGGCATGGAGGTGATCAGACTGTGGCATGGAGGTGATCAGTCTGTGGCATGGAGGTGATCAGTCTGTGGCACTGCTGAAGTGGTATGGAAGCCCAGGTTTCTTTGACAGCGACCTTCAGCACATCTGCATTTTTTTGGTCTCTTGTTTCTCATTTTCCTCTTGACAATACGCCAGAGATTCTCTGTGAGGTTCAGGTCTGGTGAGTTTGCTGGCCAGTTAATCACACCATCACCATGATCATTTACCCAAATTTTGGTGCTTTCGCCAGTGTGTGCAGGTGCCAAATCCTTCTGGAAAATAAAATCATCATCTTTAAAAAGCTTTTTAGCAAACAGAAGTATGAAGTGCTCTAAAATTTCTTGGTAAATAGGTGCAGTGACTTTGGTTTTCAAAAAGTGGACCAACACCAGCAGATGACATTGCACCCCAAATCATCACAGAGTGTGAAAACTCAACTGGACTTAACTCTTTTCCCCTTATTGTACTCTCTCTCTCTCTCTCTCTCTCTCTCTCTCTCTCTCTCTCTCTCTCTCTCTCTCTCTATCTATCTATCTTTCAGGAGGAGGAGGTGCGTGAAAGCCGTCACAGCTACGCCCCTAACACAGGGAAAGACGCCCCCATACCCAAGTCAACCAATAACACGGGTTCTAACTCGCTCCAGGCCCAGACGAGCGCTAACGTCCCTACCAAGAGCCCCGAGGAGATGAGGAAGATCTTCATCGACCGTGCCAAGAAGATCGACACTATCTCACGTGCCGGCTTTCCACTGGCCTTCCTTTTCTTCAATATCTTCTACTGGGTTCTGTACAAAATCCTGCGCAAGCCCTAAATGCTGAGGTGGGCGAAGCTTCAGTCTGACGGACAGCTGCATTATATCTTATATCTGTATCCATACACTGTCTTCATTTAGACCAGGACGGATTACAGTGACCACATGGTCACATCAGCCACACACTATGCAACTGAGAGACATCATACAGCAACAAATGCTCTTTCACACACACACACACACACACACACACACACACACACACACACACACACACACACACACACACACACAGTCCCCTGAGCCTCCCTGGACCTCACTCTGTACTCTCATCATCTCTCTTGTGTCCTACAGCCTTTTACTGCCAGCGGTGTGTTTTAATACGATACCATAAAAAAAAAAGAGTTGTATAAAATAGAACAGATAAATAGATCAATGTTTTTTCTATTATTCTACAATTATTTTTTACTCCGAAGACCAGAAAGGCGTAAATGGTTTTATAATTATTATTACTTTAAAGAAGGTGAAGGACCTACAGAGCTGTATATCGTTTATAAGGTGCATGAGTTAAGTTTCAGGTTGTAAATGTAGCAGACGGATCGAAACATATATTTATATATATAGTATATATACACACACACACACACACACACACGCACACAAACGTGCATACACACACATATACACAGCATTTGCTTTTTTTTCTTTGCTGCTAAATAAAGGTTTATCTTATCTTACACACCCACACACACCCACACACACACACATATATATATATATATGCGCACACACACACATGCATACTCTATTTCTCTCTCTCATACATACATTCTGTACACACACTACAATTTCTCTGTATATGTAGACTATATCTATAATTGTTTTGTAATATTTTATATAAATATAAACACACACACACACACACACACACACACACACACACACACACACACACACACACACACACACACACACTTGCTTTGGTACTCTTGCTATAATATCTACTGCTGAATAACCAAATGTTCAACACAACATGTTTCACTGAACTGTTACTACACCTGCTTTCTCAGTGTACAGACTGCTGTAATAACACTGACACTGATACAGTACCGTACACAAGTCTTACGACATGCTATAATAACCAGACAGTCCAAAATCTGCTGAAACGCCAGACAAAAGTAAGAATGATACTGTTTACAACCAGAACTCTTGGAGAATCTGATACTTCATTTATTGCAAATCATCACATAATAATTCGATCAAAAAAGAAAGGTATTGTTATGACTAAAAGGGTGCCTAAGAGTTTTGCACAGTACTGTATAGTGTATATAGTGTGTGTGTGTGTGTGTGTGTGTGTGTGTGTGTGTGTGTGTGTGTGTGTGTGTGTGTGTGTGTGTAAATTTTTTCCCTTGCAGGTGCATGCACTTGACATAATGTGAACACTTGAAGTAAAACTGTATTATAATGGTAATATAACAATGATCATAATAATAGTAATAATAATATTAATAGAATTTTTTGTTAGATTCTTTTGTGTTTTTCTTTTATATATTCTCTTAGTTTGCCAGGAATTAAAAGGGGTCTCCCACTATTCAAAACATTTTTTTTATTCAGTACTTCTCCATCAAACCGAACGACATCAATTCACAAGACAGCAGCTCCGAAACCGAATCGTTTGCTTTAAACACATCTCTCGTAGCAGATTTTATTAACAGTTTAACGTGTGTGTTATGTTCCAATCACAGATACACACCGCAAATGTAACCTTTGCCAGGATTTTCTGGATGGCTTTTTCTTACCATTTATATTTATTTATGCAAATGAGGCGTATGTAATTGAAAAAAATATACGTGAAGTTGTAGGATGATGTTGGATATTATTTATTTATTTATTTATTTCACTGTAAAGATGCATTTTAAAGCTTTAGAGATATCTTGGAAAATCATATTACTGTTAATATAAAAACATCATTGATATATAAAAAGAAAGGTTCATACTATACATTAGATTTTATTTATATATATTTATATATATATATATATATATATATATATATATATATATATATATATATATATATATATATATATATATATATTTACAATAATATGTTCAGCAAGAACAGATTTTTGCACACAAGTGGGAATAAGTGAACAGTTGGCAACCTCAACAATGATGAAATTGTAATGAATGGTTCATATTAGACATTATTATTATTATTATTATTATTATTATTATTATTATATATTCAAATAGCACTCAAAATTAAACATTGTCCAAAACCAGCTTTACAGAATTAATTATTATTAATATATTAATAAAAATTTATTTTTGGATCATAAATTAGTCACTATAAGTTTATCCCTAATTAGACAGTGGTGAAAAAACCCTCCCTGAGATGTTATGAGAGGAACCAGACTCAGAAGGGAACTCATCCTCATCTGAGTGGCAACGAATGTCTATTCATTACACTTCCATCATTGTTGAAGTTTTACACCTGTTTACTAATGTCCCTTTAATTATTTACAAATTTATCTTCAAGATTCTTAAATTTAACCCTCCACGGTAACCATACTATATATATATATATATATATATATTAGAGCTGTCAATCAAATAAACATTTTATCGTGAATAAATCATATGATTGTCGTGTTAACTCTTGATTAATGGCACATTTTTATCTGTTTTAAATTAACCTTAACTAATTACATTAAGTTTTTAATTCTCTAATCAACATGAACATGGACAAATATTGATCCTTTATGCAAATGTATGTTTATTATTAGTGAAACCAAACTCAATATAGAGCATGAAGACAAAATAGTCTTGTAAATATTTTAAAGTAATTATGGTGTTTTAAATGACGTAAATCATCAGAACACCAAATGGATTTTTTTTTGTTCCATGTTTCCACACGGATGGTTTTAATTGCCGGATGTGTGCAATCAATTGGTGTTTGATCTGAGACTTGGCGCATCAGTAAAACAAATGTTTAGTGATTGAAAATTATTTTTCAGGGTTTTTTTTTTTCATATCTGAGCAAAGACAGGACTTCTTGAAAAAATGTGTTGCGTTAAAGGTTTTAATTTCACCTGCTTTATATTTATATATGAACATTTATAAAAAGGTCAAACAGAAACTCGTGCTGTAAATAAAATTTTTGCCGTTAAAATGAATTTGCGTTAACAAGTTATTAACCTGGTAATCTTGACAGCCCTACAAAATTTAATTTTATATATATATATATATATATATATATATAGGTATTGTATGAGAAGAGGTGGGGCGAAAAAGTATGTGAGGGTGGTGCAGGACATGTATGAGGACAGTGTGAAAGCAGTGAAGTGTGCAGTAGGAACGACAGACTGGTTCAAATTGGAGGTTGGACTGCATCAAGGATCGGCTCTGAACCCTTTCCTGTTTGCAGTGGTGATGGCATGATGTTTGCGGATGATATTGTTATTTGTGGTGAGAGTAGGGAGCAGGTTGAGAAGATCCTGGAGAGGTGGAGGTACATGCTGGAGAAAAGGGGAATGAAAGTCATTTGGAGTAAGACAGAGTACATGTGTGTGAATGAGAGGGAGGGCAGTGGAGGGGTGCGGTTGCAGAGAGAAGAGGTGGAGAAGGTGGAGGAGTTCAGGTACCTGCGGTCAACAGTGCATTGTGATGGCCAGGTGACAGGGTTGTGGACGGCAGAGGCTCATTGATAGACGTGGGGATTGAAGGCTGGTTTGTGTGGTTCAATTCAATAGACAAGCTTCTGTAGCTCAAACTGCTGAAGAAGTCCATGCTGTTAATGTGTGATGGGTCATGACTGTTTTGGCAACAAAAGGGGACCAACAGAATATTCGGCAGGTGGTCATATTATTATGCCCAATCCGTGTAAATAAAACATACTTTGCGCGAACTGTATGACTTTACTGTACTGTACTCTATGACCTAAATCAATTAGGAAGTGGGCGGAGCATCAAACCGTACGTAAGATTAATTGATTATACACATTTAGTCTTCCAAACACGTTTCTGTTAAGACATAAAAGTAATTTACAAAAATTTAGAACAAAATGATGTCTGTAATGTCGATGTATTTAAAAAGACAAAAAAACAACTCTGGATGTTTCTCAGTAACAGTCCGTCACAGTAATCAGGCCCAGTTGTCCATATTACTTTAATTTTCCCCTTAACAAAAGCAGGCCTGTTCGGCACAACACTGCCGCTCTTTAGTGCTAATCGCCGTGCCAGATCGCCAATACTGCCCATGTGTTTGAAATGAAACAGAAATATGATATTCATTTGGATTGTATGATGTATAGGAGAAGGTTCTCTGTGAGACCAGTGTGAGGATCTTATTTACTCTCGATTGCATTTTATAGCATATAGACTTTAAAGCTGATTTAGATTGTGAGTAGTGAAAACAAACTACCTGAGGAGGAAAACTCAACTCAGAAAGATTGGGATTGTTAATGAGTGCTGGGATGAGTGTTTATGATTAGAGCAGCAGTTTAAATCTACCGTATCGAGGCGAGATTAAACACCAAAAGCTAGGAGGAGAAATGGACGTAGCACAGTACGTAAATCAAACACCGTGTACAGGAGACGCTGTCTGAGTGTGTGTACGTTTCTTTCAGAAGTTTCATGAACGTGAGCTGCATGTCTTAATGTAAATAATTCAAAGAATTGTTTGGAAACCAGCCCAGAAATTCTTATGTTGAAGTTATGCTTCAGTCACAGTACACTTTCCATTGACTTCAATTCGTATGTGTGCGAACGCCATCGACTAGAAAACGGAAGCCCTGTTGTGAAGTCATATCATGTGTACATATGTGACCGATAGAAGGCCGATTGTCACATCACTACAAGAGGAAGTGGTAGCCCAGTGCTTAAAACAATGGACTGATTGAAAGGTTGTGATTTCCAATCCCAGCACAATCAATCTGCCATTGCTTGGCTCTTGAGCAAGGCCCTTAACCCTTAACTGTAAATTAGATCATTCTATAATTGATAAGAGATCGTTGAGATAATTAATGATCACTCTAATAATTGAGATAATTAATATAACTGATGGGATAATTGTAAGTCGCTCTGGATTAGAGGCATTGCCAAATGGCAATGGCCAATTTGCTAAATGTAAAATGTAATGTACAGTAAATGCACAAAAATAAATTACAAGACGCACAGGCGGATTCCAGCGATCTGTCCCAGCACCCTGTTTCCTGTTGCTGTTTAAATGGATATAAAATCAACAATAAACAGAAAAATAGGTTTGCGTTTTTTCTCACTGCACAACCACATTGGTGTGTAAAGGCATATCCGGTCGGCGGCCATATTTGCAACAGGTATTTGAAGAAATTTCAGCTCCCTGAGGTCTAGTGTGACTGCAGAATACTTGCTGTAAGGGAAATAGCACTTGGGAATTGTTGTTGTTGTTACCAAACGTACAAAGGAGTTTTTAAGAAAAAAAAAATTCCAACAATTAGAGATTAAAATGGTGTTTTGGATATGGACGGAAAGGCCAAAGTGCCACCGCAAAGGCAAATGCAACACTAATACAAGAAGTGAAGACTGGATTATATGATTATAAATATATCATGCATGTGGTTCAGAGATTATTTTCTTTTTCCTTTCAAAGCAGTGACCTGAAGGTTATGAGGTCAAATCCCAGTACTGACTACATGATTTTATGTACAAAATGATGTATCTGTGTAATTACTGGAAATCACCACATATATATTTTATGGACACTTGAACTAGGAGACCCAGCATGACAATGCACCTGTGCACAAATTCAGCTCCATGAAGATCTGCTTTACATGGATTGGTGTGGAAGATCTCCTGCCAAGAGAAGACCTTTAGTATGAATGTGAAGTCTGACTGCACCCCAGGCCTCCTCACCTCACCTACATCAGTACCTGACTTTACTAATGCCGTTGTGGCTCCACAAATCTAAATCTAGTGGAACATCTTCCCAGAAGAGTGGCCTTATTATAAAAGCAAATGGGGATGAAATGTGGAATCTTATGGTCAGGTATCCACAAAGGTTTGTCCATATAACGTACATTATATATTCATTTTCTATTGCACATTTGATTCACCTCATCAAACATACAAACATAAATTTTTATTCCATTGCTACATGAACATGATGTTTGTGTAACATTTCAAATGAAAACATTTAATAGTTTTTTGTACACTTGTGTATGCATGAAGCCAGAATGGAATGAATGTATATTGCTTTTTTTCTCTCTTTCTGTTCCTGCTGCTCAGAAAGAAAGAGAGAGAGAGAGAGAGAGAGAGAGAGAGAGAGAGAGAGAGAGAGAGAGAGAGAGATCCTGTAAATATTTGTCTCATATCTAATATCTAAAGTTCCGTACAAAACAAGTGGAAATAAAGGAATGAACGAATAAAAGTTGGTGTGTTTTCCAAGATGTTATTACACATGACACAGAAAACGTGAAGTTCCAGTTGGTCTTTGAGCAGTTCAGGGTTTTGGTAAACATGTCCTAGTTGAAGGCATCTATAAATCATCTCTTCTGTAAGGTTCTTCTCATACACTTCGACATGGTTGCAGGGCAAGACATAGATTTTTCGGAATTTCTTCTACCCAACCATGTAGACCACATTTTTCTCCATTGCTGTTTTCTAAAGATCACGAGTTATTATATAGTAACAATCAGCATTAGCAACTTTCAGAAAAAAAGTGATGGATCAAGTGACTTTTTGTGCTGAAGATAGAGACTCACCTCCACTTTATATGGCTCTCCTGCTAATATCATTGCTGCTGATTATATTGAGCTGAGAGAGCGTCTTAACTGATAACGACCATGACACAATCGTTCACATCATTACATCACTGATCATCAATGATCCAAAAGTCTAATCGATGCCCATCATCATTACTAATGATCATTGCTCCTGAATGACCAATAATTTATAATAACTAATCACCGATCACTATCTGTCCCAATAATCAATAAACAAGTCAAAGGAATCGAATCATGAAGTGAATCGAATTAAGCGTCTTTTGATTCATTTGATTCTGATCCACTCTGGGAAACGTGAAGAGCGTCTGAGTGACTTCTGCAGGGCAGCATGAGTGCAAACCTCATCTTACATTTATATTTATTCAGACATTCATTTCCTCTGATAATAATAATATCAATAATAATAATAATAATAATAATAATAATAGTAATAACATAATTTTTATTATTATTGTTTTTGCTATACACCGATAATTTGGCTTTGATGAAGATGAAATGATAGATCAGAATTTCAGCTTCCATTTTCTAATATTTATCACTTGATTTGTAAATTTGTAAAAATTTGCAAATCTGATGAAAAAAATTACTGAACCCATTGGACCACGTGACTGTCAGCTAATTAGGTGATTTGTGATTCTTGGGTTTTATTTGCTGATATAGGTATAGGTGTGTGTATATATATATATATATATATATATATATATATATATATATATATATATATATATATATATATATATATATACAGTGCCCTCCACAATTATTGGCACCCCTGTTTAAGATGTGGTCGTGGACTTCTAAAAATTCTCCTTTTTTTTAAAACAACATAGAACCCAAATGCAAAAAAAGAGAAAAATCCAACCTTTTATTTAAGTACAATACTTTGGTGGTAAAAAATCACACATTTAGAAAAAAAAAAAAACTTGAAATCATGTGTGCCACAATTATTGGCACCCCTGATGTTAATACTTTGTACAACCTCCTTTTGCCAACAAGACAGCACTTAATCTCCTCCTATAACATTTCACAAGATTGGAGAACACAGAGAGAGGATTTTTGACCATTCTTCTTTGCACAATCTTTCTAGATCATCCAGTGTCCTGGGTCCTCTCTTATGCACTCTTCTCTTTAGCTCGCCCCACAGGTTTTCGATTGGGTTGAGGTCTGGGGACTGAGATGGCCATGGGAGGACCTTGAGTTTGTGACTGCTGAACCACTTTTGTGTAGATTTTGCCACATGTTTTGGATCATTATCCTGCTGAAAGACCCAATGACGACCCATCTTCAGCTTTCTGGCAGAGGCCATCAGGTTTTTATTTAAAATATCCTGGTACTTCAAAGCATTCATAATGCCATGCACCCTAACAAGGTTCCCAGGGCCTTTGGAAGAGAAACAGGCCCACAGCATCACAGATCCTCCACCATACTTCACGGTGGGCATGAGGTGCTTTTCGGCATACTCATCTTTTGTTTTACGCCAGACCCACTTAGAGTGTTTGTTGCCAAAAAGCTCAATCTTAGTCTCATCTGACCAAAGCACACGATCCCAGTTGAAGTCCCAGTACCGCTTAGCAAACTCCAGACGTTTACGTTTGTGAGTGTTAGTGAGAAAAGGCTTTTTCCTTGCATGCCTCCCAAACAGCTTGTTGGCATGTAGAGAGCGTCTGATGGTTGTTTTGGAGACTCTGTGACCCCAAGATGCCACTCCTTGATGCAATTCTGTGACGGTGAGCTTGGGAAATTTTTTACTTCTCTTACCATCCTCCTCACTGTGCGTTGTGGCAAGATAAACTTGGGACCTCTTCCAGCCTTGTTTGTCACTGTTCCAGTTGTTTTAAACTTCTTAATGATTCCTCTGACTGTAGATACCGGCAAGTTAAGGCGAGTGGCTATTTTCTTGTAGCCATTGCCTGACTTATGAAGGTCGACACACATCTGCCTTACTTGAATGGTGTGTTCTCTTGTCTTTGCCATGTTGACAAATGCGTAAGAGAATTAGGCCTCTGTGTCACGTCATATTTATACCCCAGGGAAACAGGAAATCATGAATTACTAATTAAAAGTCCCTAGATACCCTGACCAACCTTAGCAACTACAGAAAAATATATATTAAAAAAAAAAAATTAAATTTTTCAGAGGAATTGTTAGGGGTGCCAATAATTGTGGGACACATGATTTCAAGTTTTGTTTTTTTTTCTAAATGTGTGATTTTTTTACCACCAAATGTACTTAAATGAAAGGTTGGATTTTTCTCTTTTTTTGCATTTGGGTTCTATGTTGTTTTAAAAAAAAGGAGAATTTTTAGAAGTCCACGACCACATCTTAAACAGGGGTGCCAATAATTGTGGAGGGCACTGTATATACAGGTGTGTCTTTTTAACGTGCATCTGTTGTTGTTGTTTTTTGCAGGGAAAGGGTGAGTACATATTTAATAGCTCTATTAGTGCTACTACAACATTTAAGGGAAAGTGAAAAGTCCATAATTCCTTTAATGATCGAAGCTTAGTCAATTCTAAACATCTCAAGAACTTTAAATGTATTCACAGGTGCCTTCCTCAAAAACCATTAAACATTATGATGAAACAGGGATCATCACAGGAAAGGAAAACCAAAAGCTACCTCTTAGAGAGAAAAAAATTATTAGAATCTTTTATTATTTTCTGAAAGAAAAAAAAAATTCTACTCCAGGCATACCGCCATCCATTACCTAACCTCAAACTAACAGTGGTTTGTTTGTATGTATGTTTGTGATTGTTGTTTACCTCTCGTGCATAATTTAACATATATGGTATACCACCTGCCGCAGTAGAAGTTCCTCTGTCACTGCTGGGGTTTTTTGTGTGTGTTTTTTGTTGTTTTTTTGAGAGTCGATTCTCAGGAATCGATTCACTTCTACGGGAATCGGTTCGAAACATGCAAACTAGGTGAAAAAAGGAGCCGATTCCTTGTAGAGAATCGAGTCGCGAATCGGGTTCCGGCAGCTACTTAAAGCGGCGGCGCGGCGGCGCTGGGAGTCCGCGGCGGTAAATGGCGCTTCTCGGTAGAGTGGCGCTGGTGACCGGCGGAGCGCAGGGGATCGGGAGAGCTGCAGTCGAGAGCCTGCTGGAGAACCATGCTAAGGTTCTAACACCTTCATTAAGTTCATTCCTTCCTTTTCTCTCTCTCTCCTTCCTTTCTTCCTCTCTTTCTTTCTCTCTGTCTGTCACTTATTAGATTTGCTTTATTCTCGGTGCGTGCGTGTGCGTGCGTGCGTGTGTGTGTGTCCTCCAGGTTGCTCTGGTAGACCTGAACCAGTCGGTCGGAGAGGAGTGTAAGAAGGAGTTGGATGAGCAGTATGGACAAGACAACTGTATCTTCATCCAGTGTGACGTCACGGATGGAGGAAAGCTGCAAGGTAACTTCAACCTTCAATACCTTCAATATTCATCTTTTTTTTTTCTCCATTTGGAGATCTTGTGCAATTTCTTTCTGACATATTATTTATTTCCCGGTGTGTGAGTGTGTGAGAGTGTTTGTGTGTTTTAAGGTGTCTGCATTTTTTTCTTTATGAAATCCCCGTTGCTCACCTGTTTACTTTAACAAGGTGTGATTGTTACGAACACAACCAGCTTGCATTGTCGACCTCCAGAGCACCTCGGGCCAAACCCCTGGAATGTTCTCTGTTGCATAAGAAAGATAGGAGACGTCAAGACATCCTGAGATCCCTTAATTTGTCTCTGTGTGTGTGTGTGTGTGTGTGTGTGTGTGTGTGTGTGTGTGTGTGTGTGTGTGTGTGTAAGGTCTGTTCGTGGTGTTGTAGTAAAGATTTGGGACTTCTCAAATAAGGCAGATCGACCATGTGTGTGTGTGTGTGTGTGTGTGTGTGTGTGTGTGTGTGTGTGTGTGTGTGTGTGTGTGTGTAAGGTCTGTTCGTGGTGTTGTAGTAAAGATTTGGGACTTCTCAAATAAGGCAGATCGACCATGTGTGTGTGTGTGTGTGTGTGTGTGTGTGTGTGTGTTTGTGTGTGTGTGTGTGTGTAAGATGACACCAGTTCAAAGCTTCGCAGGGCATATCTCAATACCAGGCTCAGTATCTGAAGAGTCAAATACTGTACATGATGTTCCCCCCACTAGGAGTGTTTAAACACACGCTGGGGTACGTTGGAATAGTTAGACAATAGAAGCAAACATCTATGGACATAGGAGGCAAAAAAGGATTGCTGCAATACTGGAACAATTGTGAACACCATCTCTCTCTCTCTCTCTCTCTCTCTCTCTCTCTCTCTCTCTCTCTCTCTCTCTCTCTCTCTCTCTCTCTCTCTTTCAGTGTGTGTGTGTGTGTGTGTGTGTGTGTGTGGGTGGTTTGTGAGCACTTTCTATTTCAGTTCTGTGTGTATATGTGTGTATGTAAATTAAGTAACTATATTATACTTTCTCAACCCCTAGAGAGCCTGTGTTTGTTTGTGTGTGCGTGTGTGTGGGCGTGTGCGTGCGTGTGCGTGCGTGTGCATGTGTGTGCGTGTGTGTGTTTGTGTGTGTGTAAATTAAATTAGGCAACTAGAACCCATTGTACTTCCTTAAACACTATGTACACATATAGCACAACTTAAAGATAACAATGATAAACATAATCTATGTTTATATATATATATATATATATATATATGTATGTGTGTGTGTGTGTGTGTATATATTCTAGCATCTCTTCCATCTCTTCCATACTTATGTTTTTGGACCTCAGATGTGAAAGAATGTTAATAACCCTGGAGTGCACACTTGGTGACCCAGGGGCTGCAAAGGCAGAATTTCCCCCACACTTCCTCTGGTGTCGAGTTGCCAAATAGCCCCCTAGAGACAACACAAACGTTTCTGTCGGCTGAAATGTCGAACTCTCTGAAAAATTTTCTGGCCATGCTTTCTCTACTTTTTCTTTTTTCCTTTTTGAGACACTTTTTCTTAGATGTTCTTAATTCTTTTTCTAACAATGATTACTTCACTGGTGTATCAGGGAGTATTTCAGACTCGCCTCATCTCCTTGATAATGTAAGTCAAGTGGGTTTGGAGACGACACCAAGGAGCCTGGGATTGTATGGATTCCATAGGAGCCAGAAGTAACCAGGTGATTTGGAAGAAAGAAGGCAGTCACCCAGTGAGATGGTCCAGATCTAGGTCTGGATATGTAGCTGGGTCTGGATGGTCAGTTGCTCAGAAATGTCAGGATTGAAGGGATAAATCCTTGGGAATATAAACCTAGTTTGTTTTTTGAGTGCTGCAGCTGCAGCCAAAGTAAATTTCATAGTAATTTGAATATCCTATATCATTATCTTTATCATCATCATCATCTTAGCAGGGTTCATCTCCATTCTAATAGGGGAATACACACAGAATCCGAATCCAGTAGCAGAAGTTTAAACCTTTCACAGATATTTGTAAGAAGTTCCCAGAAAGCCTTCTCTGGGCTGACCTTTATGTGTATGAAATAAGAGGAAGTCTACGTCTTACAGATCTTACATCTATCTTGAGGCACTATAGCTTCCAGCACTTCCTGTTGGCCTACTCTGATGTCACCATAGACTGGTGACTGGATTGTTGTTACACCAGTTTGATCCATTACACATTCCATTTGGTCAAGATCGTCAGCGACCCGTTCGAGTCGTGTCATGTGAAAGCCTAGAACTCGTGTCCCGCTTAAGGCTAGATAACGCTGGACTCACTGTGGTTGTTCTATTTTAAAATGAAGGTGAAGAACCGGTCAGGCTCTGCCATCTGCTTCTCATTTCATGTTTGTGGGGATTTGACATTCTATATTAGTTCCAGCTGATATGCAAACTTCCTGACTGTAAAGGAAATGGAAGAGAAAACTTGATTACATTCACACAAAAGGTTTTCCAGTTTGTCTTTCAACATGTAGGATTAAGGGGACGCTTGTAAACAGTTGGTAGAGGTGGTAGTTTAGTGGTTAACGCATTGGTCTTTGGGTCTGAAGGTCAAGTCCCACATACACCAATCTGCCGCACCCCAATTTTGGGACCCATAGCTGCTCAGTTGTGTGAGTGAGATAACTGTCAGTTACTCCAGATAAGGGCGTCTGCCAAAATGCTGTAAATGTAAACACCGAAATGAAAATAAATCTTGTCTGTGTGTCTTTGGGTATAATGTTAGAGGACCTGGTCTTCCATATACACCATTCATTTATATTTACATTACAAAGACCCTTATCCAGAGCGACCTATACACATGAGCAGTTGAGCATCATGCTCAAGGGCCCAAAAAAATAATATTACTAAAAATAACAACAATAATAATAACTTTTTGAAATGCAAAAACTCGTACAAATATCCCCATATATATATATATATATATAGCTAAACAGAGCAATTTACACTAATGTGTAAACTTTAGTGTATATATGTATGTGGAACGTGCACGAGAGCCGGTTTGTGAGTGGGGGGGTGGAGCAGGACGTTCTCTGTTTCAATGTCTGGCGATGCCGATAAGAAGAAGAGAGACAGTTGGGCCTTGAAACACCAAAAACACAGATAAAAATATGCACTCTAACACCAAGACAACTGAACTCTGTCGATCCCTAACGAGAGTAAGGCATATTACAAAGAGGGAGATGTAAACATCCTGGCAAAATCCCAGCGTATCGTACTAAAAGCACGATGCCACGAGAAAATGTCAATATTTGTACAATATGTTGTATGTATAAATAGTATTTTAGTACAATTTGCATGTGTGTGTGTGTATGTGTGTGTTTTAGTGTATGTGTATATATATATATATATATCTTTTCAAGCGTCAATACTATAGAAATGAAACTTGGATATATTTTAGAAAAGTCAATATGCAGCTTTTATAGCAGTGTAGATTTACTGTCCTCTAAAAATAACTCAACACACAGCCATTACTGTCAAATTATCTGGCAACAAAAGTAAGTACACCCTCAGTGATAACAGCTGTACGTCGTGTGACCAGGCAAAGTCACGTGTCCTATTTATCAAGTTCATGTTTTTGTCTGCTTGACAGAACCAGACAAATTTGTGTATGGTGTATGAGAGCAGTTCAAAATTGGTGCTTCGAGTCCAATTCTCTCATACTGACCACTGGATGTTCTACATGGACCTCATGGTAAAGAGTCTCTGAGGATTTGAGAATTAGAATTGTTGCTCTCCACAGTGATGCCGAGGCTTTACGAAGATCAGTATCACCCTGAAACTGAGTTACTGAGTCCTCGTGCTATGTGCAGAAGCTGCTTCATAAAACAGATGCATGAGTGCTGCAGCATTGCTTCAGAGGTTGCAGAAGATCCACACTGCAACAAGTCGGTTTTGCAGGCCGTCGTCCCAGAAGGAGCCTCTTCTGAAGCCGTTGCAAACAAAAAACAAACAAACAAACAGTTTGCTGAAGACGACCTGTCCAAGAGTATAAATTACTGGAACTATATCCTGTGTCTGTTGAGACTAAGATAAACTTGTTTGGCTCAGATGGTGTCCAGCATGTGTGGCGACGCCCTGGTGAGGAGAACCAAGAAAACCGTGTTTTGCCTACAAAACATGAGTGCTGCATGAGTGCTGCTGGTACTGGGAATCTGCAGTTCATTAATGAAAACATGGATTCCAACATGTACTGTGAGATTCTGAAGCAGAACATGATGCCCTCACTTCAGAAACTGGGATGAGCGGCAGTTTTCCAACATAATAACGACCCTAAACAAGATGACAACTGCCTTGCTGAGAAAGCTGAAGGTGATGGAGTTGCCAAATATGTCTCCAGACCTGAATCCTATTGAACACCTGCAGGAATCCTCAAGCAGAAGGTAACCAGCTGCTCCGTGATGTCATTATGGACAGTGGAAGAGGATCCCAGCAACAACCTGTGTAGCTCTGATTAATTCCATCTTCAGGAGGATGAAGGCAGTGCGAGAAAACAATGTGCTCACATAAAATATTCACCCTTTGGAAATGTTCACTTCTCTACTCATTTTTGTTGCCAGTTATTTTGAAAATAATGGCTGTATGTTGTTATTTTTTAGAGGACATTGAATCTGTACTGTATACAAGCTGCACACACTCTCTCTCTCTCTCTCTCTCTCTCTCTCTCTCTCTCTCTCTCTCTCTTTTTATATATATATATATATATATACACTTAAATCTTAAAATAGCTTTCATTGCTTTAAAGATGTACTATGGATTTGATGGATTTATTATTATCATTATTATTATTATCATCATTATTATTATCATTATTTATTTATTTATTTTATTATTATTATTTAGCTTTAAAAAAAATGTTATTGTTCATTTAAGTTTAATTTATGCCTGATCAATTTTGAATTCCATTTTACTTTAAGAAAAATTCAATAAAATATCACATCCTATTGTAAAAAATATTGTTTTATAAAAAATATCATTACTATAAAATAATAAATTGTTTTTAAATTCCTGAAAGCAACCAGTAACTTTATCTCACCTTCTCACAATGATGCTATGACTCCTGATATAATAATTGCTTTCTGTCACATTTCTTTCTCCCTCTTACTAATAATCGATATATTTTTGCTTCAGAGGCGTTCAGGGGCACGGTGGAGCGCTTTGGAAGGCTGGACATCGTCATCAACAATGCCGGAATCAACAACGAGAAGAACTGGGAGAAGACCATCGAGGTGAACCTGGTGAGGACACACTCTGTGGACTGATCCATAGTTTACACAGCGCTGGAGTGATCACACACACACACACACACACACACACACACACAGACACTGCTTTAGGGCACAAACACTGGCACCTGCTATCTAGAAGATGAGATACAATCACATAGCAAACATAACACGCCCATGTAGCCACGTTCAGATTACATCGGTTACATGTGTTCGTGTCATCGCTCTTAAATAGTTATGTAGAACATCACCTCTGACAGGATGAGACGTGGACGTCTTTGTGTCAACAATATCATGCTTTTAAAGACAATTTCTGAAGCTAGATGTTTATTTATTTCTTGTAGGAGTCTCCAGTGTTAAAATCTAACTACTATAAACAGAAATGTTATAATTGTTTATTTTTAAAAAAGGAGCACTCGGGTAATAGCTACGATGTAGGTCATATGTCTTTGAGTATATCACGTATTCTCCATCAGTACACCCTCAAGGCTTTTATCCTTACATAATCTTGATATCGTTTTTCTGGCATGTCCTCACATGAAGTCTCGTTTTCGCACAGACGTCTTCTGATGATGTCTTAGGCAGCCGTTCAAAACAGCTCTAACAAGTCAACTAAGTAAAAGAACTCAATTCTGATTGGTCACATGGTGCTGATTCATTTTTTATTATTTTTTATAGTTTTATGATCATCATGTGCTTGTTGAACAGCCCGTTTTAGATTCATCCCATCTTTCCTGTTGGAAAAAAAAAACGTTCCACTTTGGACTTCTGGAATGAATTTCTATCGGATGTCAGGGCGTGGATGTTAGGATTTGTGTTTATTCAAATGCAAGAGCATTGCTGAGGTCAGGCACTGATTGTTAGCCGAGGACACTCCAGTTCTAGTTCATCCCAGATCTCAAGTTCTTCTACTTTTTTGGACTTTCGGTGAATAGTGCAGGAAGTTATTATATACAGTCATGTGGTTCCAACTTTGTGGTAATTGTTTATAGAAGAATGTAAAGTACACAAGTACACATCGGGACACCCGACTTTTTCTTGTGGTTCTTCTCCAAATTGTTACTGCAAACCTGGTGGTAAACAATGGTATTGCATGTCTTTGGATGCAGGAGCTTGATATTTTTCCATCAATTGAACTTAAAGACCATGTCCATTGTTGAAAGTGTTTTACAAATGTTTACAGAAGTGTATTTTATTATTTTTATTTTTATTTTCCAGACGTCCGTTATTAAAGGCACATATTTAGCTCTGGACCACATGAGCAAGGAGTACGGCAAGGAAGGAGGGGTCATCGTCAACGTCTCGTCCATGGCAGGTAACGTCCTCCCGCTGTTGATTATTAAATCAAATCCAATTTTATTAGTCACATACACATTCATGCAGAGAACAACATGCTGTGAAATGCTTTTTATGACTCGAATGTGTAAATAAGGAAGTGGGTTTGTGAACGCTGTAGTGCGCTGACAGGCTCTTTAATAAATAATTAATTATTATTATTTTAGAACAACCCTATCCGTAAGAGTTTTTTTTTACTAGACTTTACTCCCATAGCTTTACTCACTGGTGAAAAAATTATCGTCCAAACTTTAAAAAGAACACAAGAAATGTTCCCGCAAAGCATAGCGACAGGCGATCAGGGCAAACGTTTCCCACTGGAGGAAAACAAAGGTGTTGACTTTACACTTTTGTTTCTGCCTATCGGATGTGTGTTTGCTTTTCGCGGTGACGCCTAAACAAATAAAACCCAGCTTTCGGTCCTATTAAGGACAGACATGGGAGTTTGTTATGGAGTGCAAAAGCTGACCTGGAGAAAATGCTAATTTTATTGTTACTATTATTAACATTAGTGTATAGTGAAGTCAAAGCAAACTAAATAATCTGAAAAGATTTCCTGAATGCTGGAGGTGCAAAAATAAGTGCTCTCACAAGAGGTCATTTAGTTCCACCTCAGAAATCATGCAATTGTTTTTTACTACATATATATACCTAGCATTTAAAAAAAACCTGTGTCTGACTAACATCATTTTCATTTCAACATCTGGTCAATGTGAATGCTGGATTGTGATTGGCTGGAAGGAAAAAAACCAATGCCCTACTTCTGGACTCCTGTAACCATAGTAACACCCAGTTCCAGTTCCATACAGAGTGAAACATGGAGAATTTTAGCATGTGGTTTAACTTACGGTATAAACAGTATAACAATAACCATAATCACACACTCTAATGATGAAGATATTTCTTACTCTCCAGCGTAATATTTTAATGATTTGTAATCACACTCTTGGTGTCACCCAGAGGAGGATGGGTTCCCCTTTTTAAATTGGTTCCTCTCAAGGTTTCCTTTTCAAACCATCTAAGGGAGTTTTTTTCTTTCCACATTCACCCCAGGCTTCATCATCAGGAATAAATACATATATTTCACTTATTTACATTTTTTTGTTCTGTAATTCTTACAATCTGTAAAGCTGTTTTGAAACAAGGTAGATTGTGAAAAGTGTTATAGATATAAACTTGAATTAAATTAAATTAAATTTAGAGAATAACACATAGGGCTGAAACGATTCCTCAAGTAACTCGAGTAGTTTAAATACAAAAATATCTATTCGTTTAGTCAATTTCACAAAACACAGAGCACTGTGTTTCCCAACGGACCATTATTACTGACGCACCACCCGCTAAACTCACAATGTACAGATAAACACTATGGAAACCTGTTTCTGACTATTTTCTTGGAATTCTGACTTTATTTCTTGCAATTCCAAGTTTTTTTTCTTGCAATTCTGAAATTATTTTTTGTGATTAGCTTTAATGCACTTTTATGTAATTTGGCAATTAAATGGGTTTAGTTTTCACAGATCGCAATTTAAGCAATAAAAAGGAAACAAATTACTTGGTAATTTTAAGAAACCCGTCTTATTTTCTGTCATATATTTATTATTGCTCTTTAATAAAAAAGTACATTTTATCCGATTAATTGATGGAATAATCGGTAAAATACTCGATTACTAAAATGATGAAGAAACTCAAGACTTGAAACACCCGTGGCCTTATTTGTGTGTTGAAGTATTCAAGTAGTTAAAAAGAATGTTTTGGGTCATTAATATAATTCTATTAATAGATCAGTGTGCTGAGAGTCACATTAGAGTCTTTTTTCGCAAAAAGTTAATTAGGCAAAAAGTCTTGTGACAAAAATGATAATAGAAATCATTCAATTCAATATGTTTTTATTTCTATAGCGCTTTTAACATTGGACATTGTCTGAAAGCAGCTTTACACAGATAATGCGCTAATAAAAAAATCTGTAAGATTGTTCTTTATGAGTGTAATTTTGTCACCTAATGAGTGAGTCAGTGGCGACTGTGGTGAAGGAAAAACTTCCTGAGATGGCATAAGGAAGAAACCTTAAGAGGAACCAGACTTAAAAGGAAACCCATCCTCATCTGGGTTGCACCAAATATCTATTTATTACAGTAAAACATTGTTGTTGTTATAGCCATAATAAATCATAGTACTTTGGACACTTAAGTGCATTTGAAGGCAAATACTTTTGTATTTTTACTCAAGTGAACGTTTAAAGAGACACTTTTACTGATTGTCTTTATGCTTTAACAACTACCAGGTTTGTGTACTTCATCCATCACTGATCCATGGCTTCTCCTAGTCCTGAGTCCTCACTAAATAACATCCTATCAATGTTTTGGTAGCAGTAAAAAGGGACTAACACACACAGACACTCTCAAAAGAACATATAAAATGCTGCTAAACAACCAATGTTTACATGTACAGTATTTATTATTATAGGGACGATCTATTTGCACTAATACACATTTTCTGTACTGCTGCATGCTGCACTGTCGCTGTGTTTACTGTTTCATTGTGTTGTGTTGTCAGCTTGTACACTATATGTAGCCTCGTAGTTAGTTTTGTTTTTGCCTAATCTTGTGTTATGCTGTTTCATGGAGCACCTTGGACCTGGAGGAGCGTTGTGTCGTTTCACTCTGTACTGTACTGTATGTGGTTAAACCGACTGTAAAAGCCACTTGACTTTGCCTCGACCTGAAACCGTAACCGAAACAACCACATGACCGATTCAAGAAATGATGAACAGCTCATCCAAAAGTGGTGCTATTTTTAGCAGGCACTGTTTCACAGAGAAAGAGAAGATATCAAACAGTTTCCGTTCCACTGAACTCCTTCTCACTCTATACAGTGTTTTTTTTTTTTTTTTACACTTTCTCGAACTGCAGCACTGATCTTTTCTCCATCTTTCCAGCTTTTTTTTCCGCTCTCATCTCAGATACTGACACACTGACTCACCGACTCAGCCAAGTCCAACCTTCTCCTTTAGGCCTCCAGTTGAGAAAATAATCAAAATCAAGCAGCTTTTTATTTCAGCAGAACTTGAGCCAGAAACAAAAAACAACTTCTGAAGTGAAAGAGCTCAAAACCCTAAACTCTGTGCGACTCTGTTGTTGGGAAAGAAAGAAGCTAATCTGTCATATAAGTAGCAGGATGTTTGCTAACAATCCTTCAGGCGTACTTTCTCTATTATGTGTTACAGTATAGGCTACAACCATGCTAGCTGTTTAAATCAAACACGCTAATGTTACAAACTACAAAGTATAGATGCTAAGCACTACTTGATGCTGGAGTTTTTTTTGCTAATCAAATGAATCATTATAGCTGGATATTTGTCCAAAGAGCGAGACAGTGGCAACTGTAGCATTGAAAAACTCTTTCAATGGTATGAGGAAGAAACCTTGAAAGTAACCAGACCCAAAAGGGATCCCTTCCTCATCAGGGTGACACCGAATGACACCGAATTTACTGTCTGTCACTATTGAGGTCAATTTGGGACATGCAACATCTCCTGTTGCTTTTCTGCTGAATTTCATATGAATGTATCAAACATCACTGCAGAAATTGTGCGAGCAAACAGTGAAATTATATATTTTTCTTCTGAGCTGAGAATCAATGAATGTAGGTGTATGTACTTTTTTTTTTGCCAGCAATGACGCAACAAATTTCTCACAAGAATAACAAATCGAAAATGACTAAACATTGCTACACAGTTCACGAGAACTTCAAGGGTGGGATTTAAAGGGCAGAGGTTTTCCCTTTTGCATTCTACACCTTTATTCTTGGTGCAAAAAAACTAATTCATGAACAAAATGATTCATTAAAATGCAAACAGTAGACAGTTGTTTGTACCAGTGCTGTTGATGGATATTAAACATTCCTGGGAATAGACAAATATGTCTCAATAATACGTGTGTGTGTGTGTGTGTGTGTGTGTGTGTGTGTGTGTGTGTGTGTGTGTGTGTGTGTGTGTGTGTGTGTGTGTTTGATAGTAGTAGTAAGAGTAGGAGTAGAAGTTTTAAAAGCTGATGAGTGATGAATTTACGTTCTGCTCTTAATCTTCTGGCTTGCTGAGTTTTTAGTTGGAGAAGCTCCATGTAGGTTCAAGGGTCCTGGAATGCAGGCAAAGCCTGAACTACAGTGTGTGTTTGAGTGTGTGTGTGTGTGTGTGTGTGTGTGTGTGTGTGTGTGTGTGTGTGTGTGTGTGTGTGTGTGTTTTGTAGCCCCTGGCTGTTTCCTCAGCGTTTTTCATCTGTCCAAGTGCTAACAGCTGCAGGTCTTTCACACTGTAGATAAACAGCAGCTTGATTAAGCTGATTCTCCTCATTTCACTCGTCTTCTTTTCCTTTTCCTCTAATCATTATTCATGGGAGCATGATTACCCTGAGATTACATGCTGTGTGTGGCCAAAGGTATTGGGACATCCAACTTTTCCAGCCAGATGCAGTTCTTCTCCAAACTGTAACATGAAATTTGAGAAACTTTCCCTTATTGTGAACAAGGAGACAAAGCTGTTCCAGCATGACAATGCCCCTGTGCATCAAGCTAGCTTCATGAAGATAAACTTTACGTGTTGAAGTGGAAGATCTCCTGCTATAGAGCGCAAAACCTGCACTGCGCCCCAGGCCTCCTCATCTCACCTGCATCAGGAACTCCCTCATGGCTGAATTAATCTTCAATAAAAAATTGGAGCAAATGGGTATTTTCATAACTTACAAATTAAAGCCCTCGACAGTCTCAGTCCACCGTTATGCACTTTTCTTTCCACGAGTTTCAGGATCATGAAGGTCACAGTCTAACTAACCTTCTACACTTCCATGCATCTTTTTTCACCATTTAAAAGGAAAAAGTGTACTTTTTACTACACTATTTAGTCAATGGCTTCAAAGCTACCAGTTATAACATTGAGTTGCTGTAATGATTTGCATACTGGGTCTGACGGTCCAATGTTGTGACATCACTACCTAAGTTTTAAACACTTTTCTACAGAGGTCCTAATAAACTGTTTTATTCACAGTAAAAGGGTTTGTGACCTGACCATGGAAAATGTCAACATTTATCAAATTAAGGAACTTAAAGTAGTTTAAACCTGATTCTCTATTTCATTTCAGCCCATGTAAGTCCTTACAGCTGCTTTCTGTCACAACGCTGAATGCTCCAAGGTCAAATAACAGATTTTTCTATGTAAACAGAGTCGTCACAATCGTCACAGCATGGAGAGGAATGAAAGCAAATCGAACAGATTGCATAAGTGGGTTTTCTAAAAGGAGTACTCCTCTTTAACCGAGTCAAGAAAACGAAATGTGACGAACAAAATGAGATCCGGGCAGCGTGACTTGAAATGTGTGTCATGCTTTTCAACAATAGCAAAAGTTTGCGATCGAGGGACACTTTGGGATGTGTTTCTGTTTGTGATGTGTTTGATTCAGACGCTCATATACACACATCCCATTCCACCTTTAGTCCCCATTTGCTCCTATAATAACCTCGACTTTTCCGGAAAGATGTTCCAATAGATTGTGTCGAGATTTGTGCTCAAGTGTGTTAGTAAAGTCTGGAATTGATGTAGGTGAGGTAAGGAGGCCTGGGGTGCGGTCAGTGTCGATATTCATCCCAAAGGTGTTTGAGAGAGTTGGAGCACTCTTGCAGAACCATGTAAAACAGATCTTCATGGAGCAGGTTTGGGTCTCCTAGTTCAAGAGAAGGGACAACTTAATGGTATCAAAAACATCCTTAACATTTTTGTGCCTTTAAGTTTGTGGTAACAGTTTGTGAAAGATTTACATTCGTCAGGTTTCCTAATACTTTTGTCCATTGAGTATATGGATATAGATCATTAACATACAGTGCATCTGGAAAGTTTTTACAGCTTCACTTTTTCCACATTTTGTTATGTTAGTTTTATTCCAAACTGGATAAAATGAATTATTTTCCTCTAAATTTCTAAATTCCTCTACAAACAATAACCCATAATGACAACGTGAAAGAAGTTTGTTTGAAATATTTGCAAATGTATTAAATAGAAAAAAACAAAACTATCACATGTACATAAATATTCACAGCCGTTGCCATGACACTCAACATTGAGCTCAGGTGCATCCTGTTTCCACTGATCTTCCTTGAGATGTTTCTACAACTTGATTGGAGTCCACCTGTGGTAAATTCAGTTGATTGAACATGATTTGGAAAGACACACACCTGATCTATATGAGTTCCCACAGTTAACAGTGAATGTCAGAGCACAAACCAAGCCATGAAGTCCAAGGAATTGTCTGTTGACCTCCGAGACAGGATTGTATCGAGGCACAGATCTGGGAAAGGTGACAGAAAAATGTGTGCCGCATTGAAGGTCCCAATGAGCACAGTGGCCTCCATCATCCGTAAATGGCACAAGTTTGGAACCACCGGGACCAGAAGAACAATCATCTCTGCAGCACTCCACCAATCAGGCCTGTATGGTAGAGGGCCCAGACGGGAGCCACTTCTCTGTAAAAAGCACTTGACATCCCCTCTGGATTTAGTAAAAGGCACCTGAACACTCAGACTATGAGAAATAAAGATTGAACTCTTTGGCCTGAATGCCAAGCGTCATGTCTGGAGGAAACCAGGCCAATACCATCTCCACAGTGAAGCATGGTGGTGGCATGATCATGGTGTGGGGATGTTTTTCAGTGACAGGAACTGGAAGACTGGTCAGGATCGAGGGAAAGATAAATGTAGCACTATACATAGACCTTGATGAAAACCGGCTCCAGAGCGTTCTGGACCTCAGACTGGGCCGGTGGGACAAAGACAAAGAAAGGATGACTCTGTGAATGTCTTTGAGAGGCCCAGTCAGAGCCCAGACTTGAACCTGATTGAACATCTTGGAGAAATCTAAAAATGGCTGTGCACTGACACTCCCCATCCAACCTGATGGAGGAGCTTGAGAGGTTCTGCAAAGAAGAATGGGACAAACTGGCAAAAAAAGGTGTCAAGCTTGTAGCATCAAACTCAAAAAGACTTGAGGCTGTAAATGGTGCCAAAGGAATTTTAACAAAGTATTGAACAAAAGCTGTGAATATTTATGTATGTGATTTTTTTTGTTGTTTTTTTTAGATAATTTTCAAAGATTTCAAACAAACTTCTTTCACATTGTCATTATGGGTTTTGTTTGTAGAATTTGGGGGAAAATATTTATTTTAATCCATTTTGGAATGAGAAAAGTGCTGGGAATACTTTACTGCTGGGAATACTGTAGCTAAGCATCCAAACCATGCATTCTGTCAGTGTTAACATTAGCCTGTTCTTTTTTTTTTTTGCTCGAGCAGAGGAACTAGACTCGGTTAAACAAAACATGACATTCCCTCTAAACACGCTTGAGGCACGTTCAAACACGAGCGTATGGTCTTCAGATGGCTGAAAGCAATACTGCTCTTGGGCTAAAGAGCGTCCCGTGATGAGAGTCGGTGATAGGCAAAGTACCTGGATCCGTTTCAGTTTTTACAAACACTCCACATGCACACACCCACACCCACCCACACACACACACACACACACACACACACACACACACACACACACACACACACACACATCCACATACATACACACACACTGCTCCATGCACCAAGGTTATGTTATGACTGCTTGTCTAATGAGGAATTTATTCAGGTCAGACTACTGTACAGTTCAAAATCAATGAATAAATCTGATTTACTGTCTTGCATTCAGCATTGAGAAATATGTTACAGCTATAAAAATAGAACATTATGTATACTGCATTTGGCAGACACCCGTATTCAAAGCAATTTACATCTGAGCAGTTAAAGACTTGCTCCAGGGCCCAACAGCAGCAGCTTGGTGGTGCTGGGATTTGACCTTCCAATCCAGAGTCCGATGCATTAACCACTGAGCTACAGGTTAAATAATATAAATTGGGATCAGAAAAAAAAAAAAAAAAGTAGGCAGTAGTTAAAGGAGATGCAGCAGCAGGTTAAGAGGGATGTGGCGAAAGCCAAGGAAAAGGCATATGAGGAGCTGTAGGAGAAGTTGGACACTGAGGAAGGAGAGAAGGATTTTTAGCGATTGGCCAGGCAGAGGGACCGAGCTGGGAAGGATGTGCTGCAAGTTAGAGCAATAAAGGATGGAGATGGAAATGTGTTGACTAGTGAGGAGAGTGTGTTGAGAAGATGGAGGGAGTATTTTGAGCAGCTGATGAACGAGGAAAATGAGAGAGAGAGAAGGTTGAATGATGTGGAGTTGGTGAAGCAAGATGTGGATAGGATTAGTAAGGAGGAAGTGAGAGCAGCGATTAAGAGGATGAAGAGTGGAAAGTCGGTTGGACCAGATGACATAGCAGTAGAAGCATGGAGATGTTGAGGAGAGATGCAGTGGAGTTTTTTTAACCAGGTTGTTCAACAGGATTTTGGAAGGTGAGAGGATGCCTGAGGAATAGAGAAGGAGTGTGCTGGTACTGATCTTTAAGCATAAGGGAGATGTGCAGACCTGCAGTAACTACAGGGGAATAAAGTTGATCAGTCACACCATGAAGTTATGGGAAAGAGTAGTGGAAGCCAGGCTGAGAGAAGAGGTGACCATCTGTGAGCAGCAGTATGGTTTCATGCCGAAGAAGAGCACCACAGACGTATTATTTGCTTTGAGGATGTTGATGAAGAAGTATGGAGAAGGTCAGAAGGAGTTGCATTGTGTGTTTGTGGATTTAGAGAAAGCGTACGTCAGGGTGAAGAGAGCAGTTTTGTATGAGAAAGTCAGTTCACAATAAACATTATCTCAAAGCAGCTTTAAAGAATTTAAGGGTTAAGGTGAATGATGTGTGTTTATCCCTGATGAGCAGCCTGGGGGCAACTGTGGCAAAGAAAAACTCCCCTAGATGTTATGAGGAAAAAACCTTGAAAGGAACCAGACTCAAAAATGGAACTTCATCCTCATTTGGGTGACATCAAGAGTTTGATTATAGTCTTTAAACAATTCAGAACACTGGAGAGTGAGAACTAACATGAGCACTGGAGTGTGTGATTATAAGAAATGTTCTTTTTATAGTCTTATACAGTCAGTTGACGTTGTGGAACCAGGAGCTACTGAGCAGCTCATAAAGTAGATCAACATCTGAGATCATCACAGATTCAACACTAGCTTCTCCATGCCAGAAACTTTAAACACTCAAAGAGGTCCAGTGTCCAAACTCCACATGAGGTTGGGTCTAATTGGCACTGGTACGTCTCTAGATGGTTCTGGATGTTTGCGGGGTTGGCATCTACTTCTTTAAAGGTCCATAATCTTCATGAGGTGGGACGTGATTGGGGCTGGAGCAACCTCAGGATGCCTCGGGATGGGGAGAGAAAGAGAAGCAGTGGAGAGGAATTAGCGTAGCTGCTGTTCATGATATTAACAGCACAAGTTGATGATGTGCATGTGATCAGATGTTCTGGAGCACAAGGTTATGATGTAAGACGTGTTAAGTGTAGGCTTTGCTAAAAAAGATACGTCTTTAATCTGCACTTAAACTGGGAGAGTGTGTCTGAGCCCCGAATACTGTCAGGAAGACTATTCCAGAGTTTAGAAGCTAAATGTGAGAATGTTTTACGAACATTAGTGGACTTTGCTATTCTAGAAACTACAAGAAGTCCAGAGTTTTGAGATCTCAAGGAGTGTGACGAATTGTAGCATGTTAAAAGGCTGAATAGATACATGGGAGTCAAACCATTTAGATTCGAAACTTAACAGGTAGCCAGTGTAGGGATGAGAAGATTGGGGTTATATGGTCATATTTTCTAGACCTTGTGAGAACTCTGGCTGCTGCATTCTGGACAAACTGTAGCTTGTTTATTAATGATGCAGGACATCCACCTAATAATGCATTAGAAGGTCATGAACGTGTGGACGAGCTTCTCTGCATCAGATATAGACAACATGTTTCTTAGCTTAGCAATATTTCTAAAGAAGAAGAAGAAGGCTGTTTTTGTAATATGGTTGATATTATTTTCAAAAGACAAGTTGCTGTCCAAAATAATGTGAGGAGAGTGGAGAAAAGTGGCACATTTTTAAAACAAGGTTTAATAAAATGGCTGTTTTGTTAAATAATTTCTAAAACATTTTTTAGATAAAAAATTCTATATATAACAATAATAAAAAAAAAAAAAAATCAATTAAATTGGCACAAATTAAACTGATTAAATAAAAGTAGTCATTACTACTACTACTGTTTCAGTGTCACGCTGGTAACTGGACCTCAAGTCATATTAATAAATTCATACAAAATAATTTTGTGACCTAATGAATGTATTCAGACTGAACAACCACCATGTAGAACACAAGCAGAGAAAAGATGATGATCAGGAACGTCTCTGTTCTCAGTCGTGTTTCCATCACTGACTCCCTCTGTCTCATCCACGTTAACCCCCAGTTTCTACATTTAATATTGAACTTTCTAAAGATATGATCTACATAACTGTTACTTACTTCAGCATACTTTAACATGTCTGTATTCCTTCCATCCTTCATTCATTCACTCCCTCAATATGTGGAATTGTCAGGATTTTCTCCTTTGATAATAAATTCTTGAAGCTGGACATAAAATGCGAGAGAATTTTTATCGCTAGCATTGGCGATGACCAGGAAGGGGTCATGGTTTTGTGCACATGAAAAACAACGCGCTACAAATCGTGTTTCCGGGACGGCGTAAATAGCCACAGTGACACTGCGCTTAACTCTACTTTCTTTTGTTATACCACTGGCAGTTTTGTGAATGTTTTCAAGGAACCCAGATTGTACTATAACTTTATTGCAACCGTAAAAAGGTTGCATTTTGTACACATTTAAAAGCAGAAAACAGAAAGCCCTGTACTGAAAAAATTCAGGATGAATGCATGTACCATTAAACCCCTATTTATATATATATATATATATATATATATATATATATATATATATATATATATATATACATTATATAAAATGATATCATTTAGAAACATCAACATCTGTTCCAGTTTCCATCCAACTCTTAAACACATGCAGGTCGATAGATTGCCCCTAGATATTTATTTCTTTGGTTGTTTGTTTGTTTTTTTATCTATTTATTTTATTATTTTATGACTGGAACCATTTCCTTATAAACAGCCTCAAATCCATTGATATTCATTGCAGTCTTTTTTTTTTTTTTTTTTCGATTGATGGGGTGCAATAACTTTTAAACTAATAACAAAACATAAAAAAACGCTTTTTTTGAAATTACATGTTTGCAAGGTAGCATATTTTTCTTAGCATGTTCATCAGGATCCACCACATTCCTGACTTACATTCCTGCTGAAGACTCATTTATTTAACCAAAAGGTTTGCTTAAAGACAGCTAATTATCGCAAATCTCATCCCAAGATCATCACACACATTAAATCGTCTCAGTTCTGGTGCTGTAGGTCCCAACGGTCAGAATAAGAACGGACGAATTTGGCTCAATCTCGAAGCCGAAACACGTCTTTACCATCAGATTGATGAAGGAGGCGTGGCTTAACGTTTGAGGGCGGAGTTGTAGTTGTTAGTGATTCGGACGGTCCTTCAAATTTGTTTTGTACATATATTTTTTTTTTTGTAACGGCTTTATTCTGATATACTGAAAAATAAAGTATATAACATCCTTGAACCTCCCCACATTTTGTATTGCCATAATCGCGTATTATAATCTTAGATAAAGTGGAAAAATGGGTAGATCGTTTACAAACCAAAACATGTGAAAGTTGCAGTTGTATCCGCCCAATAAATGTCACAATAATTGCATGCAATTAAAGCGTCACCTGGTCTACTGAATACTGTTCTAGGAAGAATAAGACTTCCTGGAAAACCTAAACAAACAAGTACATGAAGATCGAGCAGATTGAAGAACAAGTCCGGGCCAAAAGTACTGATTAGGGTTTGTATATATATGTGTGTGTGTGTGTGTGTGTGTGTGTGTGTGTGTGTGTGTGTGTGTGTGTGTTTGAATGCATACTTTTTTGCTAATCAAAATATCCCATATGTATACACATATATGTATACCAAAATAAATACGTGCTCTACCACGAGACAACTGAACTCAACCACTGATGAGGGTAAAGGTGGGAGAGATGCGTACATCCTGCCGGCATCCCAATGTTTCGTACCACATGAATGCTTCTACATTTGCTGTATCACTATCAGTATTTTAAGATAAAAAAATCTGAAGTTGAACCATCATAAATTATGAACTACCTATGTGTATATATATATATATATATATACACATTAATCCTCTGGCAATTAATAATTCATTTCAGCACAAGAACTGTGTTGCAGTAAAACTGTAACACAGTTCTTGTGCTGAAATGAATTATTAATTGCCAGAGGATCTTTGGAACTCTTCAGCTATAAAATTAGCAGAATGTAGGCGACTTTTCATTTCAGCACCTCAGCATTCGGTTATCGCTGTACTGTGACTGTACGTGGTGTTCCCCTCGGTCTTCCACATGTTCCTAAACCCTTCCACTGTCCAATAACAGCACTACATTTACAGCAGTGGAGGGGTTAAGGGCCTTGCTCCGGAGGTGGACAGATCATTTCTCCAAACATTCAGCTGAAACACTTTGCCATGCCTCTTGTAAAACTTGCCAAGGGGGTTCCTCAATAGTTGGAGATTTCTTTCTGACTTTGTGATCCAGTTTATCCAATACATTAAAGAAATGGTTACAAGTCATTTGTCATTTGTAATGTTATTGTATGTTTATGTGTGATAACTTCCAGTGTTTTTGCCCTTTTAAAATCTGGCATGGCTAAACAGATAAAAATTAGCCATTGATGCTAACACTAGCTTATTTACAGTATTGTACCGTTGGTCAATGAGCACCGCCGCTATTAAATAATTAAATAAATAAAATAAATAAATAAAAAGCAGTTCAATAGGATTTAGGTGCAGTGACTGGGAGGTCATTTTATTATAGATATCACTCCAGACGACTCTCTAAATAACGCTTAAAGAACTCGGACGTACGCTTCAGCTCATCGTACGGTGAAGTCGGTTCCAATGAGCCGCAGTCCAGGCGGAATCTCATCGTGTTGAAGTTTGGAATGGTTCTTTTCACTTTCCGGAATAAGTCTTCAAACTTTCCTGGTCCAAAACCATTTTGCTTTCACCTCCATGTTTGACTTTGGGGGTGAGGGAGTCTGATCATATCTTCTCTCTCTTCTGTTAGAGCCAAAAACGGCCTTCACAGAACTTTCTCGAAGTCATCCACTGTCCAGTTCTGCATGTGTCTGCAAGATTAGGTGTTTTTATACTTCTGACAGTTTGAAAGTGCTTTTTGGGACTGTATAAGTATGTATTTATACACACACCATGGTCTGTCTAAAAAATTAGATTCTGATCAGCTGGAAGCTGCAGTATTTACTTTGGAAGCACATCCTTTCCGGTGTGATATTTCTGCACTTACAGCAACAGCTGTCATCTCTGCAACACGTCTCTGTGGCATTACCTCATTCCATACTTACCTCTTTATCACATCCTGATGCAGAGTTTGTAGTCATATGACCTCTCGCGGGGAAAACACATGAAAACAGAGGCTCCCATTGTCCCGGCACGGATTAGTCTTGTCAACAGCGTGTTTGCATTCACTCATCTAGAACCCACAGGAAGCTCTTTAATTGTAAACGCTGCCTTTGCATGTCCTCGTCTCGGTAATTGAAGGCTTGGTGCCGGTCGTAAAGTTGTTTATCATGTCAGAGCCTCGAGGTTCGAGGCGACGGATTAAGAACACAAATGCGGCATGATAGCAGAGACAAAAAACTAAACAGAGCCGACAAACATCTGAAATTTATTAGTGCGTAGAAAGAAAAAGAGCATGAAGAGGTTTCGTGTGTGTCTATAAAGAAAAAGTGGTGCTGAGCCTGAAGATTTATTTAGTGCAGGAAATGATCCTTGGCCAATTTTTGGTCCTGGAGCACAGCTTTTTGTTTGAGCGCTCGGCTGCTGGAGGGAATTTTTAATGCGCTGCTTTAAAACTGACGGATGAAAAGAAAAAATCTGCTCCAGTTTTTTTTTTTTTTTTTCCATGACGACTTTGGGAATGGTGACACGGTGATGCTGTGGGTGCTGCTTTTGCATTGATCCTGGAAGACTGAATTAGTGCAAGAACATTCAATATATCGATCGATGCGTAGGAAGCGATGCGATGCGACAAATTCGTTCAATAGGTGTCGTCGTTTCTATTTGAGGTCAACCGATTCATCGGTTTTGGATATTAATCGGCACCAGACGTTAATTGCTGGAACTATCAGCTATCGGCAAAAATCCATACCGATAGTTTTTCCGTCTTTCGGTCCGCTGTCATTACAAGAGCGGACCCTAGAGGCAAATTTGTTTGTTTGTTTTTACACGTAAGACTGTGCGCTGCACAGAGAGCGCTATATTATATATTATTTATAATTTATTCATCATATAATTCTTATTTATTAGTATTTTCATATTTATTACCTTTAGCACATTTTCATGATTAGGTACTTTTTTTTGTTGTTGTTGTTGTTTTTTTATATAAAGTTCAGCACTATTTCACGTCGAGTGTTATGTATAATCGGTTATCAGCAAATATGATCCAATCTAAGTATCCCTTATCAGTCAACCTTTAGTTTCCATAGTAAGGACTTACACAGGAAATTATTGCTAGTCTTTACATAATCTTAACATGCTTACGTGTGAAGAGTTTACGGAAGGAGTCTCCAGTGTCAGTGAGTACGGATTCAGATACGGGGCAGGGTTTATATATTTTTTTTTAATTCTTATTCAAGGAAAACTGGCAATCGTTTGCCAACAATTTTTTACTCCACTCATCACATTACTTCTAATATAATGGATAATTTTTCGACATCAGAACAACCGTCACATGTCACAGAATCTTCTCCTGCTGTGTTTTTTTCTGTGTTGTGTGTAAATTGTTTACCCGTGTTTAAGGCTGGAAGGATTAAATTACCATGTTTTGACCAAGTGTTGTTTGTTTCCTACAGCATTCCTTCATTCCCCTTATCAGCCGGTCTACACGGCCACCAAACACGGCGTGATCGGCTTCTCCAGATCGCTGGCGGTGAGTGAATCTAGCACTTTCGCTTGCTCAGCATCCTGACCCTCAAAAAGAGCATGGAATACAATCTACACACCAATTATTAACATAAATCCATAAATCAGCTAGATGATGTACTATAGGGTCGTATTTCAGCGAAATCTTTTATCAAGCCCTTGTTGATTTGAGCTATTTCCTGTCTGAGGGAATCCAGGGTTCGTCTGAGGGAACAATTTTAGGGTTCGCTCCGTTACCATATTTGGGCAAATGTGCTAAATTAGGTCCTTGGGGGAGTAAGGAATGATGTGGACTTCAGGAGAAAATGCAGAAATGATAGCGATCTGATGCCATATAAGACACAGCTTATTTGGTGCAATAATTTCAAGCCTAAAATATATAGCAAAGTATTTTTGATTGCTAGTTTTATGATTGCTAGCTTTATCAATGCTACTTTGCTGGCTAATTAAATTATTATATAGTGTTGCATTGCAATGTTTCATTATTTTATGTTGTTTAAAAGCCCAGACACCACCAGATTTGATACAGTTCACTCCCACGTTCATTGTTTACTCGATTCATTAGGCCGAGTCGTAGAAATTCCACTTTTCGTGTCCCCCTCCCCCGCTCTAGTCCTGCAAGTGGCCACTTGTTTGATGCAGCCGTTCCTCGTTTTCTGAGCCGGGCCTGAAGAGAAGTCCACTGGCCAAGATGTAGGGGTATGCGGCTGTTCACAATCGTTTTCCCAGCCACCAAATGTAATCACTCACCAGGATGTTGCTATCCAAGTGCTGTGTTTTTTATGTCTTTATGCAATTGTTTTGCATTACTTTTACTTTACTCTCCACCATATATGTAACTTTTCATTTTATCTGTAACTTGACACCATATCTGGATATCATTACATTATATGTAACTCCCCACCATATCTATGACTTCCCACCATATCTGTAACTCTCCACTATATCTGTAACTTGACACTAATCTGGATATCATTACATTATCTCAAACTCTTCACCATATCTGTAACTCTCCTCCATATCTGTAACTCTCCACCATATCTGTAATTTGACACTAATCTGGATATCATTACATTATCTCAAACTCTTCACCATATCTGTAACTCTCCACTATATCTGTAACTCTCCACCATATCTGTAACTCTCCACCATATCTGTAACTCTCCACCATATCTATGACTTCCCACCATATCTGTAACTCTCCACCATATCTGTAACTCTCCTCCATATCTGTAACTCTCCACCATATCTGTAACTCTCCACCATATCTATGACTTCCCACCACATCTGTAACTCTCCACCACATCTGTAACTCTCCATTATATCTGTAACTCTCCACCACATCTGTAACTCTCCACCACATCTGTAACTCTCCACCACATCTGTAACTCTCCACCATATCTGTAACTCTCCACCACATCTGTAACTCTCCACCATATCTGTAACTCTCCACCATATCTGTAACTCTCCACCACATCTGTAACTCTCCACCATATCTGTAACTCTCCACCACATCTGTAACTCTCCACCATATCTGTAACTCTCCACCACATCTGTAACTCTCCACCATATCTGTAACTCTCCACCACATCTGTAACTCTCCACCATATCTGTAACTCTCCACCATATCTGTAACTCTCCACCATATCTGTAACCATATCTGTAACTCTCCACCACATCTGTAACTCTCCACCATATCTGTAACTCTCCACCATATCTGTAACTCTCCACCATATCTGTAACTCTCCACCACATCTGTAACTCTCCACCATATCTGTAACCATATCTGTAACTCTCCACCATATCTGTAACTCTCCACCATATCTGTAACTCTCCACCACATCTGTAACTCTCCACCATATCTGTAACTCTCCACCACATCTGTAACTCTCCACCATATCTGTAACTCTCCACCACATCTGTAACTCTCCACCATATCTGTAACTCTCCACCATATCTGTAACTCTCCACCACATCTGTAACTCTCCACCATATCTGTAACTATTGGCCAACAAATTGCATGATAAGAGTAATATGTTGAAGGCTAGTGAGAAATGTTGGACAAGTCACCAAGTTGAAAAATTAGTCCTTCAAGTTGGGAAATGCTCCAAGCCACTGTGATTTATTACACACACACACACACACACACACACACACACACACACACACACACACACACACACACACACACACACACACCGATCACAAATCCAGAATGTTGACTTACTGTTTGTGCTATGTGTGCACTCAGACTGAACTTTTTTGTCGTTGTGGGCAGGACGCGTCGGAGCATTGCAACTACGGAGTGAGGATTAATGTCCTGTGTCCAGCCTTCGTGGACACGCAGCTCCTCCTTAGCGTCGAGCGTGAAGAAACCATGGGCAAATTCATTAAATACAAAGACGATTTAAAGCAGAAGATGGACAAGTTCGGGGTTTTAAAGTGAGTATTTTAATTTTTTGCAGAATGTGTTTCATTTAATGATGCAAAACTGTCCACATTTCAATTTATAAATTACTAGAGGGATCAGTGGAAGAGTGGTGGAGGAAGGAGGGATCAGTGGAGGTGTGATAGGGGTTGGAGGGATCAGTAGGGTGGTGCTAGAGGATGAAGGGGCCAGTGTAGGAGTGGTAGAAGATGAAGGGATCAGTGGAGCAGTGGTAGAAATTGGAGGGATTAGTGGAGCAGTGGTGGAAAATGGGAGGATCAGTGCTAGAAGATAGAGGGATTAGTGGAAGAGTGGTGGAGATGGAGGAATGAGTAATGCAGTGGTGGAAAATGGAGAGATCAGTGGAGGAGTGGTGGAGGATGGAGGGATCAGTGGAGCAGTGGTAGAGGATGGAAGGATCAGTGCAGCAGTGGTAAAGGAAGGAAGGATCAGTGGAGCACTGGTAGTGGATGGAAGGAACAGTGGAGCAGTAGTAGGGGATAAAAGGATCAGTGGAGCAGTGGTAAAGGAAGGAAGGAACAGAGGAGCAGTGGTAGAGGATGGAAGGATCAGTGGAGCATAGTGAGAAAAGTGCTGAAAGGTTTGGTTTTATAGACGTGCTTCATTCCCGGTCAATTTGAGAGGTCAAACATCTCATCATCATAGGTAGATCTTTCAGGAGTGAGTTGCAGAAGACCAATCTTGGGATGACGAAGAACTGAAGAAGTACCTGAGAACCCAGTGTAGCTAAAAATGGACGAATTTGACTAAGTCAAGTCAAGTCAAGTCAGGTTTATTTGTATAGCGCTTTTCACAACAGACATTGTCTCAAAGCAGCTTTACAGAAATCAACAGTTAAGGTGAATGGTGTGCATTTATCCCTGATGAGCAGCCATGGCGACTGTGGCAAGGAAAAACTCCCTTAGATGTTATGAGGAAGAAACCTTGAGAGAAACCAGACTCAAAAGGGGAACCCATCCTCATTTGGGTGACATCAAGAGTTTGATCATAAATCTTTCAACAATACAGAACACTGGAGAGTGAGAACTAACATGATTACTGGAGTATAAGATTATAAGTGATGTTCTTTCTGCAGTCTTATACAGTCTATATGGATAGTAGCTCCTAGTTTTATGAGCTCAGCATTTGTGATCATCACAGATCCAGCATCAGCTTCTCCATGCCAGAGCCTTTAAACACTCCAGGAGGTCCAATGTCAAACTCCACACATGTAGCGGGATCCAAATGGCACTGGTACGTCTCTAGATGGTTCGGGATGTTTGTGAGTTCGGCATCTACTTCTTCAAAGGTCCGTAATCATCAAGATGGTGGGAGGTGACTGGAGCTGGCCAAACCTCAGGGTGTCTCGGGATGGGGAGAGAAAGAGAAGCAGTGGAGAGGAATTAGCGTAGCTGCTGTTCATGATATTAACAGCACAAGTTGATAATGTGCATGTGATCAGATGTTCTGGAGCACAAGGTTATGATGTAATGTGTGTTATGTGTAGGCTTTGCTAAAAAGATATGTTTTTAATCTACACTTAAACTGGGTGAGTGTGTCTGAGCCCCGAACACCGTCAGGAAGACTGTTCCAGAGTTTAGGAGCTAAATGTGAAAATGATCTACCACCTTTAGTGGACTTTGCTATTCTAGGAACTACTAGAAGCCCAGAGTTTTGAGATCTTAGGGAGCGTGGCGGATTGTAGCGAGTTAAAAGACTGGATAGATACATGGGAGCCAAACCATTTAGTGCTTTATAAGTGAGAAGTAATAGTTTGTAGTCTATTCGAAACTTAACAGGAAGCCAATGTAGGGGCGATAAGATCGGGGTTATGTGATCATATTTCCTTGACCTTGTAAGAACTCTTGCTGCCGCATTCTGGACTAACTGAAGCTTGTTTATTAATGACGCAGGACATCCACCTAGTAACGCATTACAGTAGTCTATTCTGGAGGTCATGAACGCATGGACAAGCTTCTCTGCATCGGATATAAACAACATGTTTCTTAACTTAGAAATATTTCTAAGGTGAAAGAAGGCTGTTTTTGTAACTTGGTTGATATGATATTTGAAAGACAAGTTGCTGTCTAAAATAACTCCCAGGTCTTTTACTGTTGAACTAGTGGTTACAGAACATCCGTCTAAATGCAGGTTGAGATGCTGGAGCTTCTGTATACTAGTTTTTGGGCCGATGAGCAAAATCTCAGTCTTATCGGAATTTAAAAGTAGAAAGTTATGGGTCATCCAATCTCTTATTTCCTTAACACACTCAGTTATCCGAGTTAATTGAGCTATATCGCCTGGTTTAGATGAGATATATAGCTGAGTATCATCAGCATAACAATGGAAGCTAATTCCATGCCTTCTAATAATATTTCCTAACGGAAGCATGTATATTGTGAAGAGCAGAGGTCCTAGAACTGAACCTTGCGGCACGGCATAATTTACTTGCATTAGCCTGGATAGCTCTCCATTTAAATCTACGAAATGGTAACGATCGGCAAGGTAGGATTTAAACCAGCTTAATGCCTGTCCCTGAATGCCGATGTAATTTTGTAAGCGATTTAGGAGGAGATCATGGTCTATAGTGTCAAATGCAGCACTAAGATCTAATAGAACCAACAACGAGATGAAGCCTTGGTCTGAAGCTAAAAACAGGTCATTAGTGATTTTAACTAGGGCAGTTTCTGTGCTATGATGGGGCCTAAAACCTGACTGAAACTCTTCAAAGATATTGTTCTCTTGCAGGTAGGAACATAACTGGGCAGCGACAATCTTTTCTAAAATTTTAGACATAAATGGGAGATTTGAGATTGGTCTGTAATTCGATAGGGTGTTTGGGTCCAGATTAGGTTTTTTAATGAGGGGCTTAATAACTGCTAACTTGAGGGATTTAGGGACGTGTCCTAACGATAGTGAAGAGTTAATAATATTCAGAAGAGGTTCACCAGTTGTATATAACACTTCCTTCAGTAAATTGGTAGGAATTGGATCTAACTGACATGTTGTCGATTTAGCTTTGGCAATAACATTATACAGCTCTTCCTGTCCTTTACATGTAAAACAGTGAAGTTGTGGAGTTGAAGGTAACACTGTCTCAGGAGATGGTGTCAGAGGTTGGACCGCCACAATTGTTTTTCTAATGTTACTAGAATCGTAATGGAAAATAAATGGACATGATCATGTCATATTGCCAGATTGTGTGAAGAAATGTTGAAGGTTGCCTGCAGTGTCCGAAGTTAAACTCACAGAGATGTCTATAAAGATCACAAGATCTTGAGGTGGAAATCAATTACCTGGGATGTACAGTTCAGTAGTTCTGCTGTCTTTCATACACAAAGTATGGTACATGCATTCCTCCAGCAGTACGTCATGTTCACGCTCGAGCAGAACATTTGCCATTATCTTAATGCAACTGCTCTTGTTTCTGTCAAAGGAACTTGTTTTTAACAATGCTTAGTGACTCATTGGGATACGGCGATAATAAAGCAGTCACTCGCCAGGAAACGAAACGCCTTCTTAATTGTGCGCTCATTGTAATGTTTATCCATCATCAGCGAGATCTCACTGCAAATCTTTCAGGGTTTAATGTCCTTAAGAAACACTTTTAAGAAAAAAATGTTCAGCTGCTTGTGCTGAAGTGCCGTTCGACTGCCTACGTACTGTACAAGAAACAGCAAAACACTGAAGTACTAGTATTTCATTAAAATAGGGTAAAGAGTGCCTCAAGTGGGGATAAAGTGACCTACAGGGCAGAAACCTGTTCTGCAGACTGATGACTGATAATGTTGGTCAGATGGCAGCCTGGTGATCTGATCTGGTTTTGGATCACTCTGGTCTTAAGAGATTTCTTTGAACTTGTGATTATAAAGGAGTTCCTCAAGGCTGGGTCCTAAAACCGTTAAATTACAGACTCATTCTCTTTTATCGAGGCTCACCAGCAAATTTATAATATGTACAGATTTCACTTTGACATGAGGTCAAGTAGATCTATAGAAAAGTGTGATATTCCTGGGATTTTTTTTTAAAGTCAGTAGTTGAAGTTAATGTGTTGGCAACAGGAACAATGGACAAGTCCTGAGTGACTAACTGGTGTCTAAAAGACCATTTCTGATTGGTCCGAGCATCTCTAAAACAGCAGGTCTTGTGGAACAGATGGAAAGCTAGTAGAAGTCCTATATAACTGAAAGTCTTTTCTTTCTTTCTTTCTTTCTTTCTTTCTTTCTTTCTTTCTTTCTTTCTTTCTATAAAAGCCTCTTGACTCTTATTTGTAATGATTACATATTGTGCATTTCTTTTAACCAAATTTATTTATTTAAATAAAAAAATAAAAAAAACATTTTTTTTATGAATGTGGGAGTTCCATTTATTTATTAATTTATTTGGTTGTTTTTTTTTATTTGATTGATTGGTTGATTGATTAATTGTTATATTCCTTTGGCATAATGCACATTTTTATTTGTCCAATTTCTCAAATCATCTCAGGAATAATTTTTTTGTCTCATTTTAATGCAAGTTCATGGTTAAAATATTTTACGTTTTTTTTTTAATTTATATATATATATAATTTTTTCACAAATTATTTCCTCTTTGTTGGCACATTCATGGGTTTTATTGTTTACATGTGATTCCGTGATGGAGAAACGTCCCAAATGAAACATTTGAAATTTTATATTCTTCAATACCGCATACACTTACATATGGAAATGGAAGCTCAGTGTTTAAGAAGTTGGAAATCTGATTTAAAGGTCACGAGTTCAAATCCCAACACTGCCAAGCTGCAAGGCCCTTGGTCAAGGCTCTTGATCCTCAGCTGCTTGACTGTATTAAATAAGTCGCTCTGGATAAGGACGTCTGCCAAATGCTATGAATGTACTGTAATTTGATGATAACTGTAATAATCTTATCCTGTGTGTGTGTGTGTGTGTGTGTGTGTGTGTGTGTGTGTGTGTGTGTGTGTGTGTGTGTGTTCTAGGCCATCTCTGATCGCAGAGGGAATGATGCGCCTTATAACAGACGAGAGCCTCAACGGAGCCGTGATGAAGATCACCTGCTCTAAAGGGATTCACTTCCACGTGTACGAGCCTCTGTCAGCCTGAACCAGCACTTAGTCAGCTGCTCTCTCGGCTCAGGGCTCTCATTCAGCAGCTTGTCCAGACTGGTCTCCAGAACAATCCGAGATCAGCACAGATGTGCCCGGGATTCCTGAAGACGTTGGCTGTTGCAAACACAAAGAATGAGTTAAGACACATCAGGCGGAATGTTTTACACGGTCGAAAGAAACCCACTGCTTACGGATCGTGAAATTGCGGTGTATTTACACAAAGTGAAGCAGAACAGCGTTTGTTGTGTGATTTGTGATTTACAGCTAAATACACTATATGGACAAAGGTTTAGGAACACCTGACTGTAAAATTATGTGCTTTTTGAACATCCTATTCCATATTTAGTCTCCATTCCACTTCCACTCTAGATTTTGGAGGGCGCCTGTGGAGATTTAAAATGAGAACGCCTGAGGTGCAGTTTCAGTTCATTCCAAAAGTTTAATAAGCTTGATGGCGGAGCTCTATTGCAGGAGATCTTCCACTCCAACCCATGTAAAGCAAATCTTTATGGAGCTGGATTTGTGCAGGGGCATCTTCATGCTGGAACAGGTTTTGGTCTCCTAGCTCAAGTGACGAGACAATTTAATGCTACAGCATCCAAAGACTTACAATCTACAATCGTGTGCCTCCAAGTTTGTGGTACCATTTTGGAGAAAAACCACATATGGCTAGGAAAGTCAGGTGTCCCAACATTTTTGTCCATGTAGTATAGATCAGGTTTTTTTTCTTCGCTGTTGTGTGATTGTTGTGTATTGAGCACGATTGAAGCCAAGTTTATTATGAATCGTAAAAAAAAAAAAAAGAAATCTGTAATTGCTTTTATTATATTTATTATCTACTTTTATTCCTGCTATAATCGAAATCCTTCTTTATTATATGATTTTATCAAATCGTGATGTTCCTATTTAGAGTGTAAGGTGAGCTAGTAAATATGCCTCCTATATGGAGTTTTAAAATGAAATTGAAAAATAAAGAAATAAATACACAAACTAAATAAAAAAAAATAATAAATACACAACCAAGTTCACTGTTTGTTTCAATTTGGTTCCATTAGAGCACTTTTAACAATGCACATTGTCTCAAAGCAGCTTTACAGAGATAACGTGGTCATAAAGTTGTATAAATGTACTATAAGTTTGTTTCTTATGATTTATTTTATCTCTAATGAGCGATCCAGTGGTGACTGCGGCAAGAAAGAAACTCCCTGAGATGGTAGAAGAAACCTTGAGAGTTCCATCATTGTTGAAAAATTGCATACTGAATTATTTTAGATAAAATTATAATCTTTCTCCAGTGGAATGAAAAAGTCTTGGAAATGACACCATTTTATTTTGTTAATAAAGCAAAAATAAACAAGATAGCAAATCATTTTAAACCATTCTAAAACTCCTATCCTAATACAAATATTTCAGATATTTTACTATCACTATAGTAATACAGGCTCCGCCACAATTGTTTGAACCCCTAAAAAAAAATAATATTAGAGTGACATATCAAACTTATGATGGCGTTTTAGTGCCACGTAAAAAAAAAAAAAATGAGAATAAAGTAAAACTTACGAGAATAAAGTCGTAATATTTTAAGAATAATATTTTGAGAATAAAGTCAAATTTACAAGAATAAAGTCGTAATATTGTGAGAATAAAGTCAAATTTACGAGAATAAAGTCGTAATATTGGGAGAATAAAGTCAAACTTACGAGAATAAAGTCGTAATATTTTGAGAATAAAGTAAAACTTACGAGAATAAAGTCGTAATATTGTAAGTATAAAGTAAAACTTACGAGAATAAAGTCGTAATATTTTGAGAATAATATTTTGAGAATAAAGTCAAATTTACGAGAATAAAGTCATAATATTTTGAGAATAAAGTCAAACTTAAAAGAATAAAGTCGTAATGTTTCAGCCCCGGACCCCAGCTGGCAACATCGGAGATGTCGAGCACATCAGTGTCCAACTCCTTCAGGGTTGATCATCATCCTCGTAGTCTCTTGGGAATCAACATCTCCTGTTAGAATAGCATGCAGATGTAACCATCGATATCCTTCGAGTCACATTTTAGACTGCACAAAAGAGGTCATTTCCTCAATGTAGGTTTGATTTTTTTTCTTCTCAATCAATTAACTTTTCTACAGAACCGCTGCAGTGTTCGTTTACTAATTGTAACTCCACATGGATGCACCAAAAGACAAAAAATTCCCTTATTGCTAAATCCGAACCTTAAGTAAGATTTAACTAAATCCTTCACATCCATTTTTATGCAAAAAATGCAATTCTGCACTTTGAACTTGTATTGCTACAACTTTGTTCTTAAAATGTTTCCACTTTATTCTTGTAATTTTGACTTGGCCCTAAAATGCTGTTGTGATGAGTCATCATCCTTTAACCAATCAAAATTCGACAGCATATTAACAAGTATGTTCCAGAAATTGTTACAATCCTTGAAAAAGTCCCTGAAGTTCAGATCTGTCAATATGTAAAAGTCACCTTCCTCTAGTATATTGTTGCTGCGTCATTCCCATTTGCATATCGAAACCTGATTGGCTGTTATATTTTATGATGCAATTTTTTTCTTCCTTTTCCAGAATCTGGTACAATCATTAAGTACTGGCTTTTCAGGAAATATTTAAAGACTTCAAATGTGACAGCGAGGCGTAAAAGTATGTGTCATGGTGTTTATTGTGATCGAGGAATAAAATGTGTCTGTTTTTATTACTTCTTACACTCTAAAAGAATTAAAAAAACGATGGGAAAATCTGGCATGGATTTAGAGACATGGAGTGTATATCAGGGCTAACATTCATAAATGATGTCAGAAACACACACACACACACCGTCTCTATAAAATGTTTCCCTACTCCTGTGTTTATGTGTTCAGCCACCTAAACACACACATGCACACGATTCAGTGCACTTAAACACCTTTTTATTCTGCTTTATGTCCCGGAGCTGCAAGCTGACGGCTGTAAACATGCCGAGTGACTGACCGTGCTCAGGCAGAACAGCCGGTTTTACTCGTAAACATTCTTCCTGGGTGGTAAATGATCAATTTCAGGCCACATGTGCCTTTAAATGTGGAATAAACATAGAAAATAAAAGTTAGAAAAGCTAGCAAAACAACTTTCCTCAGAAAGGGAAAAAAAACTGCTGAATCATGTTAGATACACTAAATAGACAAAAGTTTTATAGACCATAAGATATATATATATATATATATATATATATATATATATATATATATATATATATATATATATATATATATATATATACTTTTTGATCATCCCATTCCACAAATAGTCCCCATTTATCCTTATAATGACCTCCACTCTTCTGGGAAGATGTTCCACTAGACTTTGGAGTGTGTTTATGGAGATTTGGAGATATAGATTCATCCCTAAAGTCAGTTACTGATGTAGGTGAGATGATGTGAAAAGGCCTTGGGTGCAGCCAGTGTTCACATTCATCCCAAAGGTGTTCGATACATTAGTGCTGTGATCAAAGCTGTATAACAGGAGATCTTCAACTCCAACATCCCCATGTAAAGCATATCTTCATGGAGCTGGCTTTGCACACAAGGGCATTGTCATGCTGAAATAGGGTTGTGTCTCCTAGTTCAATTAAATGGAAAATATACTTCTACAGCATCTGTGTGCCTCTATGTTTGTGGTTACAGTTTGAGGAACATGGCTGGAAAAGTCAGCTGTGTTATATATATAGCATGTAATATATATGACTCATCACAGTTAGCTTGCTAGTTTGTTGCTACCAAAGGACAAACATGGAGGGCTTTCATCTTTTTTCTGACTTTCCACCTACTATGAGAAAAGTCAGCAGAGTTAGCATAACTAGCATGGGGAAATTGGGCTTTAAAAGATGTTGAAGGTGAGTTCATGTGATCTCCAAAGGAGGCAAGAATCATACATAAAAAACTTCCTCTCATTCCTTTTTTAAAACCCAATTTCCAAGGTGTTGATACGTGAACAAAACGTTTTATTTAACAGTCTTTCACTCATCATTAAAAAGCTTGAGCCCAATAATGGGTCATGTGATGTGCCTTCCCAGTTTACCCCAGGTATAAACAGGAAACTGGCAGAAGAAAGGAAGCATGTGGAAAGCAGTTTGCGTTACAGGTTTAGACAATGCGATACATGATTACATAAAGACACAGCTGTGGAATTTGCTCACGTCACAGTGCGAAAGCGTGTAATGAGAGGGTTCGCGTGACACGCTGGGTGTGAAAGCTTTTCACACAAGCACTTTTACATGTGTGTACCTTCATGTACAAAATGCAAACACGTGCATGATGTCCAAAGAGAAAGCTTTCACACTCGTATGATCCCTGAGGCTGAAGAGGGTGTGGACAAGTGAGAACACATAATAAGAATGTGTAGGTTGTGCTGCCGGCTGTCATGCGCCTGTGCAGAAAGATTAAGATCTCAACTTATCTGCGATCTAAACGATCGAGTATTCACTCAGTAAAAGTCACAACACACCAGCAATGGCATTGCATTAAATATCAGCACTGAGAGGAACCTCAACTGCTCAGCTTTGGGCTTCAACTGGATACGGATATTAGTGCAAGAAGTTTCATAAACAAATCATAAACAAATTATCTCTCAAATTTACTTGTTAAAAAAAATGAAATGAACAGAATGCTGGGTCCAAGATGAAAAGGATTAATAGAAGCAATTCATTATAATAGATGATCACAAGGCAGCAGGAGCTCAGGGGTTCAGGCTTTGGATCAAACGAGAACCCAGTTCCACCAATACCACTACCACTAAGCTGCTACTGCTGGGCCCTTGAGCAAGGCCCTTAACCCTCAACTGTTCAGTTGTCTAAATTAGGGCGTCTGCCAAATGCCATAAATGTAACCTCAACATAATGACAACAACAACAACAACAACAACAATAGTAATAATAATAATAGACTTATTTGTACTGTTGCCCAAAAAGAAAGAAATTTTAATCAAAACACAAGACCAAACAAAATTAAACAAAAAAACAGCACACCACAACAAAAAAATTACACATCAAAACAATACACCCCACCACAACAAAACACAGCAATACAAAACAAAATAACACAACAAATCAAAATGACAGACAAAAGTAAAACAAAACAGCAAAACAAAACATCATACCTCACCACACCACACCACAACAAGACAAACAATACACCACAACAAAACAAAATGACACAGAACAGCTAATCAAAATAAAACCGCAATACGAAAAAAAGTGCAAAGCAAACAATACACTGCAACAAACAAAACACACGACAGCTACACAAAACACAGCAATACAAAACAAAACAACAAAACAAATAGACACAACAGTAAAACAAAACACCATAACAAAAAACATAAGTTAAAAAACACAGCAAAAAAATACAAATCATTATAACACAAAAAAAAGCTAAACGAAAAACAACATTCAAACAAAACACAGCAAAACAAAATACCACGCAACAACAAAAAAAAAAAAGCACACCACAACAAAACACAACAATACACCAAAAACAGCAAAACAAACAGACACACAGAAACAAAACTAAACACCATAATACAAAATTAGACACCAAAACAAATAGGCACACCACAACAAAACACATCAAAACAACACACAACAGCCGAAAAAAAAAAAAAACCTCAACAAAACAAAAACGTTGTAAGAAAAAAAAAACACAACATAAAAATACACACAACAGCAAAACAAATCTACTCACAGGAGCAAAACAAAACAGAAAATATTTACCATATTTACATTTCAATTAATTTTCTTACATTATTCTGAAAAAATGCAGCATTAAGAATTTCTTTGAAAGTTTTGTGTACAACTACCACAGTTTGTTGTTTTAGATTTTGTTAAAATTCTGGTTTCTGATTGGCCAGAAGGCATGGATTTGTTTTCTATAACAGCAGTTATCTGACAGTTGTGCTGCAGCAAATCACAGTAATTATGAATTGTTCTTGTGACGCCTGAAGTGCAGGAAAAGATTACAAATCAGCTGCAATTCCTAACAAGGGAAACATTGTGTTTTTATCAGGGTGAGTTTGATAGGGAGGAGATTATTAGTCACTCAGTAATTCACATAACGTACACGTAGAGTCATCAGTTTGACCGGGGTTGGATGTATCGTTATCATAATAACTGACTACAGCAGAAGAATGCAGGGCAGGGATAAAGTGGTTTGAGTACCAGGGACATATTAACAAAGGTCACATGACTCCATGAATCACTCATGCTCTGAGATCTTAACTAATATTATGGTTGTGGTGTTGTGTGGTGTGGTTTGGTGATGTGATGTGTGCTCTGATGTAGGGTGGGGAGGCCTCGGGGTGCAGTCTGCGTTCCAATTCATCCTAATAGGGTTGAGGTCAGAGCTATAACAGGCCAATCAGGATCTTCCATTCCAACCCATGTGATCCACACACTGCAAAAAATAACTGTCTAAAAATTAAATATTAAAATTGATAGGTGCAAAAATATTAATGCACCACAAATGACCAACATTCCGATTGTTGTGAAAGTACAGCTTCTAGACATCTACAGTAAGTAGAACTGCTTCTAGAAGTCCACAGTAAGTAGAACTGCTTCTAGAAGTCTACAGTAAGTAGAACTGCTTCTAGAAGTCTACAGTAAGTAGAACTGCTTCTAGACGTCTACAATAAGTAGAACTGCTTCTTCTAGACATCTACAGTAAGTAGAACTGCTTCGAGACGTCTACAATAAGTAGAACTGCTTCTTCTAGACATCTACAGTAAGTAGAACTGCTTCGAGACGTCTACAATAAGTAGAACTGCTTCTAGACATCTACAGTAAGTAGAACTGCTTGGAGAAGTCTACAATAAGTAGAACTGCTTCTTCTAGACGTCTACAGTAAGTAGAACTGCTTCTAGAAGTCTACAGTAAGTAGAACTGCTTCTAGACGTCTACAATAAGTAGAACTGCTTCTTCTAGACATCTACAGTAAGTAGAACTGCTTCTAGACGTCTACAATAAGTAGAACTGCTTCTTCTAGACATCTACAGTAAGTAGAACTGCTTCGAGACGTCTACAATAAGTAGAACTGCTTCTAGACATCTACAGTAAGTAGAACTGCTTGGAGAAGTCTACAATAAGTAGAACTGCTTCTTCTAGACGTCTACAGTAAGTAGAACTGCTTCAGGACATCTACAGTAAGTAGAACTGCTTCTAGACTTCTACAGTAAGTACAATTGCTTTTAGACGTCTACAGTAAGTAGAACTGCTTCTAAACGTCTACAGTAAGTAGAACTGCTTCTGGACATCTACACTAAGTAGAACTGCTTCTAGACATCTACACTAAGTAGAACTGCTTCTAGACTTCTACAGTAAGTAGAACTGCTTCTACAGTAAGTAGAACTGCTTCTAGACTTCTACAGTAAGTGGAACTGCTTCTAGACTTCTACAGTAAGTAGAACTGCTTCTACAGTAAGTAGAACTGCTTCTAGACGTCTACAGTAAGTAGAAATGCTTCTAGACGTCTACAGTAAGTAGAACTGCTTCTAGACATCTACAGTAAAAAGCTTTTTCCACTATTGTGGATCAATTCATTGTTCTTGACAAATCGGTTTCAGTTACGTGGTTACGTGGGTCCACCTGATTGACCACCAAATTCATTGCTATGCCATGTCTTCTCAAGACATTCCGGATGTTCACGGTTGAATTCCTATAGAAATGTTTAATGTTTCTTATAGATGATTTCTTGTCATGTGACCTTTAATGGCATTTAATTCCCCAGTATTTTATTAATTAAAATTAAAAAAATGTAAACCGAATATCACAGAGCTTCCACCACCATGCTTTGCTGTTGGTATCTAATGTGCAACCATTCTTTTTCCAAACACAACTGGACTAATTCGAAATTTCGCAATGGAGATGACTGCAGTTCAGCACTTATTCGTCTCTGTTTAACTGTTATTTTTGCTGTTTTCAGGTAATCCTGCAACTCTTTTCAAGTAACTCCTATCACATCGTCATTATCCTAGAATCATATCTTGCACAGGTTCACCCATCTAGCTATGATACGCTGTGATTTTATAAAATGTTCCACCTACACTATTAAAGTATTGGGACACCTGACAATTTTTTAGCCATGCATCGCTCTTACTCAAACTGTTACCACAAAGTTTGGAGGCACACAATTGTATAAAAAGCTGCAAGTTTGTGGTTGCAGTCAAATTTTATTTTTCCTTCACTTCAACTAGGAGATCCAAACCTGTTAAAGCATGACGATGCCCCTGTGTACAAATCCAGCTCAATGAAAATATGCTTTACATAGGTTGGAGTGGAAGATTTCCTGATATTGAAGACACATTTTTGATGAATGTGCCCCCCTGGCCTCCTGCATAAATCTCTTATTTATTGATTTTGATCTCTCCACAAGCTCACCCCAAAATCTATTGGAACATCTTCCCAGAAGAGTGAATATTATTATAAGGACTAATAGGGACTAAATGTGGAATGGGATGTTTAAAAAGTTTATATGACTCTTATGGTCTATACAACATTTGTCTATATAGTGTATCCAACATGATTTAGCATAGAAAGTTTGCTATTTTTTACTTTTAGGACAGAAACAAAACAAAACAAAAGTCATTTTGCTAGCTTTTCTATCTTCTAGATAAGGGGTCTCCAATCTTTTCCAGAAAGGGCCAGTGTGGGTGCAGGTTTTCATTCCAACCAATCAGTGGTCACACCTGATAGTCATTGAAAATGAATCATTAGATCATTAGATTTGGTCAGGTAGAATTTGGTGTGGACTTGCTTGGTTGGAATGAAAACCTGCACCCACACTGGCCCTTTCTGGAAAAGTTTGGAGACCCCTGTTCTAGATTATACATTTATCATGCAATTAAAAGCACATGTGGCCTGAAATCGATCTTTCACCACCCAGGAAGAATGAGATTATGAGTAAAACCAATATTATTGACAGAGGTATTCTAGTATTTTGCATTTTAGTGTCTTTGGAATCTGTGGGCAGCTCGACTGATACTTGTTGGTTAAAATCTACACAACCATTGGCATCAAGTGCAAACTGCACAAGAACTTTTTTTACAGCATTCATATCTAAAACCTGATAACTGTCAAAAAACTGACATTTTTAATATACTGAGTGGAATTTTTTCTTTATTTTTTTTATCAGTGGTGGACGAGGTATTTGATTAGAGATAAACTTATTAAAATATGCCTCCAGTAAATGTAAAAGTGCTCCTATTTAAACTTTCAGTTGAATAAACGTACAAAAGTATTTACCTTTAAATGTACAGAAGTATCCAAAGTACTATGATTTAGTATAGCTATAATGTTCCTATTATCACTTTGATTAATCAACTCAGTTTATGTGAAAAGACTCTTAGCACACTGATCTATTAATAGAATGATATTAATGACTCAAACACTGATTCATTTCTATTACAATGATCATGAGCCCAAAACCTACATCAAAAAAATTGCACACAAGTTCACAGGTGTTGTGGTTTGAGTTCGAGTCTAGAGTTTCTTCCATCATTTATTCCTCTCTAAATGTTCTGTTTGTTGTTGAACTGATGCTGAACTGTAAATTGGTGATCAGTTCGACCCTGATTGGTACCCTGATTTCGCAAAATGTGAGTAAAAAGTCAAATATTTGACTTTGAAATGTAGTGAGGTTACATTAAAAGTCTCCCTAAATAGAAATACTTCAGTAAAGTACATATAAGTTAAAAAGCTACTTATGAACAGTAACAAATTACATTTACTTCATTACTGTTCATCACTGTTATTCATACAAAGACATTACGGTGACAATTGAAATAGATATACATATACATGACAGAATAGATAATAACATTAGGTCTGCAAAATGACGTTCCTTCACAGTATATGTAGAAAGCAGATGTTCGTTAAAACTCAACAGCACTATGTGCTTCACAAAGCGCAACGCTGTTTAATCCGAAACGAAGACTTTAAATTATGTCCCACGTGAGCCAAAAGTAACAGCACATGACTGTCAGCAGCTGTATAACGAGTTCCCAGAAAACTTTGCATGACCCATGATTGTGTACATTGTCTACATCTTTGGGACACACTAAGGACGTTGAAAAGCAACACAGGCGAGAGTAGAGATTGGCACGGAAATGTGGAGTTCATATATTCATTATGATCTCAGGAGGGAAACGCAAACACAATGTCCTGCTTTTAGTGAAAACACACAAGCCGTGGAAAGCTTCCGGTGTGTTCTGTGTGTTATATAAGAGTGCGTCTGCATCACGCTGCCTTTACAGTTCCTCAGGCTTTGCACAATTTCGATATTTTTGACACAGATCTTTCTTGATTTCGCCTGTTTACATACTTAAGAACCTTGTCTATTTTCTTTGTTTTTTTATATCTGGCCACAATTTGCTCACCTGAAAACAACTGTTTTACAAGCAGCATTTTTGTGGCTATAGACAGGAATTAGGGGGGCACAAGCCAGTGCACTCTTAGTGCCGGTCCCAAGCCCGGATAAATGGGGAGGGTTGCGTTAGGAAGGGCATCCAGCGTAAAACATGTGCCAAATCAAATATGCGGATCACAAAGGAGAATTTCATACCGGATCGGTCGAGGCCCGGGTTAACAACGACCGCCACAGGTATCGTTAGCCGACAGGGTACCGGTGGAAATTGGGCTACTGTTGGCCGAAGGAGGAGAAGGAGAAGAGGAAGACGTCTACAGAGACGGCAGGAAAAGGAGCAGTGTAGGAGAGTAGAAGATGGAGCCACCAGGTAGGAGGAAAAGAGGAAGGCCAAGGAGGAGGTTCATGGATGTGGTGAGGGAAGACATGCAGGTAGTTGGTGTGAAAGAGGCAGATGTAGAGGACAGGGTGGTATGGAGACGGATGATCCGCTGTGGCGACCCCTAATGGGAGCAGCCGAAAGAAGAAGAAGAAGAAGAAGAAGACAGGAAGTAATTTTTGGTTTTTCAATTCTATATCAAAGCCTGGACTCGCGTTTTCAGCTGCTGTATAGTGTGTAAAAAAATGTCCTTGTGGGTTTATACTGTCTGTTTTCCCTCACAAATTTTTATTTAGACATGAGATTCCCAAAATATGTTCCTATGAAGGGCAAATTAAATAGAATTTGATTGAGGGCCGTAGGCTGAAAATAAACGTTGCAATAAACGAACATTACACTAAAATTAGTTGCTATGGAATTCTCTCATTTATGATCAATATAATAAAAAATTCATAAATAAATAGAAAATATGACTCTGTAATTTAAGAAAGTCCCAACAGGAAATGCATTGTAATATTTCTTACTTTCTATATTTTTAATTATCAGGACTTTTATTTTTTATCAGGAATTTTCTCGTAATCTCGGAATAACATTGTTTCTTCATGATCAGTATTACATTTCTCTGTGTATTCGGATTAAGAGCATGTTTCAGAGGCAGCATCATGGACGATAACCATTTGGAGTTGTAATGTTTCAGTAAACTGGGATATTCGGATGCCGACCCCCCCTCCTCATTCAGTTTTTTCTTGCCAATGTTGCCACTGGTTTGCTCGTTAGGGTTAAATTAGAAGAGATAAACTTTTATAGACTGATTAAATATAAATGTAAAAGTTATACTCTAATCTATTTATCTCTATAAAGCTGCTTTGAGACATTGTTCAATTTGTTAAAAGCGCTATTCAAATAAAATTCAATTGCACTGAATTTAGCTGCGGTTGATGAACTGTAAGAGCCACTTAGATGTTTCTACATTTGTTTTTTTAATGTATTATCCACCTTTTTACCAATGCCCCATCAGGATTTGCACAAACTAAGGGTGGAACTTCAATTACGAGGCAAACAATCAGTCTGCAGTGTCGCAATTTATTCACTCATTCATTCATTCATTGATGTGGAATCACTTGCGGACAGAACTTACGAGGTGGTATTAAAAAAACGGTGTAACTGGTTCTATTCAAACCACGTCTGTGATTTCATCATAAACAGCAAGTTAGAACATAGAGCAAAATTACTTGCATGGAACTGGGTAAATCTGTCACAGAGACGTTTGACATACGGCGACGCTGCAGCGAGTTGTCGGAAGAATATCACTGGAAGACGGCGAGAAATCAGGAAGATCTTTAAAGAGCTCAACCCCTAAAACTGATGAAACCGTTCTCCAACATTGTGCGTTATGTTGGTGAGAACAATCCATGTGATCCCTCTTTACTCACCAGATTTGGCTCCTGCTGACTTCGCCCTCTTCCAGAATATTCTAGGACTAAATTTACTTATACATGAACGGTGTTATTTGATATGTTGATGTAATTTCCTGCGATTCAGGATGTCAGGGTGAGACATATTAAGTGCCCCTTTTGCATTTTCCAATAGTTAATTTTCCTCAGAATGTGAACTAAGCCGTACTTGACACTTATTAGCTTGGTCCAGGACATGTTTTCCACAAATGAGCTGTTTTTTTCCACAAAAAAAAAAAAAAAAAAAAAAAAAGCTTTGCTGCTCCACTTCATTTAGGATTTTACCTAAAAATAATCCTGGAAAGTTAAATCAGATGAAACTCCAATCAGTGCTTCACTGAGAGTTCTGTGTGTGAAATAATGACCCTGATCACAAAAACACTGCCTCAGGTGGAAGAAACGGATATTAAGGCACTCATGAGGCCAGTCCTAATGACTGCATTCGCAATCAGGATCATAAGCATGCGTTCAAAAAGAAAAAAACCAAAGTGAAAAGCCATGACGTTACTGAGCCGGACGTGTCATTAGCTGCTCTTGATTAGCCGTGGAGCACGTGGCTCTGGTGGTCTTCAGCGTTACGCTAATCTGTACCTCCATTCATAACGGGTACCATGGGGGGAGGAGGGGGGGAGTGTGTTGTAGATGGTTGCCCCTGTTAGAAAAACTTCTATTTAATGTTCAGAAAAAGGGGGGGGGGGGGGTCACGTCCTGCTTTACAAGACTGGAAAAGAGCATTCCACAGCATTCCATCCAGACCTCTTAGCGTCTGTAAGCGTCTGTTTGTGTAGCTTTGCCAGACCCCAGTCTGCATTAGTTTCGTTCTCAGCCATAATTAGCCGAACTTCATGGACGCCACTGAAGCGGTTTCCGTCTTGATTGGTCGCTGTCAGCCGTTTCTGGCTCACCCTGGGCTAATTGAGCTCATCACTCAAGTTAACGAGGAACTTGTGGAGGAGAGAGAGACTAATAAACCAAACCGCAGGAAGAAAATGAAGTGCGCAATGGATTTTATGGCGATCTGCAAAGCGAGACAGGCCAAAGCTAGCATGGCGAGGTTTATTCTAAAGAATTCTGAGCTCAAAGCAGATTCAAGAAACCAAATTGTTCTGCTAGTTGGGTAAATGAATGTAAAGCTACATAAGCTAAATCGGTATGAACGTCAGATATTCACAATAAAGGTTTTACTATCAAATATATGTAGACAAAATGTTTTTGGATGGGTTTGCGTTACATTTTCTCTTTACTTAAACTAGGACCCAAACCTGACCCAAAGCGAGTTCCATGAAGATATGGTTTTAATGGGTAGTAGATCTTGAGGGACCTGCTACGGAGCACTGATCGGAACCATACTGAAGACCTTTGGGATGAATGTGAATGCTGACTGCACCCCAGACCTCCTCACCTCACCTACATCACTACCTGACAAATCTCTACAAACACCATCCAAAATCTAGTGGAACGTCTTCCCAGAAGAATGGAGGTTAATATTTCTTCAGCATACCAGGATGTCATTGTCAAAGTAGTTTCAAGAAACCAAATTATTCTGCTAGTTTGGTAAATGAATGTAAAGCTACATGAGCTAAATCAGTATGAACCTCAGAAACTCCATATTAAAATCTGATTTTAATACCAAATTATTAAAATAAGGAAAAACATAGTCACTTGTATTTAGTGGAACATCTTCCCAGAAGAGTGGAAGTTATTATAATAACAAATGGAAACTAAATATGGAATACAATGTTCAAAAATCACAAATCTTATGGTCAGTCTTCCACAAACATCTGTCAGTGTAGTGTATGCTACTGAAGTGTGAAATGCTTTTCTTTGCATATCTCAGAAAGTTGCAATCAGAACACAGGGTCAGCCATGATGAAGTGCCTCCTGAGCAGAAAGAGTTAAGGGTCTTGCTCAAGGGCCCAACAGTGGCAGGTTGGCAGTGCTGGGGCTTGAACCCATGCTGATCCGTAACTTAAAGACATAACTGTTGAGCCACCACTGAGCATAGCAGTGTTTCAATTCTTCTGGAGTACCACTGAATTTTGTCCAGCACACATCACTATAGTTGGAGTCTGAAATATTGTACTCGAATCAGACTCCTCCTATCGAAGCATGAAGAAGTTTCTAGAATTTTTTATCGCTCTGTTGATGAATCTAGAGCAGTATCTTCTGTAGTATTCTGCCATGTGTAACCACCTTTGAATCTTTATAGCCTTCTCAAAGCGTCTGACCGACTTCCAATCTCACAGTTAATATACAGCTCATTATAATAATGTAAATAAAAATTTGAAATGAAAGAGGCTCTTTTAACATGCATAAATAAATCCAAATCCCCCCATGACAGATTTAAGTTTCACTCTCCATAATCCGAGAGCGACAGAGGAGCATCTTAGCAGAAGGGATTTAAATATTTAACAACATCTGGAAGACTCTGTAAAGGTTTATTCTAGAGGTCGACCGATTTGGGTTTTTATCTGGACGATGCGGATATTTAGAATATTTTTGGCCAATATGTCTGGCCGATTTACTTTTTTTATCCCTTGATGTCATAAAATCTAAATCTTACTTAATAAGACATGATACAAAAAAAAACCACTTAAATTAAACACTTATTAAACAACACAAGACTCCAATCAGTGCACTGGTTACCAGGTTTCTGTACACGAGTCGCCCTGTAGCCTGAACTACAGCTGTTTAAAAGCTCACTAACAAAACAGTTCCCAAATCTCATTCTCTCATTCTCTCTCTCTCCAAATCTCATTCTCTCTCTACAAATCTCATTCTCTCTCTCTCCAAATCTCATTCTCTCTCTCTCCAAATCCCATTCTCTCCCTCTCTCTCTCCAAATCTCATTCTCTCTCTACAAATCTCATTCTCTCTCTCTCCAAATCCCATTCTCTCACTCTCTCTCTCCAAATCTCATTCTCTCATTCTCTCTCTTCAAATGTTATCTCACTTTCTCTCTCTCTAATTATTATTCTCTTACTTTCTCTCTCTCTAATTATTATTCTCTTATTCTCTCTCTCCAAATGTTATTCTCTAATCTCTCTCTCCAAATGTTATTCTCTTATTCTCTCTCTCCAAATGTTATTCTCTTATTCTCTCTCTCCAAATGTTATTCTCTTATTCTCTCTCTCCAAATGTTATTCTCTCATTCTCTCTCTCCAAATGTTATTTTCTCATTCTCTCTCTCTAAATGTTATTCTCCCTTCAAATTTTATTTTCATTTTATCTCTAAAAGCAGCAACCAATGAAATAAATAAGGCTAGGTTTAGGACGCATTATAAGTATTTTAGTGCATCGATGCTGCGCTCTATACAGAGAGCACACTCGCACAGGCAATTCGGCCGATTTCATTTGAATTTCCGACATGTGAACTGCAAATCCTGTCTGCAGTGTGTCCTTTCTGCACTTATTTATAATTTTTTTTAGGTTTATTGATTCCAAATAAAACTAAAGAAAAGCTATATCTTTCTGTGGTCTTGTACATCGTGGCTTTAAAATGTTATGAGGAATCGTTTTACGAATGTTTATCCACATTTCATTTTTGTGGGAAGACAGATGTGGATCAGAAATAAAAAGAGGGAAAAAAAACATTCTCAGCACATATGAAATGAATTAGCATTCTGGGTTTATATTGGATTTTGATCAGGAATACTTAATTTAGTGTTTTCTTATTCTTTTCCCAGTAGTGTAAAAGTATTTAACTTCATTACTGTACTAAATTTTTTTTCTAATTTGTAGTTTGACTGAGTATCAAGTATCTGAGTTTCAAGATTTAAGAAACTTTTACTCTGTGTTCAGCAACATTTATGATTTAATAGATGTACTTTTTACTCCACTATATTTTAATTACACAATAATCATTACCAATGGCATTTTGCACCTCTGTAGAAGACGTCATTAACACTCCCCTACACACATCTGCTGCCTGGGAGCAACTTTTTTAGCACCGTTGGACTCATTTTCAGTCCGAACTTTAGAATCGAGCTTGTGTTTTGTGACTCAATTTTGTGGCAGCAGCGACATGAATGAGCGCCAGATATACATGATCCCTCCATATCTGCTCCTTTAGAAGACAAAGTAAAGAAAAGCATTATGGCTTCACCTGATTTAACTCTCCAGGATAGGATTTTCTTTTTCCAGGTTTTCAATCCAAACAAGTGTCTTCACCAAATTCTAAATGACTATCAGGTGTTGCCCTTGATTGGTTGGAATGAAAATCTGCACCCACTCCGGCCCTTTATGGAAAAGATTGGACACCCCCCTGGCTTAATATATGTTCATGATCAAGTGTCAATTATGGCTTAATCGAAGCAGTGAGAAACTATACTCTATTGGGTATTTCAAAACGCAGAGGAGGCACTTGATATGTTCCTTTACCTATATTTTCAACCTAGACTTAAACACTGCCACCGTCCAAGATGTGGGGTTTATAAGAACAGTCCATGTAATGTGATGTTTCTGATGGCAAGGAAAATAATAAACCGCAGATGGTTTTTTTTTTTTTTGGTTTTGTATTATGTAGTTTATTTAATGGTTGTGTTTTGGATCCATGATGGGTTTGATGTATAAAGTCTTATTTGGAACATTGTTGGTGCAAATGCACATAAAACTGCTTCATCTGCTGTGATTATTGCTCAAGAAGGCATGTTGTTCTAGCAATCTAACTCCGGGGGGCTCTAGCAGAGAGAAATGTGCAAGCAAGGCATGAAAACAAAGTTTGGGAAGAAGTGAAAAGAGTGTGTTCCAATTAGCGGTTCCATTGTTGTAAGCAGAAAGGAAGAAAAGACATTTAAATGAACCCATCAAACCATGCACGACTGGAAGTTCATTTATTTCAGCATGCAACACAAACACAGATTAGAAGGTTGTTCTGCTGTAATGTGCTTAATTACAAACACTAAAGTGTCATAATGGTCCCATTGCACTAATAAAGTCTTGCTTCTCAGTCTTCTCAGTCTGTTGATTGACCTTCGCAAGCTCACACTGGACAGCGGTAACCAAGCTTTTTAGTGCCTTCAGGGCCGTGTCCATACTAATACGTTTTTGGTTTAAAAACGCATATTTTTCTCTTTGTTTCTCTATCCATCCACACTGAGATGACATTTTCAATCAATGTGGCTTTTTTAAAAAGTCTCTCCAAAGGTCAAAAATGTGACATTTCAAAGAGCCGGAAAGTAAATAAACGATCAAAGTGTCTTCTGGTCATGTACAGTACAGGGAAGTAAGCGTTTTTCAGGCATTTTTAGTTTGAATGAGCAATTTTTGGAAAATGATTGACAATGAAAATACGTGAAGCGTTTTTTAGACAATAAATTTAGACAATAACTCAAATTTATCTGAATTTCACACTTTCTGGTTTCTTAGGAACATCAAAAACCCTGCTTTTTTTTCATCTCCTTAACTATATGAGAAATAGAAAGGTAGGCTGGCGTGGGATGCGCTGGTCTAACATAACAGGGAGGTGGAAGCTCAGAAGACTGAATCGGAAGGTCACGAGTTCAAATCCCAGCACCACCAAAGCTGGGCCTTTGAGCAAGGCTTAAACCCTCAAATCGCTCTGGATAAAGGCGTCTACCAAATGCCATAACAGTAATTGTTAGCAAAAATACGAACAGACCCTCCAGGATATTCAAACTAGCCATAAATGGATATAAAGTAGGACATAGTTTAATAAATATTTATTTATTTTTTTATTTATTTTTAATGTAAGAGCAATAAAACACAGAATACATTAATTGAACCGAAATTGATGATATTTTATTAAATTCTATAGCGGTGTCTCTGCTTCATCGCACAACGCTGTGACTGATCAGCACCAGGTATGCTATTCCTAGAATATTTCATTTAATAAATCTAGAAGAAAAGTAAATAACGTGTACACCACAGGTTATTTATTAATTGATGATTTTTGTACTTCTCATAACTTCTGATGCCTCAAATCTCAATCTGTCACTCTGTACACCAGCAGAGAAACCACATCAAAAAGACATAACACAATGCCTGAGGGAAAACAAAGACTAGTGAGTGTGTGTGTGTGTGTGTGTGTGTGTGTGTTTTACATCCTGGACCAACTGGTTTGTTTCTTACGCCATTCCTTACGCAAACTGAAACCTGTTACATCAGCTGATTATATCTCGACAGGACGATAAGCCACACGATGGCGATTCCTCCTGATTACTTAACAAACCTTTCAGTTCCTCAGTCATTTCTTTAATGTTTTTTTTTCTCTCAAGTCAGGTTCAAATCAGGATATGTTGCTTAACCCATTGCAGACGTGTAAATGCAACATATGTTTATCAATACTGGTTAATGTTGAAGAAATAAGAACCTCCACTCTTCTGGGAAGATATGAGGTGGAATCAAACGTTTCAAGACTAGAAACAAGAAAGTAGTTTATTTATGTATGTTTGCACACTATTGCCTTCAAAATAGTCCCCTTTGCACAGCAATACAGCGCCCACAGCGTTCCTGACACATCCTGGAACGTGTCCTGGAAGTCTTCTTTCCGAAGCTTGTCAAGCAAACTTCTGCGATTCGCATCGGATCTCCACAGTTGGGTCAATCTTTGATCTGGATCTTTATCTAGGGGGAGGAGGACGAAGTCCAGAGGAGCCAAATCAGGGAAGTAGGGTGAGACTGTGTCGTTTTTTTTTTTTCAGTGATAAACTGGAGGTGCGATTAGAACTCGGTGACGGTGCGCAAGGGGTCAGAAAAGCAGACGTGGTAACGCATGTGGTCAGAACAGCACCAGTCGCAAACAGACCTGTCTTTTGGCACACTGACTTTTCTGAAGGTCAGTGCGCCCTGTGATTGTGCGTGCAGCCTTGTGCTGCCACCTGTTGGCAAAACATTTCTATACCACCTTGTATCAGTCAGTGTATATAAGTCAGCATAAGACCAAATACTGTGGCAGATATTAGCATTAGTTTGCCTTCTCAGGCTTATGATTGCACATTTGATACCATCTCGTATCTATTGTAAATGTAGCACCAGGGTTTCTGGAGGAACGTTGTTTAATTCCACTGTGTATTGCATCAGCTTTATGGTTGAAATGACAATCAAAGCTTCTTGACTTGACTTGATGCTAATTATGATTTGAGTGATTGGGAATGAAGCTGGTGTTAGCTTAGCCTTTTTAGGTAGTTATTAATACTTAGTTTGTATCATGAGAGATATTAGCAGAGAACATTTTGAACGATTAGAAATGAAGCTACTATGAGATTACCTAATGTTTTCCTGTGTGTCTACATACTGACTGATTTCCCAGCAGAAACTTAAAACAGTGTGATTTAACTTGGATACGATTTTAACTTATATACTGTATCTTCACAACAACAACAAAAGATGCTAGTTAGAGTTAGTTAACTTTTTCATCTAAAACGTGATGCATGCTAACAGTGAACTTGTTCCCACATTAACATATTGTACCATAAATTTGTGAATTTTCTGGAATATCGATTTTGGTTTTACTGACATTTAATGACATCTGTTTTTACTGTTCACCTGCACTGTATTTTACTTCAGATAATTAAGCGCACAGCTAGCATAGTAGCTGACTAGCACACTAGCATCGAAGTTATTTAACAGGATTAAATAGAATATACACTATATAGATAAAGGTTTGGGTGAGAGATTATAAAATTGGTGTGCTTCATGAACATTTAATTCCACACTGCTGTCATAAAAACCTCTGGGAGATGTTTCACTAGATTTTGGAGTGTGCTTGTAGAGATTTGTGGTCATTCAGCCAGTTAGTGAAGTCAGGTACTGATGTAGGTGAGAAGGTGAGGAGGCCTGAGGTGCAGTCAGCCTTCATGTTCATTCTGAAGGTGCTCAATAGGGATGACGTCAGAGTTCTATAGCAGAAGATCTTCCACAATGTTGTAGGTTTAGAGACAGTGGCATTGAGTAAAAGACAGGAGGTGGAGCTGGAGGTAGCAGAGCTGAAGATGTTGAGGTTTTCGTTGAGAGTGAAGACGATGGATAGGATTAGAAATGAGTTTATTAGAGGGACAGCGCATGTTGGACGTTTTGGTGACAAGGTGAGGGAGGTGAGATTGAGATGGTTTGGACATGTGCAGAGGAGGAACATGGGGTATATCAGTAGGAGAATGCTGAGGATGGAGCCACCAGGAAGGAGGAAAAGAGGAAGAACAAGGAGGAGGTTTATGGATGTGTTGAGGGAAGACATGCAGGTAGTTGGTGTGAAAGAGGCAGATGTAGAGGACAGGGGGGTATGGGGACGGATGATCCGCTGTGGCGCCCGCTAATGATGTTTGTGACAAATAAAAATGTTGAATATTAATTAAATCTCAGTTAAAAGTAAATCAATTATAGGGTAATATTTTTAAACAATCATTTTAATAGTTTTTTTTTTCCCACTACTATGTGTGTGTATATATATATATATAATTATTTATTTTTTAAATCACCTCCTAAATTAATTATTTTTTCTTCAGGAAGTAATTTTTTTTTACTAGTTTTGTGTACATTTTTTGTGGGGGTCTACAGTAAACCGTGTAGACTTGTCCCATGTGGGCTATTTGATTTAATAAGACTATGAAGATCATAAACCACTGCACATGAATCTAAAGCGACGTCTTTGCTTTAATTGTGTTCATTATAAAGACATATATAACAGGTTCTGTAAGCCAGGGCTGATAGAAAAATACAAACGGAATACAACGTAGGTTCGCCTTGTTGCTGAGAACATGGTGTTACAGCACGTCACTGACCATAGAGGGCAGCAGAGAGGCGGGAATCTGAGCTACAGTGTTACAGGGACATCTACTGGACAAGGTACCTCGATAACATTCTATTCGAAAGGCACGAAGAGGAGAAATGCGGTTCCAGCATGAATTCATACTGTGTTAAAACACACACACACACACACACACCCACACACACACACACCTGAGCTTAAAAAAAAAAAACCTTTAAATAAATACAGCGATGAGGAAGTTCATATCTGAGGATTTTTCCATTTCTTCAAACCTCTGCATTCATCACTGAGGATTAACTCATATTGTTGGCTCGATGTTCTTCAAAAGGCTGGACGTGTCCTTCATCCTGTAAAGCAAAAACATATGTAGATAAATGTGAGACATTTATTTTAGGTGCCCAGTGATCCTCCTTTCTGTGCAGTGAAGCATGGTGGTGGAAGTATCACACCTGAAGGATTGGGTTGCTTCTCTGACTCTTTAGCCTGGTCTCTTTACATTCATGGCATTTATCCAGAACAACTCACATTTATACAATTGAGCAGGTGAGGGTTAAGGGTCTTGCTCAGGCAGTGGTGCTGGGATTTGAACTCACAACCTTAACCACTGAGCTTTTATTAATTTTGATGGATTTTTTTTTTTTCATAAAAGGTTGTTTTTAAATATTATTTAAAATTGTTATGAATATTATACTATTTGTTTGATTTTCATTAATTTTTCAAATATATATTTTAAAAAAATAATGAAAATCAAACGAATAGTATAATATTCATAAGAATTATCGATTTCTCATATAATTATGAAAGTAACTTTTCTCTACGGAAGTCCTAAGAGGCCATGCATTATAATGAATGGCCTCTTAGGACTTCCGTAGAGAAAAGTTACTTTTATAATTATATGAGAAATCAATAATTCTTTCACATTTTACTATTAATTAACATTTATATATTTATATATTTTTATTTAATATTTATTTGATATAATATAATATTATAGGGAAAAAATACCGTAATTTCCGAACTATAAAGCGCACCCATATATAAGCCCCACCCACTGAATTTTACAAATATTCTTATTTTTAACATAAATAAGCCGCACCTGTCTACACTAATGAACTTTACACAGGCTTTAACGAAAGACACGTTACACACGGTGTAACAGGTGAAATATGTTGCGCTTCCTTTAGGAGCATAGCGGTATTTTGGGAAAAGCATGCCAGAAGCGAGCTCTCCCTTCACCCAGACTCAACGCGTTACAACGGCTTGTATCTAAACAGTAGCCGACCAAGAAAGTCATTGTTCACTGTTCTCCTCTCGGGAGTTTATCTTTTGGCATCGTCGTGCGTTTAAGAAAAGTTTGGAAAAGAACCACATATAGCAAGAAAAGGTCAGGTGTCCCAATACTATTGGCAATATAGTGTGTAATATATATACACATACTACACACACAGCACAGAATAATTTTGATGGACAGCTTCTTGCACTTGTGTCAAATCCTTTATGCTTTTTCAAGATTTTATGTTATTTTGATAAAGATTAAATGTGAAGATTGTTGCGTAATAAAACGTAGAAAGGTGAAAGGGTGAATAAGAATTGCAACATATTTAAGAGGCACATGCTGTTGATACGTTTCCTGTTTCCTTTTTTTTTTTTTGTTTCCTGTCTTTTACCTGCACTAACCACTGTTTACAAAGTGCTTTCAGTTAATGGGTAAAAAGTGTAAAACGATACACTCATGGGTTCATCATAAAAATGTACATCTGGAAACTATTTACTTTCCTCATGTGGTTTGCAGCTGGATCAAAAACGACTAGCAGTAAACAGGCTAAGATTCTTTTAACAATGGGAATGTACATTTACATGGTTTAAAGGATAGAAGGACCAGTAAAACAATGGTAGAAAATAGTGAGATCGGTGAAGCGATGGCAGAAGAAGGAGATGTCAGTGGTAGAGAATGAAGTGATCAGTAAAGCAGTGGTGGAGAATGAAGAGATCAGTGGAGATGGAGAGATCAGTGAAGCAGTGGTGGAGGATGGAGAGATCAGTGGAGCAGTGGTGGAGGATGGAGAGATCAGTGAAGCAGTGGTGGAGATTCAGAGAAGCAGTGGTGGAGGATGGAGAGATCAGTGGAGCAGTGGTGGAGATTCAGAGAAGCAGTGGTGGAGGATGGAGAGATCAGTGAAGATGGAGAGATCAGTGAAGCAGTGGTGGAGATTCAGAGAAGCAGTGGTGGAGGATGGAGAGATCAGTGGAGCAGTGGTGGAGGATGGAGAGATCAGTGAAGCAGTGGTGGAGGATAGAGAGATCAGTGGAGCAGTGGTGGAGTCAGAGATCAGTGGAGCAGTGTTGGAGGATGGAGAGATCAGTGGAGCAGTGGTGGAGGATGGAGAGATCAGTGGAGCAGTGGTGGAGGATGGAGAGATCAGTGGAGCAGTGGTGGAGGATAGAGAGATCAGTGGAGCAGTGGTGGAGTCAGAGATCAGTGGAGCAGTGGTGGAGGATGGAGAGATCAGTGGAGCAGTGGTGGAGGATGGAGAGATCAGTGGAGCAGTGGTGGAGGATAGAGAGATCAGTGAAGCAGTGGTGGAGGATAGAGAGATCAGTGGAGCAGTGGTGGAGGATAGAGAGATCAGTGGAGCAGTGGTGGAGGATAGAGAGATCAGTAGAGCAGTGGTAGAGTCAGAGATCAGTGGAGCAGTGTTGGAGGATGGAGAGATCAGTGGAGCAGTGGTTGAGATGCAGAGATCAGTGGAGCAGTGTTGGAGGATGGAGAGATCAGTGGAGCAGTGGTTGAGATGCAGAGATCAGTGGAGCAGTGGTGGAGGATAGAGAGATCAGTGGAGCAGTGGTGGAGGATAGAGAGATCAGTGGAGCAGTGGTGGAGGATAGAGAGATCAGTGGAGCAGTGGTGGAGGATGGAGAGATCAGTGGAGCAGTGGTGGAGGATGTAGAGATCAGTGGAGCAGTGTTGGAGGATGGAGAGATCAGTGGAGCAGTGGTTGAGATGCAGAGATCAGTGGAGCAGTGGTTGAGATGCAGAGATCAGTGGAGCAGTGGTGGAGGATGGAGAGATCAGTGGAGCAGTGTTGGAGGATGGAGAGATCAGTGGAGCAGTGGTTGAGATGCAGAGATCAGTGGAGCAGTGGTGGAGGATGGAGAGATCAGTGGTTGAGATGCAGAGATCAGTAGAGCAGTGATGGAGGATGGTGTTGAGTGTTTAACTCTGATTTTGACTTTGTAGGCCAACATCAGTGTTCTAAATCTGGTGCATGAGCTTCAGGAAGCCAGTAGAAAGCAGGCTGGGGAGCAGCAGTGGGTTGGTGACAGAGAACTAGTTGCTGGAACAGTTGCAGAGGTTTATCTTCCAGCCAGGAGCGATTCGCAATAAACATATTATTAAATCATACAATGAAGAATAAATATTCAGGTTTAAATAAGTTGAAATAACATCGTCAGCCAAGCACATGAGATCAGTTTACTGACAGACTGCAGTGTCGTACTGCAGTCCACTGATTTTTCTATTGTATTTGGATTGAAGAAATATAATACTTACATACTGGCTATTCGCTCCAATCGCTCTTTAATATTCTCCTGAAAACAAAAAATTGTACAGAATAAATGATTAGACTAATAGACTGGTTAACAGGGGGTTGGATTAACGACTAAACAGATCAACAGATTAATAGATGAGTGGGTGAATTAATAGATATACAGATTAACAACAGACAAATGGAAGGATGGACAGATTGATGATTGTCTGGATTAAGGGATGAACAGACTGATGGATGGATGGATGGATGGATGGATGGATGGATGTACTAATTAATGAATAGACAGATTAGATAAACAGTTTGATGTATGTATGGTTGAATGAAAGGATGGGACGGATAAAGAATAAATGGATAGAGAGAGAGATAGAAAGATGAACAGATTATTATTACCTCTGAGGATGATGATAACTGGTGGGCTGGGGAGGTTTGGTGTGACACACTGGGACAACTGACTGGCTCCTTAACTAACATGAAAGAACAAGAATAGAAAAATATTCAGTATATATATATATATTTTTTTTTTTTCACTGCATCATATTGCGTTGAATGGAATCCGGATCGCACTGCATCAGAACAGGCGTGAATCGTATCGCATCGGTAGCTGCGTCATATGTATGTTTATTGTATTGTATTATATACACACACACACACACACACACACACACACACACACACCCAAGGGTACCAACAATTTTGCTCACATCTGTGTGTGTTTATATAGATATATATATATTTTAGGGCTATCAATATTAATGCAAATTAGTTGTAACGGCACCAGTTTTGTTTTAGTTTTGCAGCACGCATTTCTGTTTCCATTTTTATTAGAAATATAAAGAAATATAAAAGAGGCAAATCAAAAACATTTACTGCAACACATTTATTCCCGATGTCCTTTCTTTACTTCCACTGAAAAATTAATCACTAAACATTAGTTTTACTGGTTTGTTTTATTGGTGCAAGTCTCAAATCAGCACCGAAATCCGCCATGACGCACACGTCCGTCAATTAAAACAGTCCGTGTGGAAACACTGCAGAAGTTATTTTTGGTGTCCTGATAATTTGCGTCATTTAAAACACCATATTTGCTTTAGAATATTTACAAGAACATTTTGTCATCATGTTGAGCTTGGTTTCACTAATAATAAACATTGCATAAAGTAGCACAAATATTTGTCCGTGCGCATGTTGATTAAAGTATTAAAAACTTGAAAAGTATTAATTGAAGGTACATTTAGAACAGATTTAAATGTGTGATTAAATTGCGATTAATCACAAGTTAACATTAACAATATTTTAACCGATTGAAAGCCCTAATATTAATATATAATTATTTTTTTTTTTTTATGAATTCATCATCAGTAAGTGTTCTGTTTACTCTGGTCAATAATCTCTATTCTGCCAGGTGGTGGGAATACTCCTGATTCTAATCCAGCATTTGCGTCCAATCTAAATCAAAGCTGTGGATGTGAGCATCTCTCAGGCTACATGGGCATCTCTTCCTCACCGGTCTCATCAGGAAGCTGTCTCATCTCCACACTCGTTCTCATCGGATCCTGATGGAGATAAAGACGTTTCACACACTTCTTAGTAACAGCTAAAGAGGTTAAAGCTCATTAGATTAGATCTTCTTGTGAATCTTCATCACCTTGTAACTTCTGACACGGTAATAAACACAGAATGAGTACGGACTGTGTGTCGAGGCAGCTGTAAGTCACTGACTCGGTGGATTCAGGTGACGTCTCTGTACCTGTGCCCGTGTTAACGTCAGTCCCGTCTCCAGCAGAAGGACCCGGTTCTCCAGCTCCTCCCACACACTGCGCTCTACACAGATCTTTTCAGCAGTGTTCTTCTCCAGCGCCTGCACTCTTACGTCCAGCATGCTCAGCTGCTGCTCCAGTCTGCTCACACACTCCTGCAGACCTGCTTCCACTGTTCTCAACCTGCTCTCCAACACACACTCCTACAGGGGGGAAATTGTGTGAAAGTGTGTGTGCCTTTACTTATACTGTAGAGTTTTTATTTCTGCTAATTAAACATTTTACTGAATCCGTGTGTATCTATCTGCAGGAGACACGGATGTTTGAACGCGGTTTTTCTCACCGTCTGAGCAACAGGTCGAGGAAGATCTCGATCCTGAGGTCTCCGCCTTCCGTCCTCGTCCTGATCCTCGAGCTGATCATCGGAGGAGAAGCTGACGTGAGCTGGGGTTTGGTGACCCGAGTGCCTTTCCACCAACGACCTGCTTTTAACTAGCTGCAGCAACAAATCACATGGAACCTCGTGAGAATTTCTAATGAGTAGTGAGTTATAGACTGAATTTAACAATCCAAGCTGACAGGATTATTGGGGACATGAAGGTTGCAGCAGGTCTATAGGACATGGGGTCGAAATCTGAACCAGCATCAACTGACAATTTTTTATTCATTTACTTATTTAATTCAATTAAAGTCATTTAGAGCGTAAATGAAAATACTAGATGTTTTAAACATGAAAATGAAATGCTGGTCTTAATGAAAACTGAATAAAAAAAAATAAAAAATGTTTACCAAAATATAACTAAATAGCGAAAGTAAATAAACAAGCGTGAAATTGTTAAAGGACAATTAAATACGTACTTCCAGCTCAGCACTACAATAAAAAAAATAAAAATACTATTTCTACTACTACTACTAATAATAATAGGATTCTTCCTCTTCTTCTTCTTCTTCTTATTATTATTATTATTTATATTATTATTATTATTATTATTATTTATATTATTATTATTATTTATATTATTATTATTATTATTATTTATATTATTATTATTATTATTATTATTTATATTATTATTATTATTTATATTATTATTATTTATATTATTTATTATTATTATTTATATTATTATTATTATTATTATTATTATATTATTATTTATATTATTATTATTATTATTTATATTATTATTTATATTATTATTATTATTTTATATTATTATTATTTTATTATTTATTTATTATTATTATTTATATTATTATTATTATTATTATATTATTATTATTTATATTATTATTATTATTATTTATTATTATTATTATTATTATTTATATTATTATTATTATTATTATTATTTATATTATTATTTATATTATTATTATTATTATTTATATTATTATTTATATTATTATTATTATTATTTATACTACTATATTATTATTATTATTTATATTATTATTATTATTTATATTATTATTATTATTATTTATATTATTATTATTATTATTATTTATATTATTATTATTTATATTATTATTATTATTATTATTTATATTATTATTATTATTATTATTATTTATATTATTATTATTATTTATACTATTATTATTATTATTATTTATATTATTATTATTTATACTATTATTATTATTATTATTTATACTATTATTATTATTATTTATATTATTATTATTATTTATACTATTATTATTATTAATATTATTATTGTATTATATTTTTGAATTATAGTTTAATAATTATAACAATTACCAGAACTAAACTGTAATTATCATCAACATATTCTATTTTTGAGATTTTTATGAAAACTAATTTTCAATTGTATTAATTAAAAAAAATATAAAAAATACTAGTACTCGTACAAATTAATAAAAACTAGATTTTTTTCATCTCTATAGAAAATATGAATAATGATGTAATTATTATTTTATTATTATTATATAAACCAATATAATGAGTATTTTTGTTATTATTTCAGCATCACTGTAAACAGAATGTATTTCACGTCTGTCATTCAGTTCAAAACTAATACATTTTTTGTTATTCTATTTAAAAAAAAACAGAGAAATCTCAATAATTATTAGAACACAGACCCTGTACACTCTGCGCTTTATTATCATCAATATTTGGGATCGATAAATTATGATTAAAGGGTTAAATCTCTGTAATGAAGTGGACTAGTACACTGTAAAGAATAGATAAAAATGATGTGATACTATAATCTTTATAACAGAGTAACAACTGCATGTGTTTTAAAAGAAACCATATTCCCCTATGATGGCTTTCTGTTCATCAAAATAAAGGACATTGTTAATTAAAGAACATGAATAATCTGCTTACTTTCGGGCCTGGTGTCCTCTGGGTCTCTCTGGGTGGTGAACTTTCCACAGATTTCGAGTCAGAACGAGACAGCTGCCTCCTCCTCATCTGACCAACAGGCTGGAAAATAAAAATACATTATTAACGTCGTTTTCAATCACGTTCAAAGAGTCGGTGATGTTACGCTTACTGTTTTTATTGAATAAAACACAAGCTAATTAAGGAGTAAACCACTCTGTGTAATGTGACCTGGCCTGTCCGAGCATGACAACGCCCCTGTGCACAAAGCCAGCTCCATGAAGATCTGGTGTACATGGGTTGACGCTTTAGAAGATCTTGAATGGCTTCCTAACCTCAAACCTATTGAATATGATGAATTGGAACGCTGACTGCACTCCACACCTCCTCACCTGATTTCACTAAAACCCTTAAAAGAGCACACTTCAGAATTTAGTGGAACATCTAAGCAGAGTGAAGGTTAACATCAAGCTCTGGTAATAATCAAGTGTTTTGGGGTGAACTCAAACGTGAATTGTGATGGACATGGTCATAAACTGGTCAATTTTGTCCGTATGAGTTTGTACATCAGAAGCGAGAGAAGCGGGAAACACGAGCCGCACCTTGGTGCCTTTTGTGAGCTGTTTGTGTTTCTCCAAAACGAAGCTGATGATGTCGCAGATAAGTGAGATCTTCCTCTCGGCAAAACCCGACTGCAGGAACTGCTGCTTGGTCAGCAGGGGTTTATAACTGAAGAGATCTCGCAGGGCCTAAATCACACACACACACACACACACACACACACACACACACACACACACACACACACACACACGCACACACACGCACACGCACACACACGCACACACACGCACACACACGCACACACACGCACACACACGCACACACACACACTGCCGTTGCTACAAGTCTAATAAAGCCAACCAACAATGTAAGAGATTCTCATAGTCAGTATTTCATTGTGCATGAAGATTATTACAATCCACCATACACACCAGATACGGTGGTTTGTGAAAGTCGGTAGTATCTTCATACGTGAGGGTGTAAAAACTTTTGACTGACCTTGTAAACAGACTCCATGAAGCTAAGGTCGTTTTTCCCCGTGAGCTCGATGCCGAGCTCCACCAGATGTTCAGCTACAGCAGTGGAGAAGGAGGTGAAGGTGTAGCTCATGATGGGCAGACAGCATGATGGATCTCCTTTAGATAACCTGCCATGGATGGAAAAAAATGAATCAGGGTCTCTATCAGGGCTGTTGCTCAGTGGTTAAACCATTAGACTTCTCAGCACCATCAAGCTGCCACTCGGTATACTCGGTACAAAGGCATGTCCCAAATGCTAGAAATGTAAATGTATCAGGTTTATGCAAGTGTGCGGAATCTGGTGGAACAAACATCTACTAGAGCATGTTAAAGGTTACATGTCTCTCGTTTAAGTGATTCAGTGAGTCTGTAAGTAAGTGATTCAGTGAGTCTGTAAGTGAGTGATTCAGTGAGTCTGTAAGTGAGTGAGTCTGTAAGTAAGTGATTCAGTGAGTCTGTAAGTGAGTGATTCAGTGAGTCTGTAAGTAAGTGATTCAGTGAGTCTGTAAGTAAGTGATTCAGTGAGTCTGTAAGTGAGTGATTCACTGAGTCTGTAAGTGATTCAGTGAGTCTGTAAGTGAGTGATTTGCTGAGTCTAAAAGTGAGTGATTCACTGAGTCTATAAGTGAGTGATTCAGTGAGTCTATAAGTGAGTGATTCAGCGAGTCTGTACGTAAGTGATTCAGTGAGTCTGTAAGTAAGTGATTCAGTAAGTCTGTAAGTGAGTGATTCAGTGAGTTTGTAAGTGAGTGATTCAGTGAGTCTGTAAGTGAGTGATTCGCTGAGTCTAAAAGTGAGTGATTCACTGAGTCTATAAGTGAGTGATTCAGTGAGTCTGTAAGTAAGTGATTCAGTGAGTATATAAGTGAGTGATTCAGTGAGTCTATAAGTGAGTCTATAAGTGAGTGATTCAGTGAGTCTATAAGTGAGTCTATAAGTGAGTGATTCAGTGAGTCTGTAAGTAATTCAGTGAGTCTATAAGTGAGTGATTCAGTGAGTCTATAAGTAAGTGATTCAGTGAGTCTGTAAGTGAGTGATTCAGTGAGTCTGTAAGTGAGTGACTCGGTGAGTCTGTGAGTGATTCAGTGAGTGAATGCGTGAGTCTGTCTTTTTTTTTTTATCAGTCTGTCCATCTGTCTGTCTGTATTACATCTCAAAGAGCAGTTTCAAAGAGCCGATACAAATATCCGATTTAAAGATCCGATTTAAAAAACCCGACTTAAAGAACCGATTCAAAAGAACAGAATCAAAAAGCGGCATCGAAGAGCCGACTCAAACAACCGACTTAAAGAGCCGACTCATCTTCCTACTCGACTCATTAACTCGCACTTTTTCTGTTGCACCTTTACTACACCCCATTATAAATAAAGCAGTGAAACATCAACCACAAAGCTGTGATTTCCTTATTAAAATCTACTCTTTATCTAAAAGATATCCTACCCTTGATAATCCACATCTCTGGGGTATTTTATAGATCGGAGTGATGCTTGCAGTTTCCTCAGACTTCCTTTCACATCACCTGTAGCCATCTTCTTCTTCTTCACTCAAACTACACTTCCGGAGTCAAACACACTCGTCTGTTTGCCGGAAGGCTGTTAAATAAACTTCATAAATACAAACAGCGCGCTTTATTTCCTCCACGAACTGATAAAAATTCAAATATAATTATTATTATTCAGGTTCAGTTTCCTCCAATACTCACTCACTTTACTCAGACCTACGAGTAAGAACAGATTATAGTTACATTCCAATTCGCTCAGTACACCCTACATAAGTGCACTTCCTAGTGTACCAAATTAATGTATTATACACCCTACATAGTGCACTAGGAGAGAGAACCGGAAGACATTTTAGTTCAGACCGCTTTGTCCGGTTTCTATGCAGTGATCCGTTAACGCTAAGTGCAGATTCACATTGACACATTCGCAAAAAAAATACTTTCATTGAATAAAAACAAAAACTGTCTTTCTGTCTATAAATTTTGTTCGTATTTCTGTCTGTCTATCTATTTCATCTGTCTGTCTGTGTGTCTATCCATTTCATCTGTCTGTCTGTCTGTCTGTCTGTCTGTCTAAATATCTGATTCATATGTCTGTCTGTCTGTCTAAATATCTAATTCATCTGTCTGTCTGTCCGTGGGTCTATCCATTTCATCTGTCTGTCTGTCTGTCTGTCTGTCTGTATGTATGTCAATTTCACCTGTCTGCCTGTCTGTCTGTCTGTCTGTCCGTCTGTCTAAATATTTAATTCATATTTCACTCTGTCTGTCTGTCGATGGGTCTATCCATTTCATCTGTCTGTCTGTCTGTCTGTCTGTCTGTCAATTTCACCTGTCTGTCTGTCTGTCTGTCTGTCTGTCTGTCTGTATATCTAATTCATATGTCTGTCTGTCTGTCTGTCTGTCTGTCTGTCTGTCTGTCAATTTCACCTGTCTGTCTGTCTGTCTGTCTGTCTGTCTGTCTGTCTGTCTGTATATCTAATTCATATGTCTGTCTGTCTGTCTGTCTGTCTGTCTGTCAATGTCACCTGTCTGTCTGTATATCTAATTCATCTGTCTGTCTGTCTGTCTGTCCGTGGGTCCATCCATTTCATCTGTCTGTCTGTCAATTTCACCTGTCTGTCTGTCTGTCTGTCTGTCTGTCTGTCTGTCTGTCTGTCTGTCTGTCTGTCAATTTCACCTGTCTGTCTGTCTGTCTGTCTGTCTGTCTGTCTGTCTGTATATCTAATTCATATGTCTGTCTGTCTGTCTGTCTGTCTGTCTGTCAATGTCACCTGTCTGTCTGTATATCTAATTCATCTGTCTGTCTGTCTGTCTGTCCGTGGGTCCATCCATTTCATCTGTCTGTCTGTTAATTTCACCTGTCTGTCTGTCTGTCTAAATATCTAATTCATCTGTCTGTCTGTCTGTCCGTCGGTCCATCCATTTCATCTGTCTGTCTGTTAATTTCACCTGTCTGTCTGTCTGTCTGTCTGTCTGTCTGTCTGTCTGTCTAAATATCTAATTCATCTGTCTGTCTGTCTGTCTGTCTGTCTGTCTGTCTGTCTGTCTGTCTGTCTGTGGGTGTGTTTATCCATTTCATTTGTCTGTCTAAATATCTAATTCACCTGTCTGTTTATAGGTCTGTCTGTCTGTCTGTCTGTCTATCTATTTAAATAACTGTCTACTTTATCTGTCTATCTGTGTTTATCTATTTTACTTGTGTGTCTGTCTGTGGGTCTTTTATACCTACAAAAATGTAATTTAAATATCATTTCACTCAAACTTTCCTGTGCTTTTAACTGTAATAACGTATTACATCTTAACCAATTGATCCAATTTAGTTTCCTGAAATATACCAGGTAATAAAATATAATATAAATCAATATAAATGATCAGAAATACATATTTACAGCTTGCATTATTTTTGTATTAATTGTAAATGTTTTATTTTTTCTTACTCATCCTAAAAGACTACACTCAATCGAAAGTACGGATGTCATTCTTCAGAAAAAGGGAATGACGTCACTTCCAACTAAAACAACGAACGTCAAAATTGACAACAGAGCATGCCAAGTTGGATTTTTTGTTTTGTTTTTTATGCAAAAAAAAAATTAACAAGCCTCTATTTTCGATATTTCCCCCATTAGAAAAGTGTTTATTTACAAACGAATTGATTTTAATTGCATTTTCGTTTTTCTGCGTTTGATAATAAATGCTGTTCGTGTAATGACAAGTGGGCGTGGCTAAACGGAAGAGGGGGCGTGGCCGAACGGATTAAAGCTGATCCGAGCGTCGGAGTGCGGAGTCGCTCAGGGAGCAGCGGGAGTTCGTGGAGTTTGGACGCCGGGCGACTGTGCTGGAAATGCGCCCCTCGCTTGAGTGCGGAGCCTGAAGGACATTTTCGCTCCGTGAACGCACAGACCGGCGCTTTTCTTTCGTCGCGGCGGCGGTAGAATTAAAGCCCCAACAACACACAGGTAAGGTGGTGGGCGGTGCCGCCCCCTAACAATACGTGGTGAAGTGACGTTTGGAGGAGCCAATCAAATAGCTAGTTGGCTTGATGGACTTGTCTGTTAGCCAATCGCGTACTCAGAGGGCGGGGCTTATGGGTGTACGTCAATCTAACTTGGCATGGAATGGCGACTTTGTTGTTGCTGTTTTGGAGCGAAATCAAAGCAAAACAGTTCGGATTTGTGTTTTTCAGCTTTTTACCGCTTCGTTATGATTTTTATTGGTTTTTATTTGGTATTAAAACATGACTTTAGACCTGAGTTTTAGGCCAGCAGGCAGAATGCAAATGTAAACAAACGATCTGCTATAGCAGGTGTCCTGAGTGACCTAAAGAGTGTGTGTGTGTGTGTGTGTGTGTGTGTGTGTGTGTGTGTGTGTGTGTGTACCTGAATTTGCCTAAATGATTGTGCAGATACATGATGCTGAGTCAGTATTTACTCTAAACACATGAGTGTTGACTAAAATCTCAGAACAGGACTACAGTGTGTGTGTGTGTGTGTGAGAGAGAGAGAGAGAGAGAGAGAGAGAGAGAGAGAGAGAGAGAGAGAACATGTTGAGATACACAACATTCACCTCTCAATTCCTGTCCCTCACAATCATAAGTTTGGAATCTCGAGGCAGAATCTGATCAGATGATCCATTTTTAATTGATATAATTGTGTTGTGTCTGATGTGAATTATTGTCCTGTTCTGTCTACTTGAAGATCTACGTTTGCATTCGCACTCATATCCATGGTATTTGGCAGACTTTAATTTACAGTATCTCACAAAATCTCTTCTCCAGGGACAATACTTTAGAAATGAAACATATTTTAGAGTCTCATTGTGCAGTTTGTATAAAGTACAGATTTACTGTCCTCTAAAAATAACAACATACAGACATTACTGTCAAAATAACTGGCAACAGAAGTGAGTACACCCTCAGTGAACGTGTCAATATTTTGAGCACCTTTTGTTATGTTGCACTGTGTTCATCCTCCTGGACCTGGAATTCACCAGAGCTGCACAGGTTGTTGCTGTAATCCTCATCCATGCCTCCATAATGACATCAGAGACAAACTTTTCCACTCCATCCAGACACAAATAGTCTTGTTACTCTTCCTCACAGACACCATCTGAGCCAGAGAAGTTTATCTTGGACTCATCAGACCATAGGACATGGTCCCAGTAATTCATACTCTTGGACAGTAAACGGTTTGTGGTTCTTGTGAGCAGCTTCAGAAGAGACTTCCTCCTTGTTGTTTCAGTGTGTGGAGTACGGTCTGAGCACTAAAAAGTGGACCTTCTGCAGCCTCTAAAGCAACGCTGCAGCACTCGTACATCTGTTTTACGAAGCAGCTTCTCCACCTGACGCACAGCACGAGGACTCAACTTCTCTGAAGGACCCTTGAGAGGTGTTCTGAGTGGAACCCGTGTTGGAAAACATCTGTATGACCCTGATCACTGTACTGTAACTCAGTTTCAGGGTGTTTTTGATCTTCTTACAGCCTCGGCATCTTTGTGGAGAGCAACAATTCAAATTTTTAAATCCTCAGAGACTCTTCATCATGAGGTTCATGGAGAACATCCAGAGAGAATTTGGACTCGCACAGAATTTGAACTGCTCTAATACACGATACACACATTTGTCTGGTTCTGTCAAGCAGACAAAAACATGAACATGATGAATATGACACGTGACTTTCCCCGGTTACACCACGTACAGCCGTTCTCACCTGAGGGTGTACTCACTTTTGTTACCTGTTATTTAGACATTAATGAGCTCTCAACCTTTAGAGGAGAAGTTTCACTCTTAACCTCCTGAGCTATAACTTTCCTACTGCTGATCACATCACATCTGTTTATCCATCTGTCTGTCTTTCTATCTACAGATTCTATCTATCTTACCTGTCTGGCTTGTGTCTGTCTATCAGTTTATCTGTAAGTGTAAAATATCTGTCCACTTATTTTCTTACTTTCTTGTCTTTATTTACTTTTTGTTTTGTTTTTTTTACTTGAGAGAGGTTGTAAAATGTTGGTAGTTTGGTGTAGTTTATTAGAGTCCTGGACAGAGGTGTGGTTTATTTAATATTTATTTATTTATTTATTAGACTGATAAACTAGTTGAGTTTTGTTGTGAAAGAAATATTTTACATTTATTTTGAGAAATAAATAAACAAACGTAGAAGCACGTACGTGTGTACTGGATTAAAAACAAAAAAAGTGAGCTGGTTTTATCCAGGCTTTATTTTTTATTTTTATTTTTTATTTTTATTTTTTTTACGTTTACTGAAAAAATGATGAAATGAACATTGAATGATGGAAATGTTACTGAGCAGGTCCAATAGCTTCTCTCTGAGTCACCTCACACACACACACACACACACACACACACACAATAAGGAACCTTTGTTTATGTATTATTTTTTTCTTGTACTTTTTATACTCCATGCACGAATATAGCCTTTGATCTATACGATGCCACTCAGTTGAACCCCGGATTCTGATTGGTCAAAAGGTTTTGACTCATTTCCTGTTTTCGCAGTCGGGATCAAGGTTTTGCGTTTACTACTGCGTCATGGTTTCTACAGCAATGACTTGATGGTATTAAAAGTATATTCTGTTGCGTTTTATGTACAACTTCAAGTTTCTCTCTTAAAGGCAGAAATTCTTGACAATTCTGCATGTCGGAGTGAATAAAGGAATTCATTCATTGTGTGTTTCTCAAATACAAACTTACAAAAAAGAAATAAATGTAATGAATTTTTAAATGTAAAAAACACACTTTTGTACACCTCTGTATTACCACAAATGGGGTCTAACAAATGTCAACTAATTACATTTTTCCATTAAAAAATTTATTTATTTATTTTTAATCAATTTAATGTCATTTTCAAAAAGTGTGTTTTATATCGCTATTAAAGAACTATTTCACCACTGTTATACAATTTACAATTTTATAATATGTAACTCCCGTTTCTTTTTTATACACCATTTTTATGTGGTTTTTAAGTTTAATAAAAATAAAATGCTGATTAAATACTGACGTAAATTGTTTCAAAATATCAAACACATTTGCGCACATGCGTACAGACAAATGGTGTTTCCAATACGGCTCGAGCGGTGATTGATACTTATTTATTTTTTTTATTGTTATTGATTATTTTTATATATATATATATATATATATATATATATATATATATTTTTTTTTTAACTCCTCTGTGTGTGTGTGTGTGTGTGTGTGTGTGTGTGTGTGTGTGTGTGTGTGTGTGTGTGCTGGTTCAGGTCTGCAGATGGGTCAGGGCCTGTGGAGGGTGGCGAGGAACCAGCAGCTGCAGCAGGAGTACAGCGAGCAGTGTTTCCTCCAGCGCAGCGAGCGTCGGCGCAGGATGACTGAGCTGCTGAACGAGACGTCGCCGCACTCGCGCCGTGTGCCACAGTGTCACGCCGACATCGGCCACCTGCTGCGAACGCGCAAGGCCAAAGAGGAGCAGGGCTTCATAGACCTGGAGATGCTGCCCCCTGAGCTCAGCATCACCATCCTGTCCTACCTGAACGCCACCGACCTGTGCCTGGCCTCCTGCGTGTGGCAAGACCTGGGCAACGACGAGTACCTGTGGCAGGGGTGAGTGTGTATAAATCTACAGCTGTGTCTGCCCGTCTGTCTGCCCGTCTGCCTATCCGTCTGTCTGCATGTCCCTCCATTTTTCCATCCGTCCACATACATGTCCGTTGCGAGAAAATTAAACAGATCACCCCATTAAAGAACAGAAAAGTTTAAACTATCCAATCACCTACATACCCATACCTGCATCCATATTTCCACATACCCATCTATCCATCTTTTTGTCCATAGATCTATCTGTCCCATCATTCAAATTCAAATCTAGTAGATTAGATTCAACTTTATTGTCATTATTCAAAGCCAATGAAATGCAGTTAACATCTAAACAGAAGTGTATGGGCGGCCTATTTACAAACCTAAATCCCATCCATCTATTTATCTGCGCACATATCCCTCTGTCCACATACCCAGTCTTCCACTGAACCACCAATCTGTCCACTTATGTTCATTCATCTATCCATTCAATCGTTTCCACCAATTAATCCCTCCATCCGTCCATCATGATGGACCTCTTTGTGCCATCATTTATCCCCCTGTCTTAATCAGAAGTGGTCGTCATTAAGATCTTGCACTTTAGAACAGAGGTTCATGTTTAAATCCTTACTAAGCCATCACTCCTGGGCCCCTGTGCAAGGCCCCTAAACCTCTTAGCTGCTCCGGTGTAGGAATGAGAGGCAAATCTGAATGATTCTGAATAAGGACATGTGCCTTAAATACTCACATCGTGACGTTTTTATCGTGTTGATTCATTTTAATGTAACTTCCATTTTCAACTATTAATCAGTTCATCCACACAAGCAGCCGGCGCAGAACCGCTGAAGTGGAAAAACTAACGTGAAACCATGCGAAAGTTTCTTTATCTGAATATTTTGTAATAAATTTTATTATCGCTAAAGAATAAATGTACAAATACTTTTCTCTTCTGATACTTCAGCATTACGGGGAAAAACTCACACTCTGAATGAGCATCGTTTAAATTTTTCATTTATTTATTTATTTATTTATTTATTTACTATTGCAAAGTAAATTAAAAGGAAGTTGTTTCCTTTATAGAAAAGGGTCACATTTTTATTGCTGAAATTGCATTCAGGGATATCTGTGAAAACTAAACCCTTTTAGTGCATTGTTTGCTATAAGACATCAAAATGCAAATATATATAAATAAATCATATTTATATAAATAAAAATACTGTATATAAAAATAAATTTCAATGCACTGTACAGTGTAAAAGCTGGCACTACAGAGGGGGTGACTCTGCCTGATTAACTAAAAAAAATGCAGAAAATAAACTCTGTATTGCCAGAAATAAAGTCGGTTTATTTATTTGTGGAGGAAACTGGATCCTATATGAATCTTTTCTTTGCCCCTTGCTGTTTTTTTTTTTTTTTTTTTTTTAAATGGTTGATCCCGAAAAAATTTTAATTGTGTTTTTATCTTTCTCTCTCTCGCTCTCTCTCTCTCTCGCTCTCTCTCTCTCACACCCTCCACTCCCCTCCCTCCTCTTTTCTCTTTCAGCTTGTGCAAGTCCACTTGGGGTCACTGTTCCATCTACAACCGTCTTCTTCCCCCCGGCTTCTCCTACAGAAAACTCTACATGCAGCTTGATGAAGGAAGCTTGACGTTCAACGCTAACCCTGAGGAGGTGAGCAGAACCGGCACGCCACGTTCTCACGATAACACGCCTGCTTCTTTTCACCGCTAAGATCAGAGGCCGGCGTCGGGGCGCTCCAGCGTTCTGGTTAACGACGTGAGAGCGTGCAAGCCGTTCATGTTTTATAGCTTTGTGAATGTCATTAGCTAAAGTCACACGGCTTTTCGGGTTCTACTGCATGTTTTCGACCTGATTATCTCCTTCTCTCTCTCTCTTTCTCTTTCTGTGTGTAGGGTATCGCTTACCTCATGTCCAAAAGCATTCTCCTGGACCATCCGAAGGAAATCGCCAAGTTTATATTTTACACCAGAACGCTGAACTGGAAGATGCTGCGTATTTATCTCGACGAATGGTTTGTTACTCAATCTTTCTGTTTCTCTTTTAGTTTTTTTGAGGGTTTTTTTGTGTATTTTATTTATTTATTTATTTATTGTTTTATTGTTTTATATATATATATATTTTTTGTAAGGACTATACCGCTATAACACTTAAGTCTTCCTATTACCCCCCCCCCCTCCCCATATTAAAAATAAAAAAAGATTCACAAATAAATAAATAAAATGTCAAACATAAGATGTATGGCCTTAAATATTAATTTAATATAAAAAAAATAATAATTTCCACAAGGAGATTTATGGCCTTTTATGAGTAGAAAAAATATAAATTGTAAAATTTCCTAAAAAATGGAATTTTAATTTTTTCATATTTTCTATTGGATATTTAATTTTTACTTTAACGGTCACAGCATACCGTGAAATCGCAAGGGTTTTTTTTTTTTTTTTTTTTTTTTCTCTCTTCCCCCCACCCCTTTCTTTAAAGGTGCAACAAATACCGATGACCTTCTCATTACCATTTTTATCTACATTACTGACTGGTGAATTTAATCATAAAATCTGTAATCTAGTTTTTTAGCCGCCATTATAAAAGCAGTATTATTGAATTCCCTCCACCCTCTTCTGATTGAACACCCCCCCTGTAGCCGAGACGTGCTGGATGAGCTGGTCACGCTACACAACTTCAGTAACCAGTTCCTCCCCAACGCGCTGAGGGACTTCTTCAGACACATCCACGCGCCCGAGGAGCGCGGCGAGTACCTGGAGACGCTCATCACCAAGTTCTCACACCGTTTCTGTGCCTGTAACCCCGTGCTGGTCCGGGACGTCGGCCTCACGCCTGGTGAGTCGCAACAAAAAGATCATATTAATTAATACTCTCGAAGACCATCACGACAATATTCTTTGTGCGATCTGTACAAATCTGGTGGAAACATTGTTTAATGGATTTTAATAATAATAATAAAAAAAAAATTCATGACATTCCTATTTAAAAAAAAAAGTTAATTTTTTTTTTTTTTTTTTTTTTTTTTTTTTTTTAAATAACATGCTTTATATATCACAACAAATGCACTGTGACCAAAGATTATTCGTTTTATGCCGTATTTTATGTAGGAATACATTTATTTTTAATTTTTTGTCTTTACATGGTGAAGATCTTTAAATTAATTCTTGTGGCTCATTAAATTTATAAATAAAAAAATAATTAAATCACAAAAAATATAAATAAAAATAATGCTGCTTGTAATGTCAATATTGTGATGAATGATGTCACAGTACGCTTTAAATGATCATAACATTTTTATTGGTTTATTTTTAATATTTTGATGAAGAGAAAAATTCTATTAAACAATTTTTTAAATTATTTGATGAAGCCTTTTGATTGGATGTTTGTTTTGCGTCTTAAAAGAAAATGATTACATTTTGATCATTTATAGGTTTTCTTGTTCTAGATGCAAAAAATAAAAGTATAATCACTTTTTTTTTTTTTCCCTCAAGTTTGATACTAAATCATTTTGATTCTTGTATTGTACAAAATAGAAAAAAAAGCTAAAACATTGTTGATAAAGCACTATATTTATTTATATATATATATATATATATATCTTTTTTTTTTTTTTTTTTTTTTAATAGCTAAAATATATTCTCCTTGTAAAATAAATAAATAAATAATATATTATATAATATAGTGCTTTATCAACAATGTTTTCATTTTTTATTTATTTAATTCTTTTTTTACTTTTTTTTTTTTAAAAAGACTCCCAGACTCTCTCTTTCAGGAAACCGATCCGGGACAGAGACGTGTGATGAAGCAGAGATTCTGATTCCATGTTGATTTGGACTTTATTTATTCTTCTATAACTTCACATAGTGTTTTTTTTATTTTTTATTTTTTTTTAATTGTTTATCGACTTTAACAATTATTTTTTTTTTTTAAATGAATGATGTCATTTTTACTCGTCTCTTGTCATGAGAATCCCCAAAGCGTAACCCGGGCCACGTCAGTCCAAATTTCCAAAGCGCTCGAGGCTCCTTCTATGGACATCTCCTTAAATAAGAGCAGTGTTTATACGTGGTTTTCGTGAATCGCCCAGCCTGCAAATCCTTATGCGCTGTTCCTATAGCAACGAGCAAATGATTCGGCACGATTCTGACCAATCGGAATTGAGTAAAAAGGAAGGACCCGGGTTTATTTGGCTTCACGTGGTTCCTCACGTGGAAATTCAAGCTTGGCTTGGCTTTATAGCCGTGGCTGTCTTCTCTAAAGCCACAGTAAAGTCTGCAGGATTATAGTGTTAGCAGAGCGAGGCATTAATCCAATCCAGCCAGCAGTGTGTGATGTTCCTCCAAAGAACACGCACCGGAACGACTCCCGAAAAAGTGTTTCGTTCATTCACACGACATCTGCGTCTCACAAAATCTCTAAACTACTGAAAATCTTGTAACTACTTCCACGTTTCCGGTCCACTGATGATCCATCTCTCGTTCCAAAATCATCGGATGCGTGCAAACCAGACTGACGGCTGTCTAACCTTTTTTCACGTGTTTATAAATACGTTCTCTTTGGGTTTCTTCAGGACATGGGGGCGGGGCTTAAGCCAGAGAAATCTATCAGCATCAATTATTATGTCCAAGTATTGAAAAATAAGTTTTCGTTGTGTTGCAGATGCCGTGTACGTGCTGTGCTACTCGCTCATCCTGCTCTCCATCGACCTGAGCAGCCCGCACGTGAAGAACAAGATGTCGAAACGCGAGTTCATCCGGAACACGCGCCGCGCCGCGCAAAACATCAGCGAGGACTTCGTGGGCCACCTGTATGACAACATCTATCTGATCGGCCATGTCGCCGCCTAGCAGATGACTTACACATACACACACACACTACAAACGCATAACACCGGCACCGGCTAATAAAACACTCGGCTACGCCACTGAAACGCTTATGCGAAATGAACGCTGACCTCTAGAGGTGTTCTTTAGTATAGCGTAGGGAAAGCCAGACAGCAACACACACAATCACACACGCGCAAACCACCGGTTGCCTTAGCAACCCGAGGCGGAAAAGAGTAGCACCTCAATCGCAGCTGAAAAACCATGCAGAGCCATGTAGCTACTCGACGCGAAACTCGTGTTTGCTCGCTTATAAATATTCCAGACGTCTGGTTCGTTAATGAAGCCATTTCTCTTTTGTTTTTTTTTTCGTTCCACGTCTTCGCCTCTTTCCTCTTCGTTTTATATCCATAACAAAAAAAAAAAGATCTGGATAGAACCGAAGAGCCTTTGATATATTTTTTTGATGACAATGATGAAGGAAATCGACCTAATAATCACCACACGTGTAAAGAGATTATAACGGAGCACACGTAACGAGGCGCAAAACCCCACATGGATATGAAGATTCATGTTCAGCCTGGTTCCCCAGAGGGCCTCGGGTTGCTCATCGGGGGTTTTCGGGTTTTCTCCCACGGCGTATTTGTCAATAAGGTGTGAATACGTGCAGGGCGTCTCCTCGTCCAGGATGTTGCCCCGCCCCACACCTGTGATGATCCCTTTATCTTAAATACAAGTGGAATTCTAATACTGTCGAACCTATTTTATTTTTTTATTTTTTATTATTTTTTTTTTCCCTCGTCTAGACGTCTAGCCCGACGGACTCGATTTTTCTGCAATCCCTCCGTCCTTGTTCGCTGTCTAACACCACCGTGTGTATGTGTAGCTTCCTAAAGTCCCCCCCCCACAAACACAAACACAAACACAAACACACACACACACACACACACACACACACCCTCAAGCTGCCTATATATTCCGTCGTTGCTTCTGCTGTGTTGCAGTTCGGCCGCTGAAGAGCACTTTAACCCAAGGAAATCTTTTTATCTGTCATATTGTATATATTTTCTCTCTCTCTCTCTCTCTCTCTCTCTCTCTCTCTCTTCTTTCTGGGTTTATGCACATCCGAAGGAGCTCCACAGTAGTGCCAATCGTAATGCTGTAAAGGAAGCGTGCGCACTGACTTGACCTCCTACACGTTCTCGTATGTAGTGTGTGTGTAATACGACCCGATTTTATTTGCACATCATGTACATATTTAAGAGGTTTATATAGAAATATATATAATTTTATTTTTCGATATTTTAGCTACTTTTTTTTTTTTTTTTTTTTAAATAAACGTTCCCTTTTTATTAATGCGGGACTTCTGCCTTTTTGCACTTAGGACATTTTTTGCCACGTCTCCTCCTCCGTCTCATACACACGGACACACGCACTCATAAACCACTCACATCGCTGATGTCCTTCATCACGAAGTAAACGAACACTAACGATGCGAACAAAAGTCCCGTTTGTATCTGGTGACTTTATTTTTATTATTAGTTCTTTTTTTATTATTTTACTGTTCTGGAAAGAAATTCTAAAGGAATCCATTCGATTCCACTTGATCACATGATTTGGCCTTATTATTATTATTATTATTATTATGATTAGATGCCTGTAGGAGGCTTGTGCCTGTAAACCCTCGCACTATATTTTCAGCACACGTCCCACGATCATTCGAGCTGAACGTGGTTGAGCATCGAGAGTAAATACGTGTCACATGCACTAGACATGAAGATCTAACGGACTCCGTGAGACACCATGGAGTTCGTTCACACTTTTTAATTTTCCTTCTTTTTTTTTTTCTTGTGATACCGGCACATGCCTATTTATTCTTTTGTTTGTTTGTTTGTTTGTTTGTTTGTTTGTATAAATCTTTCCAAGAGGCCTTACAGGACAGAACAATGAAAGATCACGACAAATGAAGTTCTGCTGACCGCAGAAAAATCCCCAACGATGAACCGACGCCGTTTGACCAGATTTATTTAATAATATTAGCAAATGAATGCTAAAAATGCTAATTGTTTTGTTTAAGAGGTTTCTGAATGATGACACTGGACTAAATACTTCTAGATTGTATACAAAAATTAAATAAAATGGTGCAAAGCATAAAAACAATCCTGTGTTTGGAGCTTTTTACACAGTTGTATAAAAAGTCTGTTTTACTTAATTTAGCAGGACAATGCTCCTGTGCACAAAGCCATCTTAATGTAGATATACTGCACAGATGTGGGAAGATTTTTTTTATTTCTTTATCGCTTTTAGCAATGCACATTGTCTCAAGCAGCTTTATAATCGTCCCTAATGAGCGAGCCTGTGGCGAGGAACAGCTTCCTGAGAACGTGCATGTGAACGTCGACTGCACACCAGACCCCCTCACCTCACCTACAACCGTACATGACTTTACTAACATCCTGCTGACAGAAGAAACACACCCTGAAATTGAGTGGAACATTTTCCCAGAAAAGTGCAGGATACTATAACTAAATGTGGACTGGAGAATTTAGATCTTCTGCTCAGGTGTCCACAAATCACCTCACTGAGGAAAGTACCATGTTTCTGCTAAATGATGCGTAAATATGGAAAATTTCTCTAAATCTAAAAAAAAAAAGGGTGATTTTATATATTTATATTAATATATATGAATAAGGATCAGTGATTAGATCTAGAATTCAGAATTAAATTACTGAGCTCTAAAATAATATTTAGAATAAAACTACAAAGTAAAGAAGAGGAAATAAACTGAAATAAGGACTGATTTATTGTTCTATACACGAAGACAAACTCGTCGGAAAAGCTAATATTTATTAGGGTTAAGGTTATTAAAGGGCGGGGTTAGGGGCGGAGTTACGGGCGGGGTTTTGCCTCATCGTTTTGATCGCGACTTCAAAAGTACATATTTATAATATATATTTATAGTACTGGGTTTAGAGTATTGTTGCTTTCAGTTTAATACATTCAAATGCTCAAATAATGGCATATAAAATATATGATAAATGTAAATAGAAAATAGTTGCTAATGACGTTACTGATATTTTATTCAATTGGTTAAATTTTATTTTAATAAATGTTACCTACATTTATTATTGTATTCATTTTAATACGCAGATATATATAAAAAAAAATATTATAAACCGTAGAAATCTCTTTGTAAGAAAGTAAACACGTTCACTTTTCAGATTTTAATTTTTTTTTTATTTATTGATTTTTTTTTTTAACCAAGAGCGGCTTTTCAATAACAACACACGGCTGAAAGAATGATGAGATATGTGTGACACACACACACACACACACACACACACACACACACACACACACACACGGATACAAAAAAAAACGTGAGAATGTTTCTGCAAAACTGTTAAAATATAAAAAATGTAAAAGTCGGTGTAATATCCGGTTTCTCTATGAACCGTTCTTTCTTTATTTCTTTATTTGCACGTTATAAAATGTATCATTATTCATTATTTTATCATAAGAAATGTAAATTAATTTTTTTATGTATATATTGACTGATTATTAATTATATTCGTATCATTGCACATTGTTTTAAGATTTTTTTCGCCACTTTTTAACGCATTTTTCATTGATCATTTTTATGCAACTTACATTTTATTTCTAAACTTATCCGAAATTATTTGTATTATGAAGTATTCTTCGTGGTGTCACGAAAAAGAGGGAATAAATAAATACCGGCTAAACAACGCAAACTGATCAAAATGGTCATTATGAAGAGAAATAATCGGGCTTCAGAGGGAGTTTGGTCTAAAAAAGGGTGTTTTTTTTTTTTTTTCTTGCCATGACCATTTTTATTTAGAAAATGAAATAAATTACTGAACTGTTTTTCTTTTATATATATATATATTTATATATATAATCTCTAATTTGCTCAATTAAAATGTAAAAATATATATATTATTATTTTTTTAATTGCTGTTAAGGATGTTTTTTGTTTTTTTGTTAAAATATTGAAATGAATAAATTCTGCACTTTCCTCTGACTGTGGAGATGCTGGACTGAGGTGAATGACTGAAGGTCAGGGAGGAGATGGAGTTGATTTTCACTGCTGCTCCAGGTTAGAGCTGATGTCTCTGCTGTGTTTATCAGAGCTTTATTGGGGAAAGGCTGTTTATGTGAGGTGACGTGTGCATTAATGGCGAGGCTTGGCCTGTAATTTGGCATGATTGATGAAGTCCTTATGTGCAGGAGAGCTGCAGATCGTCAACACAAAAACCCGAGACACCGAGTGAGCGAACAAAAAAAAAATGGGGGGAAAAAAAGGGAAATGTAAAAGGACTCGAGTGCAAAACATGAGTCAGAACCGAATTCCGAGAGCTTTAATTAACCTTAAAATATAAATAATATATAATAAATAAATAATAACAATAATATTACTCAGAACGCAAATAATAATAAATAAAAAACCGTGTTTAATTTATAATTTTTATTATTATTATTATTATTTCTTTTTTTTTTTGTAAAAGTAGTAATAGTGCGTATTACTTAAATATTTTTAAGTATTTCTATTATATATGTATAAATATTTTTAGATTTAATTATTATATTAACAATAAATAAGTAATATTCAAATGAGTTATATTAGGGCGCTATAGTTTCTGTATCAGTCTGCAGAATTGCTCTCTCTTTCTCTCAACCACACACACACACGCACACACACACACACACACACACACACACACTGGTAAAAGTACCAATACGCATTTTTGATGTATGCCAGAAATTGAAACTTCAAAACAATGGGAAAAGAAAGCGTATATGTTTTGTTGCGCATGCGCGATTAATTATGCCGCGTCATTATCCATAAGTAGATTTTTATTCTGGCCGTTTCTGAAGCAGGATTAACGGAGCCGTGGTTTTATTGGACCTTTTCCCACGCAGTTCGGCTCAAGCTGTCAAGCAGATGTCAAAATGAATAGGAGGGATAAAATGTAAAAAAGAGAGAGAAGAAATGAAAGGAAACTGCACATGCATCAAATGAAACACTATACAATAACACACTGACCCAAATAACACACTGACCCCCCCAATAACACAATGATCCTAAATACCACACTGACCCCCAATAACACACTGACCCAAATAACACACTGACCACAAATAACACACTGACCCCCCCAATAACACAATGATCCTAAATACCACCCTGACCCCCAATACCACACTGACCCCCAATAACACACTGATACTAAATAACACACTGACCATCAATACCACACTGACCCCCAATAACACACTGACCCCAATAACACACTGACCCCCAATACCACACTGACCCCCAATAACACACTGACCCCAATTTCTTTCTTTCTTTCGGCTTCTCCCGTTAGGGGGTCGCCACAGCGGATCCTCCGCACGTTTGATTTGGCACATGTTTTACGCTGGATGCCCTTCCTAACACAACCCTCCCCAATTTATCCGGGCTTGGGACCGGCACTGACCCCAATACCACACTAATACTAAATACCACACTGATCCCCAATACCACACTGACCACAGTACCACACTGATACTAAATAACACACTGACCCCCAATACCACACTGATACCAAATAACACACTGACCCCCAATACCACACCGACCCCCAATAACACACTGACCCCCAATACTGATCCTTAATACTGCACTGATCCCAAATAACACACTGTCCCCCAATAACACACTGACCCCCAATAACACTTTGATCCTAAATAACACACTGACCCCCAATACCACACTGACCCCCAATACCACACTGACCCCCAATAACAGACTGACCCCCAATAACATACTGACCCCCAATAACACACTGATCCCAATAACACACTGATCCTAAATAACACACTGACCCCCAATAGCACACTTACCCCCAATAACACACTGATCCCAAATAACACACTGACCCCTAATACCACACTGACCCCCAATAACAGACTGACCCCCAATAACATACTGACCCCCAATAACACACTGATCCCAATAACACACTGATCCTAAATAACACACTGACCCCCAATAGCACACTTACCCCCAATAACACACTGATCCCAAATAACACACTGACCCCTAATACCACACTGACCCCAATAAGGCACTGATACCAAATAACACACTGACCCCCATTAACACACTGAACCCTGATAACAACGCACTGACCTCAATAACACACTGACCCCCAATAACACACTGATCCTAAATAACACACTGACCCCAATACCACACTGACCCCCAATAACACACTGACCCCCAATAACACACTGACCCCAATAACACACTAATCCTAAATAACACACTGACCCCAATAACACACTGATCCCAAATAACAGACTGACCCCTGATCCCCAATAACACAATGACCCCCAATAACACACTGATCCTAAATACCACACTGACCCCCAATACCACACTGACCCCAAAAACACCCTGATCCCATATAACACACTGTCCCCTAATAATACACTGACCCCTAATACCACACTGACCCCCAATAACCACACTGACCCCCAATAACACACTAACCCCAATAACACCCTGATCCCATATAACACACTGACCCCTAATAACACACTGACCCCAATAATGCACTGATCCCAAATAGCACACTGGTCCCCAATAACACATTGATCCCCAATAACACACTGACCCCCAATAACACACTGACCACAAATAACACATTGATCCCCAATAACACACTGACTCACAACAACACACTTATACCCAATAACACAGTGATTCCAAATAACACACTGACCCCAATAACACACTAATACCCAATAACTCACTGATCCCAAATAACACACGGACCCCCAATTCACACTGACCTCGAATATCACACTGGTCCACAAAAACACACTAATCCCCAATAACACACTGACCACAAAAACACACTAATCCCCAATAACACACTGACCACAAATAACACACTGACCACAAAAACACACTAATCCCCAATAACACACTGACCACAAATTACACACTGACCACAAATAACACAATGATCCCCAATAACACACTGGTCCCCAATAACACTTTAATCCTCAATAACACACATTTCCCCAATAACACTCTGATCCCCAATTACACACTGGCCGCCAATTACTCACTGATTCCTAACACACATCCCTAATAACAAACTGATTCCTAACACACTCATCCCCAATAAGACGCTGATTCCTAACACACTTATCCCAATAGCACACTGATCCACAAAACACACTCATCCAAAATAACACACTGGTCTTAAATAACACACTGGTCCCTAATAAGACTCTGATCCCCAACAACACACAGACCTCAAATAACACACTGCCTTTGAATAACACACTGACCTTGAATAACACATTGATTTCCAATAGCACACTGGTCCCCAATAACACACTGATTCACAAAACACACTGATCCAAAATAACACACTGATCCCCAATAACACACTGATCCCAATAGCACACTGGTCCCCAATAACACACTGATCACAATAACACACTGATCCCAATAGCACACTGGTCCCCAATAACACACTGATCACAATAACACACTGATCCCAATAGCACATTGACCCCAATAACACACTGACCCTGAATACCACACTGATTCTCAATAACACACTGATCCCCAATAACACACTGATCCCCAATAACACACTGGTCCCTAATAACACACTGATCCCAACAGCACACTAGTCCCTAATAACACACTGATCCCTAATAACACACTCATCCAAAATAACACACTGATTCCCAATAACACACTAATATTATCACATTTTATTTAAAAGCAAGTCAGAGAGGTATGAGGGTGCAAAATTATGAAGAGATTTGAGCTTGAGAAGCAGAATCTTGTACCCTATTCGATATTTGAAAGGAAGCCAGTGTAGATATATGCTTAAAGGAGGAGGTTCTAGTAATTAAGTGGGCAGCGAGTTCTGGACCAATTGAAGATTATGAAGGAGTTTGTGAGGCAACCCAAACAGAAGAGAGTTACAATATCAATGCATGAGGTAACTAGAGCATGTACAAGAATAGCTGTGGAATCAGATTGTGAGGAGCGGGCAAAGATGGCTGATGATCTGTAGATGGAAATACACAGACCGAGTAATATTGTTCTCATGCTTTTCAAAAGACAATGAAAAAGAACGACACCCAGACTCTTAACCTGAGAAGATGAGGAGATTATAGAATTATCAATAGAATCTGAGAAATGATCAAATTTTGACAAATTGGACTTGGTGCCAACCAAAAGAACCTCTGATTTGTCAATATTCAGATTGAGAAAATTGCACGGGAACCAAGATTTAATCTGTTCTAAACAATTAAAAGGAGAAAATGAAAGAGGAGTACAATTTGGCTTGACAAATAGAGCTGGGTATCATCTGTGCAGCAATGAAAATCAATGCCATACTTCCTAAAAATATGACCAAGTTGTAATAAGTAAATAATAATAAAAAAAGGTTCCAAAACAGAGCCAAACTGGACAAACTGAATGCGCCCAGAGAGATAGGATCTGAACCAGGTAAGAGGGACACCAGTAATACCTATAACTCATAATCTATTCACAAAAACTTGATGGGAAATTATGTTTGGTATGTTTGAAACTTATCCAAAATAACACTCAGACCTTAAATAACACACTTACCCCCCAATAACACACAGACCGCCAATAACACACTGATCACAAATTACACACTGATCCCCAAATAGCATGCTGGTTCATAATAACACACTGACCTCAAAAAACACACTGACCTAAAATAACATACTGATCCCAATAACACACTGACCTCAAATAACACACTGAACTCAAATAACACACTGACCTTGAATAACACACTGACCACAAAAACCATACTGATCCCAATAACACACTGACCTTGAATAACACACTGACCTCGAATAACACACTGGTCCCAATAACACACTGACCCCAAATAACACACTGACGGCAAATAACACACTGACCTCAAATAACACACTGACCTCAAATAACACATTGATCCCAATAATACACTGACCCCCAATAACACACTAATTCCCAATAACACACTGACACCCAATAACACACTGATTCCCAATAACACACTGCTCCCAAATAACACACGTGTCTCCAATAACAAACTGATCCCAAATAACACTCTGATCCAATGACACACTAACCCCAAATAACACATCAACCTTAAAAAAAACACACTGATCACAAAATAACACACTGACCTGAAATAACACACTGGTCCCCAATAACATATTGATCCCAAATAACATACTGATCCCCCAATAACACACAGGACCCTAATAACATACTGATCCCCATCAGCACACTGATCCCAATTCAACACTGGTGCCCAAAAACACATTGACCCCAATAACACACTGACAAAATTTGTGATGTGAATTACAGGCATGTTCTCACTTTGCCTGGTATAAGGTAGTGTGTGTGTGTGTGTGTGTGTGTGTGTGTGTGTGTGTGTGTGTGTGTGTGTGTGTGTGTGTGTGTGTGTGTGTGTGTGTGTGTGCGCGTGCCTGCGTGCCATATTTTGTGTTCTGAATTGAATTCGGTCTCATTTTATTTAGACAGTGTTCTAAACAATGGATACTGTCACAAAGCAGCTTCACAGAAATGTGTATGTAGATATAAATCTATTCCAACTATGGAAGCTGGAGGTAATGTTGGTGAAGAACACCTCCCTGATTTGTGATGAAGGAGAAATATTGAAGAGGAACCAGACTCTGATGGGAACTCAACCTCATCTGGGTGACACCCGATAGTGCAGTTATACCTCAATACACGTCTATAACTGTCACTCAGTGTGTTAAAAGTCTGTAAAATATCACTTATGGTTTGATTCTTGTGTGTGTGTGTGTATGTTGTAATGTTATGTGTGTGCTATGCTTCCATGTTAAGCCATGATATTAGTTTACGGTTGCTTTAGTACCATGTTTGCGTGGTGTTCTTGTGTGTGTGTGCATGCGTGTGTGTTCGTGTCTTTTGCATATTTTTACATAATGTGTTTGTGTTTAGTATTTGAGTGTCATGAGGTAATGTTGGTGTGTGTGTTCTGCCTTTGCATGTTTTGATGTGATTTGCATGTGTGTGTGTGTGTGTGTGTGTGTGTGTGTGTGTGTGTGTGTGTGTGTGTGTGTGTGTGTTATGATGTGGCATACTCTATACTGTGTGGTATCTCTCAGTGTTGTAAGTGTGTATTTGAAGTCAGAAATACTCACGATGTTCTTCATTACGTTCCTCTTTATAGTGTGGCAGAGCTTTGAGGCGGTGTGTATGTGTGTGTGTATGTATGTGTGTGTGTGGTGTGTGTGTGTGTGTGTGTGTGTGTGTATCAGGGAGATGTGCAGCGTAAAGCTGCTGTGGCTCAGGAAAGGTAAAGTGCTTAATATGAAGCTGTGTGTTTAGGCTGGCCCTTTCCCCCCATGTCCCTTCCCATAATCCCGCTATAACCCAGAGCCCCACAGTGCCCCTGCTGGGTAATTATTTCCTGCGCTGCCCCCCAACTACACATCCAGAAAGGCCACACATCCCAGCACCAAAAAATCAAGAACTCAGCGAGTGAGTGATTATTTAGGTTCTCTCACTTCCTTAGCCATACATCATCGTCCCAAAGCTTTGATAGATTCATTTATGTTTCGTCTCGCCTGGACCTTTTTAACAACAATCGGGTAATCATTCAATAAATTCAAAATCTGAAACATTATTTATCCTCATGCGTATTGAAATTAAAGACGGGTTTAAATTTAAACACGTCCTTCTCTAGCCTTACACGGACCTACACCGAGGTTCGGGAAATGCTAGGTTGAAAATATCTTTTCATTTGCATGTGTATATGTAAAAATCTGAAAAAATTGAAGTTCCTCAAAGATTCCATTAAGAAGCTGTGAATTCAACAAAGGTCCTGAGTGAAGCTCTTCATAAAGCTGGCTGAGAAGATACCATACTCAGAGCTTTTGAGACTTTTTTTAGGAGGAGCTTTTTTAGAATATATAAATACGTAGATCTTTTCTGGTCACTATATTTGTTCCTATTGAAGATTCTAGAGTGTCTTATTGTGATAAGTATACAGTCATCTGCCTATGACATAATATATATAATAAATAATAAATATAAAGAAAAGAATAAACAATAAATATAAGGAAAAAAAAACACACAAGACATAATTACAAATATACAAAGTTATGTATAAATTGTGCAACGTGCAATGTAACCTTGTTTACCTTATTTTTAATAATATTTTAATATTAATAATAGACATTGTCCTCAAGCAGCTTAACAGAATTCCATAGATTCCAAATATAAATTTTAGAAATGTATAGAAAGTCGTATACTCTCAGTTTTTTCCCTAATGACAAAACCGATGGAAAAAAAAAACGGCAATGAAAACCTTCCTCAGACGCAACAAAGAAGAAACCTCTAGAGGAACTCAAAAGGGAACCCGTGATCATCTAGGTGACCCCAAATTCATTATAGAGCGTCATTTCTGAGGTTATCAGCTGTAAATACAGTCCAAATCCATTTTCATGGTTCTTGAGTTTACCCTGTTCATGTCTGATCATGTTGAGAACATCCTCAGATTCAGCGGGTGGTCTCCAGCTATCGTAGAACTAAAAGAATCCATATCAGTAGCCTGGTCATTCCAGCTGATAGTGAACACAATCAATGTTCTATTAATTATTTTAGGTTGATAATGACATTGTTAAAAACGTTGCTTGTGAAAATGTCTGGCAGAGCAGATTCAAATGATTACAAGTTTGTTAGTACTTTCAAATGCTTCTGCTAAATATTGTCTCAAGCATTGATGTGAAAGCTCACCTTATAAACAACAATGTCCTGGGCCATCTTTACTCTGTCAGAGAGTTCCTCTGTCAAACCCTAAAACTCCCAGGAGCAGTTAATAGGTGCAGGCGCAGACTTTCTGTCTCGCTTTATAGCTGTCCTGAATGATATAAGATATTGAATAATATAGTGATAGATAGATAGATAGATAGATAGATAGATAGATAGATAGATAGATAGATAGATAGATAGATAGAGCTTTCAGCTTGTGCATTAGGAGTCAATACATGGTTTCCTTTTAGGTTTCGTGGTTAAAAAGTGGTAAAAGTGTCAATGAAATTACTTTAGTCATTTTTTTTTTTTTTTAATGAAATTGGTCAGATGCTATTTATAAGCCCTTCATCAGATGTAATCTCAAAACATTTCAGGAAAAATAATGAATAATTTCGGTATAATGGTTTAGCTAAATTAGTAAATGAGGCTACTTTTGCATCAGAACATATATTTCATTCTCAGCAGTTCATGTCGGATCTAAAAAACGCTGACAAAACAATTCTGACAACAAAATGATCCTAATGGGAATCCAAATTAAAGGTTTTTCCCTCAGAAGTACTCCAGAAATACACAGTCGATAGTACTCGAGAAAACAAAACATAAAGCTGGAAATGCCATTCTCAACAATGTGTCAACAAAAACAACAGAAATCCAAATATATGTTGAGAATGGTACCTGTCGAGTCACAGCAGTCACGTTGTAGCCAGTGTGTACGTCTTCCTCCAGTCACGATCTCTCGTGCTGGCATGTTGAGCAACCCTGAACCCTGAGAGACGAGTAATGTGGGAGAACACCGGGGTGCCAAAACAAACTTCTACACACAACTCTGTGGCCTAAGTTTTCTCTCTGCCGGTTTTCTTTGGCCATGTTTCTGTCTGAGAAACTGTGAACATCCAGGGTTTTTTTCAAGGGTGAAGTGGCTGATAATGAAGAAGGGTTGCAAAACGTCATTTCACACACCACTTCCATACTGTAAAAGGAAATCACTGCAGTTTTACATACCAGACGATGTTTCCAGAGGAGTCCCATTTCATCGAAGTTTACTTCAGTGTTTAAAATGAACCTGATGCCGGTAGAAAAGTCTGTAGGATGTTCTAGGAACACAAGGAGATGGAGCTCCAGTGATTATGTTAGGAACCTCTATATGGGGAACAATACTACAATTTTTGTGCCTCATTGTTATAACTCTTGCTATGAAACATTTTTGTTTTATATCAGTTTCAATGTGGAATTGAAGAAAACATGCATATAACTTTTGAAATAAGTTGTAATCATTCCAAAAAGTATATATTTTTGCAATTAATAATGATTATGATAACTTTGTTAAATGAATAAATTACATTATTCTGAGCAACCATATAAACTGTATAAATAAAATGTAATTGATTATATGTGTAACAGAGTTGCACTTTTAACATGAATTTCATTAGTCAATATCACAATAACACTGGAAATAAATAAATAAATAAATAAGGGCGTGATTAAAACGAGCTTCCGGAAATTTGAATGATAAACTTCCTGTTGGTCACGTGACTTGTGGTTTATTCCAAACATTTCAAAGAAGTGTTTGTCTTCAGGTAAGATTTTTGGTTGAAAGTTTTGCGACATAATGTTTCATGATCTTTTGGCCGATTTTCTTTAAAATAAGGTTTCATTAAAAAAGGTCATACATATATAACATGGTATTTAATAATAAAAAAAAAAATACCGTATTAGATAGTGAGGTGTAGTTATTGTCGGCAGGTTTTAAAGATTTTATGGATGTTTTATCGTGAAATTATTTGTCGGAATAAATATCCACAAGTAAAAAAAAAACTGTAAATACAATATCAGTGAAATAAACAAACCTCATATCTGTGGAAAAACTATCTAAAAAAATTAACACTCGAATGTCGGCTCCAATTTAATTTTTTGCGTAAATTAAAAAAAATTAAATAAAAACAAGTAGAAAACGATAAACACTCTGAGATTAAATTTGATATCATTTTCAGTATCCCTCCTAAATGAGTGTTGATGTGTAAACTCCTTCAGCTAACGGCTTTCTGCAAAACAGGCGAATAAAAAAAAGTCGGGGAAAGAGTTTTCCCAGGGACCGCGCTCCGAGCTGTGGTTAGTCTCAGTCTAGCTGTCACAAATACTATGAACAGCTGTTCTTCTCTACAACACCACAACTGCATATTAAAGAAAAAAAACCTCAAAACAATCCCTTTTGAGTCTTTATATAATGTTCACGCGTTGTGTGTATTTTCCTGCGTTATAAAAATGCTAATATAATTAATAATCTTATTTAAAAATATGTATACACACATTGTGATGTCTGAGTGACAGATTTATATCATTCATACATTACTTCATTAAATGTATTACTTCATTCTTCATTGTTACTTCTACCTTCATTCAATTTCTCCTCCAGGCAAAATGTGCATTGGTTTATTAATGGATGTATTTTTTTGATTGTTTTGTTT
>JBCEWE010000451.1:442500-459146 GCA_039877035.1 Silurus lanzhouensis
ATGAAGCCGATGCGACTTTGGACCGAGCGTGTAAAAGAAATGAAAAAGAGCAGAATCCCCTCAGTTCCTCTGGAACATTTCATCATCCTTGAGATTAACACTGAGATCTTCAGTTTCGTTTGTGATGAGTGACGATTGAGTTTTTTAACGTTTTCATATTTCGTACTTTATTTCACTTTGTATGAAAAAAAAATAGGATTTGCCGCAAATGCAGTGCAAATACAAATTCTAGTTTTATTTTAGACATGAATATATCTTGTGTTTTCAGACCGTTTTAAAGGTACAATATTTGTACCACAAATGTACAAAATAATTTCATGTTCCCCTAATAAGTGTCTGGAAGTGCGGGGAGATGGTACCTTTTAAAAAACACGCCGTACATTTCTTAATTTCTTTATTAAAATATTAGATTCAATAATAATAATAATAATAATAATAATAATAATAATAATAATACAATCAATCCTAACGAGTTAAGATACATTAACGGGCCGTAATTGTTTAATTGTTGTACAGTTATTATTATTATTATTATTATTATTAGTAGTAGTAGTAGTAGTATTAATTGTAATATCGATATTACTACTACTGATGATAATAATCATAATCATAATAATAATAATTACGGCCCGTTTATGTACCTTATATTGTTTTTAAAGGTAAAACAAGGTCGAATTCTTCTTCTTCTTCTTCTTCATCTTCATCTTCTTCTTCTTCTTCTTCTTATTATTATTATTATTAAATCTAATATTTGACACTATTTCTTTTACTTGCCATGCCACTAACCACGAGCTAAATCCTAACACACGTCCCTACACGTGTGTGTAGAAGTGTGTGATTTTTCACTGTAATCCGGGGTCTATTTCTCCCTCCGATAAGATCCTTTAATTGAGTCGCTTTTAATTGGGCAATAATGCAATTTTCAATAACAGCGATTTGAAAGCAGTAATGAGCTCTGAGCCTCTCAGGCGACTCCTGGCTTTTACTTTTATTTATTTTACTCCTTAAAAAGATCTAAACGTGTGGCCTAACAAGTATGTCTAAACATGTTCTTTAGATATTTCATTAGATTCCAATGATTGTCCGATCTGATCTCCTGGACAGAGGACATCTGATCAGACTGTTCAGCCTCAAAACATCTCATGTCTATAAGCAAATCTCCACCTTCCATGAGTGTCAGAGGTCCACTAGGTGGCGATAGAAACCCCTTAAACAAACACACACACACACACACACACACACACACACACACACACACACACACACACACACACACACACACACAGCTGTTTCAGTATACAGAACACACAATTACTGAACAATAGTATTAAAGCGACTGACTCACACAGTGGAGACAGAATGATTTATCTTTATATCCATCAACGTTTATCCATTTTCCCTCAAGCTGTTTTTATAAAGACTTTGTCATGTAATCTCTCTTTATCCCCCCCTCTCTCTCTTTCTCTCTTTCTTTCTTTCTCTCTTTCTCTCTTTCTATTCAGTCATTACATCAGTCCATGGCACGAATTCCAACTTTTTTTTCCGCCTGTCTGTTACTTAACGGTCATTACATCAATCGATGGCACACATTCTCTCGATCAGTCTGTCCGTCTTTCTCTCTCTGTCTTTGTCTGCCTGTCTTTCTTTCTTTTTTTCTCCCTCTCTTATAGATATCATGCGTTCGGAAACCAAACGTGCAGCCCAATCTAAGCAAAAGCTGGTGTACAAACTACCATCATCACTACCATTGTCATCATGATATGACCATGCAGCTTCAGTTTAATATTAATGCACTTGTTCTAATGCAGAAACTGAACCTACAAATCAGATTGTTTTATAAGTAAAATCCTGTAAATCGGATTATTTGCCCTATAAAAGCAGGTAAAAGCCCCACACTACTGAACACAAGGATGCTAGCACGTAAAGATGAGATGTGATTTATCAGGCAGCATGAAGAACAGGGAAATGGAGATCTAGCTAATATTTAATTTAACATGTCTACCACAGCTTTATTAACGTTCCTGATTCTGAAAGTGCTGATTTGTTTTCAGTATGTGCTTTAATTCCTCCTCCCAGTTCGCAGCTTCGTGGTGGTTTATATCAGTCCTTGAGTATTAATATTATTCTCCTAAGTGTTTTATTTATTCCTTCTTTGCTTTCTTCTCTCACACGTTCTGCTGAAGGAAGTACACTAGATGGACGAGAGTATATGGACACTTGACTTTCCCAGCTGTATGCGGTTCTTCTCCAAACTGTTACCACAAATCTGGAGGCACACAATTGTGTATTATGTATTTGGATCTTGTAGCATTATATTTCACTTGAACTAGGAGACCAAAACCTGTTCTAGCATGACTATGCCTCTGTACACAAATCCAGCTTCATGAAGATATAGTGTGCATGGTTTGGAGTGGAAGATGGTGGTCTGCCATAGAGCTCTGACTTAACCTTATTGAACTCTTCAGACTCTGTTGAATGTGAACACTCACTACCCCCCAGGCCTTCTCACCTCACCTACATCACTACCTGACTTTGCTAACACCCTTGTGGCTGAATGAGCACAAATCTCTACAAGCACACTCCAAACATCAATTGGAACATCTTCCCAGAAGAGTGGAGGTCATTATAAGAGCAGATAGAGACAGAATGTGGAATGGGATGTTCAAAAAGCACAAACTGTCCATGCATCCAACTCTGGGCGTCTGTCTGTCTATCCGTCTGTCTATCTACCTACTTGTCTGTCTGTCTGTCTGTCTGTCTGTCTGTCTGTCTGTCTGTCTGTTTGTTAACCCTGTCTGTCTGTTAACCCTATCTGTCTGTCTGTCTGTTAACCCTGTCTGTTTGTCTGTCCATCCATTCATCCATCCATCCATCCATCTAATCAAGTGTAAAGTATATACTGTCACCTTATAATCATCATCTCCCAGATAGAAATAGAAGCCATTTTGGTCTAACAAACAACATTACACATTTAAATATTTACAAATGCAATATAGATTTTTTTGTTTTCTACGCTCCCGTTTTAATTCACGCTAATAAGGCGCCTGAATTTCCGTAATTAGCTCACTTATTTCTCGACAGGCGACAAAATATCTCTGTGCAATAACGCTGCGTATAGCATCAATCATTCTCAGGTTTCAGTGGCCACAATTTTATGGCTGCTATAGACACAGAGCACTCAAAAGTTAAAAGTAAAGCTCTGTACCTGGATTATGTACCCTTTTGATGTCTCTGCCCCTACTACAGTCGGGCGTGCTAAAAAAAAAAAAAAAAGCACAGACAGGGCAAAAAAATAAGGGGGCTATCGTAAGAAAGGACAAATATTGAGGGAACGAGAGACCACCAACAGGCAGAGCAGAGGCCGTGGGGTTTTTATGGGCCTGGCTGGTCCGGCTAGTAGCTCAGAATCCATTATAGTTTTCTAGGGAAGGGTTGAGGGGGGCAGCAAGATGTATAATATGGCCTCTTAGCCCCTTAGGGGGACGCCATGGATTGTAAATCCTGCACGTCCTTTTTTACTACATAGTACCTTGTGAATGGGAAGCGGCTCGGCTTTCAATCTGGAGTGCAACACGGTGGGAAGATAAAACAAATTGGATCTGAGGAGCTGGAGATCGTTTGCGTTTTTTTCCCCGTCGAAACACAAAAGCTTCAAACGAAAGTCGCCGATGACGTGGAAAAGAACGCATCCTAATCTGGCCTTTGTGCCGATCCGCTCGGAGACAGTCGGGAAGCACTCGGGTGATTTCATGACGGACAGGAAGAGCAGACGGGGGCAAGCCTTTGAAACGAGAGACACGTTTCAGCACGCAGGAAGCAAAAGGGATGAGAAAAAGAAAGATACGAGTCAAAATCAGTCTGTCCATAATTGTGGCCTTTATGCTGTAGGTCCTTCCCTGCAAGCTGGTAGAGTGTGATATGTGGACCAGAGGCCCCCGGAGCAACAGGGTGCCCAATCACAGACCTCCGACGTCCCCTTGGGTTAGCATTGGCACAATGTGAGAGAAAACAGACGCTGGTCTGAGTTTACCAGGCTGCTCAGATTTTTTTTGGGGGGGTGGATTGTGGGTAGTTGGTCGGGCAGAGAGTTTTCTCATGCACTCAGAGCCGGTTTGTTCTTCCAACCCAGTTTTATCATAGACAAGACTGGCATCACATCACATGAAAGCACATGGGCATCGTTTCATTTCCACTTGCTTGGTTTAAGTCTGAATCCAACTCCATTTCCCAAAAGTCCTAGCAAGCTGTTGAAAGTCTAAAGAAACGACAAAGCTAAGCAGAGCAGCGGCGTGGGATGTTATCACGTGGGTGGCGAGGTGACTTTCCCATGTCATAACAGCTCTGGTGAGTTCACTCACACCGATTACATAGCTGTAAAAATACTTAAGAACTACAGAGCAGATCCGATCGAATTCACTAGCTGCATTAGCATCACACGGCACCTGAGTGACAGCCAGAAGCACAAACCCTTACTGGAGAACCAAACAGCTCCTAGTGGCCTGTTTGCTTGAATCATACTGACCTACCGACTACTCTTAGAGAATCCATCAAGGTGACTCGATGCCAGTCCGTGCCATTTTCCCTAAATCTTAAAAGCATTGCCCTTAGGGAACGGCTTCGGAATAATGATAAAAAAAAAAAAAAGATAGTGGATGTGACTTTGTGGAGGAGCCATGTGGTCCTAATGAGAAAGCATCTCTCAGTAATGACCTGGGTTAATAGCTGCTGCTGCTGCTGCTGCTAAAGGGGCCCCAATGTCTGCCAGACACACACACACACACACACACACACACACACACACACACACATACAAAATAAAAATGCACAGAGGCCACAGGCGACAGGATTCAGCCACCATAAGAGAAAAATCACAATTATCTCGCATAAAAAGACATGCTGTAGCTGAATCGTGTCGAAATCATGAAATCGGTTCACTTCGATCTTTAAATAACAAGACTGGTTACGGATTTTACCCATCAGTGCTTTAATTAAGATTTTCAACATGTCTAATCATGTTTAATCTCACACAGAGAAGTGGGCTGATATGTATTCATGTTTATATATATATATATGTATATGTATATGTGTGTATGTAATATACCAAAAGTTCCCAGTTACATTCAGTGGAAATAGTTGAGACATAAAGTCCTAATTCTTCCCAAACAAGCTGTTTCACATGTTCACGCTTTATGAGCAGAACCACACACACACTCCATGCTACACTTCACACCTCATTAGTTGAAATAAAAAGCCTACCTGATTGTGGGATTGAGAGGTAAAGTTGTTTAGTGTAGTGTGAATTTGACCTTGTTTGAATGAGGCTAATTATTACATTAAATTTGTAGCACTGTTTACATTTTTACATTTGACAGTAACAATACCTTGGGTACTGTTTAAAGAATTCTGGATTGTGATTGGTTGGATGATTTTCTAAAGTAGTTTTTTTCCAACAACAAAAAAGTGTGTGATCGTTAATATGACTTTCTCTCTAAATATAATTTTTTTTTTTACATTTATGGAAGGAGTCTCCAGTTTCAGAAGTCAATCTGGAATCTTTAGTTTTTTCTTTTGGACTAAAAAGATTATTCTTCATTTCATGGATGTTCCATAACACTGAAAGCAACTATAAATGAAAAAATTAAGGATGGTGGATCTGTAATGAACACAACACATACAAATTGATGTAGTAAAAACAAATAACACTCAAATATGCTTCATTATAAAATAATAACAATAACTCACTTTGTGTGATTTGAGCTGAAACGCCTCCCAGACACTGATTATTTTCTGATATTTGCACCCTCCCTGAGTGTTTTATTTCTTCATATGTGAATATTTTCAGCCAGGACTCTTCAAGCTGTTTTTTTTTTTTTTTTACCGAAAGGTCCGAAGGAGCCATGGATGAGAAGCTGTGTGGAAAAAAATAAACATGGCAAACAATTTTAATGAGTATAATTGGCCAGTTTGACTCAGTCATTCATTATATATCTTCCACTACGTTCTCCGTCTGTGGAAATTTCCGAGCAGGGGATCAGCTGGCAGATAGCCGCTTCGTTACGACCTCTGAATATCTTGCATTCGTTTTTTTTTTCTTCTCATCTGTACATTTGTAATTTCCTGCAGCTACAAAGCCTCTGTGTGTTAAAAGCCCTTTCCTGCTGCGTGGAGCTCGTCTGCTGCCGACCTGGTGTTTACCTCGGTGAGCAGAGGAAGCTGCCAGATCTTTCCATACTGGAAAAGAGGAAACTGTGTGTTTCCAGCTCTGATTAACATTAATTACATGATCGAGAGAGAGAGAGCGAGAGAGAGAGAGCACCAGATAGTGTATTACAAAACCTCACTTTAAAGTCTTTATAATCTTTACCTGTGTTTTGTTATGCACCTCTTTATAGCTGTTTAGTCTTTCTCTGGCAGATGGAGGTGCAGATACGCAGACAGCAAGGGAGTCAGGGACAGTGTGTGTGTGTGTGTGTGTGTGTGTGTGTGTGTGTGTGTGTTTGTATGTGGGAGACGGACGGTAGACAAACTACTGGTGCTCTGCTATCTGTGCCGTGTGTTTCCCACAGGAGATACGACATAGACGGGCCTCTTCCCTTCACCTCCACTGACCTCCATACTCTAGACTTTCTCAGCTGACATGCTTACACTCTTTTATTTTCACTATTTTAACAGCACTAAGATGCACAAAAGAACAAAACTCTTCTTTTTTTATTAAATAAAGTTAATAAAGTTGTATATTTTATTTATATATATATATACATATATATATAGTATATATACATGTGTGTGTGTGTGGATACGATGTGAATATAGTGAAGATTTGAATAGCTAATTTAGTTATATTTTTATTTGTTTATAAATGATTTTTTAGATTAAAAATATATAAAAACAAATCTTTGGTTTATTGAGAGTTTATTTACATAATTGCAATTTAATTAAGGTGTTTTGCTATATATAAAAAAGAGGTGTTCATGAATTATTTGATTGAAAGAAAGAAAGAAAGAAAGAAAGAAAGAAAGAAAGAAAGAAAGAAAGAAAGAAAGAAAGAAAAAGATAATGAGCACTTTTTATTGTGATTTTTTTCTCTCGCTATATATTTATATATTTTCTCCTCTATATTAACTGCCCATTTGTTTATTATATAAACATATTTTGAAATATTGAGCTTTAAATCTAACCAAAAATTCATAAAAATTTATATAAATACAAAATATAATTAAAACATAAATTTGGATTTTTATCCAAAACTCTCTTTATTTACCGATTTTATTATTTTTTTTTATTAAATTGACTTACACACTGTTAAGGATACCCGATATCATGTAAGTTTCTTCAGTATATGTCTCGTGCTTTTATAAATGATCAGACCGGACCCTCTTTTACAAACTTTAAACCTTTTAACTCTACCAGCAAAATTGTGTTTGATCACTTTCATTTTCTGACCTATTTATTAGTGAAAAAGATTTGTCCCTTTCTGAAGCGGCCAGGCCTGGCGATGCTCGTCGGGTTGTGACGGAGTCCAGGCCACGTTCGGTTCTCCCCGCATAGGTAGAGTGCTGAGATAAGGGTCGTCTGATAAGTCAGCGAGTCTGATGTGGATCTGTAGTAGAGGCTCTGCTCTTTGATTATGGAGCGGAGAGGGCGTCTGGTGCTGAACGCTAATGTGATTAGACCTTTACGCCACCGCAGCATTGATGTCACACTCTCTAAATCAGGGGCTCTATTGGCCATGAGGGCCAGCTGGGCAGCGCAGGCCAGACTCGGGGCCGCTCAGCCATGAGGCATTGAGGCACAATCTGAATAACAGAGATGAAGCCCTGGGGGTTATGACTCTGAAAAAGCACAACCACGACGCTCATTCGAGTCAATGGATTGGATGAGACCAGACGTATGCTTCCGATCCGTATGCGGGACTTCCGACTCGTTTTGTTTTTACCGCTTTGTGCATTTTTACGCGTTAGCTCGGCCATTAATCTTTCAAACGTTTATTTATCATCCTATTTACATCACACAGCATTTTCCTGACTTCTCTATAAACATGGGTTAGAGCTATATATCAGGGATGATCACTCCGTGTGAGCTGAAGTCCTTTTATAAATCTTACTCGTACTTGTCCTAATGAAATCCCAGAACTCAGTACTGAGCAGAAGATGAAGGGTTCCTCTTGGGTACAAACTACTCAGGATATTATTAACACACTTAGGGGTTTATTGGTTAGATGTTAGGACCGCTTAGTGTTTTTATATTGTATACAAATATACAAAAATATATAATATACAGGATAATATTCCCCATTACCCTGCAAAAACTGTTCAAATATGGTTTAAGGAATATTTTTATATACATATTTATAACTGGGACGCTGCAAATCAGATTACTACACGTCATGCAACACAATTAAGAGTGATGCAAGTTGCAAACAGCAAATATACCAGTTTACGAGAGCGAGACGGATTTCACACGAGAGCCATTTTTTGCTTTTTAGTCTGGTATTTGATTACATCACTGTGTCTTGTATCAGGTATAAGGAATTCATTAGGAAAAAAAAAAAGATATGCAAATCAGATTTCGGAGCAAAATTAAGTGAGACTGAAGACAATTACGGTTTCCTTCTACTAAGTATGTTAATGTACTTAATTATCTTTTTCATGTATCTGTACTTTACTGAAGTGTTTCCATTTGAGCAGACTTTTACTGTAACTTCATTTGAAAGTCAAATATTTTACTTTTTACTCATACATTTTGTGAAATCAGGATAAAAAGGATAAAACATAACTGTTGAAACACGCAGCAAATCACCAATCAGGGTCGAACGCTCGCTCTGTTTTACACTAGTTTTTATTGGCGCTTGGTGCATCTACTGATCACCAACACACAGTTCAGCATCAGTTCAACAGCAAGCAGAACATTTAGAGAGGAATAAACTCCTGACTCGAACTCACCACAACAACCGTGACCTCGTTTATGTGATTTTTTTTTTAAGTCGTTAAAAAGAAGGTTTTGGGTTCATGATAATTGTTAGTAGAAATCTATCAGTGTTTGAGTCATTAATATCATTCTATTAATAGATCAGTGTGCTGAGAGTCACATTCGAGTCTTTACACATAAACTGAGGTGATTAAGTAAAGAGTCTTGTGATAAAAATGATATAATATTTTACCGAGTGGATCTACTTCAACTCGAAGTTCGTGTACTTCATCCAACACCATCAGCTACACACTATATGGTTTTAAAGAGCACAAATTGTGCAGAAACTAGAAAACTCTTTCATCCTCGTGCCCTTGGTTTTACACTTCCATGGTGTCCTCTGTACCCTCTGAATCCCCCGTGTTGTCCCGATTTGACCGCATAAGGCGCTTTTGTGTGACCGTGTGTGTATGTGTGTGTGGGCATACACACTCACACACACAGAGACATAGCAGACTACAGACTGACCACAACAGTGACCATCTCCATGACTCCACTCCAGTCACAAGTTATTAGTGGAGCCATCTCTCTCTCTCTTCCTCTCTTTCTCTCGAACGCGAAAGGTTAGGCGCATGCCAGCTTTCATCTCCGCCGTCGTCCCTGCTTGTGGCACCCTGCTCAAAGGACCTCTTTATGCCCGCTCAGAAATAAACGACGCTGTCGTGCACAGAGACGCCGAGTCTTTTTTTCTGTCCGTTTGACGGAGTTGCGCTCGGGCCCGAGGGCCATGGAGGATTTCTCTAATTGCTTGGGGGAAGCAATGCTCCATGTTTAAATAAATACAGTTAGCGCTGACCCGGGCTGCTGATAAGGAGTGTGTGTGTGTGTGTGTGTGTGTGTGTGTGTGTGTGTGTGTGGGTTAGGGGGCCGTTTTGGTCAGTGTGTGCCCCCCATCACTATACAGTATGCAAGAGGGCAGGAGTGAGGAGCAGAAGGGAAACAGGAAGTTATAAATCAGAGAAACTGCCTGACTGATTGCCCCTTGCTAAATCAAATCAGCAAACCACTACACGATGTTCTCTCTCTCTCTTTCTCTCTCTCTCTCTCTCTCTCTCTCTCTCTCTCTCTCTCTCTCTCTCTCTCTCTCTCTCTCTCTCTCTCTCTCTTTCTCTCTCTTTTTCCTTATCCCTCTCTTCCCTTATCCCCTCACTCTTTCCAGCCCTAACCAGATTTCAGTCCAAGTTTTCTAAAAAAAAAAAAGCAGACATGGGACTGTAGTGAGAAAGAGCGTGTGCGTCTTCGTCCCTTGTTCTCGGGACCCTTGTTCTATGAACTTTACTCTCTCACACACACACACACACACACACACACACACACACACACACACACACACACACACACACACACACACACACATACACGCTTGCACTTGACACACACCAGATACCCAGAAGCCTCGTCGCTAATCGGTTTAGCTGCAGCGCAGTTGTGGCTCTGTGTAGCCACGGGCTTTTGTCTCGGCTTCGTAAGAAGAAGAGTTAACCGGATTTTGGGTTCGTAATTGACGCTCGTACATACGGTTGTTCTTGGAAGCAGGACATGCAAGCCGGTCGATAACGTGGTTATGTATCGAACACGCAGGGAATAATCGTAACGATGAACAGACACGGCGTCACGGAAGACTTTGTTATTTGTCCATCTCGGCTCGGTGTAATGCGGCCTGGCTGCGAATGATTAAATTTATGACATAATGTTTCTTTTACCAATTTTATTTCTTCGCTTTTTTTTTTCAGGCCTCCAAGCCGCTTGTTTAGCTATTATAGCAATATGAGGACGCAATGGAAGACTTGTGGTGTTCCAAGTTAAAAAAAGGAAAAGAGACAGAGAATGTGGGTTTAATGGTCTGGATTTATCAATGGTTTTCAGGGAGCCGGGGCTCTTAACTCATATCTATGTGAAGTGAGGGTCAAAGTTCAGCTTGTAGTTCCTAAAAGTGATGATAGGGCCAGTGGAGGGCAGATAAGAAGGAGCCACAGAGCTCTGTTTGATAAAAGGGTCGACATGATCCTCATCGGGGGGGCGGAAGAACAAAAAAAAACGACATGGATTAAGTTGTTTCTACAATATAACCACAATAATAGAATTTCGAAGTCATCACAAATTCCCTGGACGCGGTTTTCGTGATGCGACTGTTTACAAATCGATCTAAACGGATTCGTCATCGCAAACCAGCGCCGCCTGATTGAACGGATCGCCATACAGCAAAGTGATGAATATGCAGCTTTAAACCATTTCATCATCAATTCAGTTTTTCCAGAAATCCCTAAATGTGACTGTTACTATTTTAATAGTTTTTGTTCTCGTTCAGACCGTTACCACGACGACGCTTCTTACGTTACTTTACTTTTCTTTAGTTTGATCACTCGATCTGCTCGTCATCCTCTGTGGTTTTGATTTTTGTATGTATGTGTGTGTGTGTGTGTGAAAGTGAGAGAGAGACAGAGAGACAGAGAGACGAAGTGTCGGTGGCAGAGAAATGCTGATTGAGCTGTAAGTTTGCTCTGGATTGTGTACTCGCTGTCACAGATCACACACACACGCACACACACACGCACACACACACACACACACACACACACACACACACAGACAAAAGCACACACACTCTTTTTTTCTCTGCTTCATCTCTTGTTGATGAAGAATAAAAAAATACAATTTGGGCAAATTTGGATCTAAAATACTTTTACAGAGAATTTTTTTTTATACGTTATATAATGTATAATATATAATATACAGTATATTACATTTAAATCACATGTATTATCATTATAAAAAATTATATATATATATATATATTTATTTATTTATTTAAAATCACAATAATGATAGTAAGGAGAATATGCTGTGATTTATTATCGCTATAAAAAAAAAATAATAATTTATATATATATATATATATATATATACACACACACACACACACACACACACACACACACACACACACATACTGTACATACACACACACACACACACACACACACACACACACACACACACACACACACACACACACACATACTGTATATATGTATATATGTATATTTATTTATTTATTTATTTATTTATTTATTTATTTATTTATTTAAAATCACAATTATGATAGTAAGGAGAATATGCTTTTATAGGTTGAGTTTTATTCCCTTTATACCGCATCCTTTTTTTTAAATTTTTTATTTAAAAGTTTATTAAGAATAGTATTTATTATTTATATCACAATGACACAAAAACAGACATCATCACCTTTAAACACTGACACTGGAGACTCCTTTCATAAATATAAAATAATCTTCTGCTCAGAGAGAATGTACGTACAACAACATAGGAACAATTCACCCTTTTTTATAAAATAACAATAGAAAATTATTATTATTATTATTATTATTATTATTATTATTATTATTAGTGTGTGTATTCATTGCCTTTAAATATTATACTTTTTTTTTTATATATGTGAAATTTCAATTCCTATCTCTGACCGTGTAGAGACGTTCACGTTCACGTTATCAGCCTGACGTGTACCACATGACCAATAAATGCTAAGGTGAAGCATGTGCAGGATCATACATAAGAACCAGGATATTCATTCATGGCATTTCCTTTATCACTGTAAAGGTGAAGTGTGTTACTGTTAATATTAATACTGTACTTGATTTATCTGTGATGTTCACTACTAGAGTTTTATGATTCCCGGTTTTTCACTGGCATGTTGTTTAATAGTTGCAGTGGCATCAATGAAGTAAAGATCGTTGATAAAAGGGTGGGATCGGAGAAGTTCTGGAGTGTAGAGGGTCCAGACTTTGGCTCACCCACCTCATGAAACACTTTCTATGCTGCTGCTGCTGCTGCTGCTACAAAAACAATGTCATTACCTGTACACTGTATACATTTTCGTTCGAGGAAAAACACGGACCTCTCCACGTCCACAAGCGTGTGTATATTTGAACAATTAGCCGGGGCGCATATTTTTTCTCTGAGTGTTCCATTCACGTTTCATATTTACTAAATGTTTTGATGATAAAATAAATATGGAAATAATCCATGCATCTGCCCGAGGGGTAACTAGGGAAATATTTACATGCAGATGGCACTAATAGGCCGAGAGGCATCGTGCCAGTCATTACGGCCTGCTGGGTTTCGCTTTGCCCCAGGTGCTGTGTTCTTGCCCTGCGTTAACCTTCCAGTAAAACTCACTGTGTACAGAGAACAGAGACCGGAGCGCTGCTAGGAGCTTCAGACCTCCTCGTACACTATAAATAGCTCTGAAGAAGAACTGGGATATGATCAGGTTTGTCTTTTGAGATTATAAAACAAGGTATTGTGTTGCTTTAAACGTGGAGAGAAAAAAAAACACTGTACAATAAGTCTATTTATGTTTTTTTTTAACTATTTCTTACTGTTCAGTGTGATTTCTGTGTGGATCGATTTGTTTACAAGTAAAAATATATATATATATATATTTATTATTACTATTGTGAAAATTGTGATTGACATTTGTTCATCTTAAAAGTAGTAAATTCACTTAGAGTCTTGAATATTAATTATTTTTACAGCATTTGGCAGACGCCCTTATCCAGAATGACTTATAATTCTGAATAGTTTAACATTAAGGGCCTTGTTTAGGAGCCCGACGAATGCAGTTTAGGATTTGAACTCATAAACTTCCGACCAAAAGTCCATCATCTTGACCAATGAGCTACACTTTTTTTTTTTTTTTTTCTATTTTTTTCAACAATTGTCCCAAAGCAACTTTACAGAGCTAAATAAATACATTAATTTGCATTTATAGCATTTGATAGATGCTCTCATCCAGAGCAACTTACATTTATGTCCTACACCTGAGCAGCTATGGGGTTAAGAGTCTTGCTCAGGGGCTGCTTGGTGTGTCTGGGATTTAAACAGAAATGGTAAAAGTACACACATCCTTCACTTCAATAGAAGTGCAGATACTCATGTTTGGGAAGTTTGGGCTCTGACATGCACTTAAGTAAAAAGTAGCCATTACTACAAACGGTGTCACGCTGGTAACTGAACCTCACATCATATTAATATCTAATGAATGTGTCCAGACTGAAGATCCACCATGTAGAACACAAGCAGAGAAAAGATGATGATGATGATCAGGAACGTCTCTGTTCTCGGTCATGTTTCCATCACTGACTCCCTCTGTCTCATCCACGTTAACCCCAGACATCTTACTGCCTTCTGCCTTCTGACTGTGAGCTTCATAAACTCGTCTACATCTGTGGTGTGTGAGAGAACAGAAAGAAACTACTAAAACTACCAATTAACTACTAAAATACTGCCTGTAGATGAAGAGGTTATGAAGGTGGACTGTATAAGTGAAGTTCCTATAAGTTTAATATTAATAAGTGAGCCAGTGGTGACAATCCGTCCTCATCTGGGTGACACCGAAAGTCCATTCATTACAGTTCCCATACGGTAATATATCTACTGACAGAAACAAATCATTATTAATATAATTTAATAACTGTAGATAACGTTGTAGAGGTGTGACTAATAGAGGGTAAATGTAGATGTTTGGTCCTCCACATAAAGAATCTCGAGTTCTCATGAGTTCTGTGTAAAACTATTATCCAATGCAGATCTTTTTTGTTTTTGTTTGTTTTATTTTTACTCAATGTGAATTGTTACCTAATAACGGGAGTGTAAATGTACTTTGTTATTGTACTAAGTATTTGTTTGGCTACTTTCTAGTTTTACTGAGTATCAAAGATGTAACTTTTACTCTTTACACTTTGAGGGTTACGGTTGTTGAAGACGTCATTAACACTCCCCGACCCACATCTGCTGCCTGTGAGCGACTTTTTAGCACCGCTGGCCTCATTTTCAGTCCAAAAAAAGAGGCAAATCCTAAAAACTTCGAGGACCAGATTAAAGTATATTAAAAGTAGTATATAGTAAAAACTATTGTCTCTTTCTGAGACTCTGAGAGTTGCATCAAGTCACAATCAGATCTAAATATAAAAAAATATTTAATTTCATTTGTCTGTTGAATACTAACAGTTCTGCTACTTTGTGACATGATACTATAATTAGATTTATTTAAACGAGGATTAAACGCTTTTTTTTAAAGATTGCTTTACTACTTTGCCTTTTTTTTTTTTGTTTTTTTTTTTGAGTGACTTGTTCGATCGTTGTTTTATTCTGGTGTGTTGAAGATTTTGTTGTGTTGATGTTTAATACAGTGTTTAGGAGGACAATTTGTACTTTAGGACCTCACAAATCAGCTGTTCCTCGCTTTTCACTAACACGTGTCTTGGTGTCGAGGACTTGAGTATTTAATTCTGTGTTTAAATCAGATACTCGAAGACTTTTACTCAAGTCATATTGGAATTGGGGACTTTTTCACTTGTAATGGAGGAAGTTTTTTATTTATAATATATTTATACTTTTACTCAAATATGATTTTCAGGTACTTTTTTACACCTCCGGTCTGATAAGCTGGTAACTGCATGTTGGATAAAGGATTGTTGCTTATTGCAGTAGTGGGACTTTCAATCTTTCTTTCTTTCTTGTTTTCATCTATTTATTCCTACTTTCTCTTTCTTTCTTTCTTTCTTTCTTTCTTTCTTTCTTTCTTTCTTTCTTTCTTTCTTTCTTTCTTTCCTTTTTTTTTTCTTTCTTTCTTTCTTTCTTTCTTTCTTTCTTTCTTTCTTTCTTTCTTTCTTTCTTTCTTTCTTTCTTTCTTTCTTTCTTTCTTTCTTTCTTTCTTTCTTTCTTTCTTTCTTTCTTTCTTTCTTTCTTTCTTTCTTTCTTTCTTTCTTTCTTTCTTTCTTTCTTTCTTTCTTTCTTTCTTTCTTTCTTTCTTTCTTTCTTTCTTTCTTTCTTTCTTTCTTTCTTTCTTTCTTTCTTTCTTTCTTTCTTTCTTTCTTTCTTTCTTTCTTTCTTTCTTTCTTTCTTTCTTTCTTTCTTTCTTTCTTTCTTTCTTTCTTTCTTTCTTTCTTTCTTTCTTTCTTTCTTTCTTTCTTTCTTTCTTTCTTTCTTTCTTTCTTTCTTTCTTTCTTTCTTTCTTTCTTTCTTTCTTTCTTTCTTTCTTTCTTTCTTTCTTTCTTTCTTTCTTTCTTTCTTTCTTTCTTTCTTTCTTTCTTTCTTTCTTTCTTTCTTTCTTTCTTTCTTTCTTTCTTTCTTTCTTTCTTTCTTTCTTTCTTTCTTTCTTTCTTTCTTTCTTTCTTTCTTTCTTTCTTTCTTTCTTTCTTTCTTTCTTTCTTTCTTTCTTTCTTTCTTTCTTTCTTTCTTTCTTTCTTTCTTTCTTTCTTTCTTTCTTTCTTTCTTTCTTTCTTTCTTTCTTTCTTTCTTTCTTTCTTTCTTTCTTTCTTTCTTTCTTTCTTTCTTTCTTTCTTTCTTTCTTTCTTTCTTTCTTTCTTTCTTTCTTTCTTTCTTTCTTTCTTTCTTTCTTTCTTTCTTTCTTTCTTTCTTTCTTTCTTTCTTTCTTTCTTTCTTTCTTTCTTTCTTTCTTTCTTTCTTTCTTTCTTTCTTTCTTTCTTTCTTTCTTTCTTTCTTTCTTTCTTTCTTTCTTTCTTTCTTTCTTTCTTCCAATCATTCCTTCACTTCTTTCTTTCTTTAGTCCCTACTTCAGTCATTGCTGCCTTCCTTTAATTCTTTTTCTTTCTTTCTTTCTTTCTTTCTTTCTTTCTTTCTTTCTTTCTTTCTTTCTT
>JBCEWE010000451.1:459906-537406 GCA_039877035.1 Silurus lanzhouensis
CACACACACACACACACACACACACACACACACACACACACACACACACACACTCCATCTCCAGTGCTTTCAAACGTATGCAGCTAAAGCCCACTCCGCCCACAGTGGATGCCTATCAAGGCTATTGAGGCCAGATTGAATGTCAATCGTATGAAGGATGGAGCTTTGATCGCTTGCCACATCGTACATAACAGAGGAAAAAGATTGAAGCTCTAAAACTGACTCGCAACTTCGAGATCCATAAGCAGGACAATATAAAATTTGGGAAAAAAAAACACTTCTGTTCAGCACTCCTTTTTCAAAATTGTACTTGTATGATTTCCTTTTTTACTATTCTGGAGATCGGGTGAGAATTGTTTGATGAGAAGAAGATCGAGATGCCTTGGATGAAGACATAATGTGTATTATTTTAAAAAGAGCTGTGAGAAAAAAACTCATTCACATTGTTCAGAGAGCAGCGCCCCTGTGTTGGACCGAAGCCTCAGGATCTCCAGCCTGATAAGCAATAAATAACCATCCTGACTTTGTGTTTCCAGCATGGTGAGGTCACTGGAGCCGAGGGTCCCCAGCCACTGCGAGCGCACTGTTTAGAATAATTCTCCCTCCCCCGTGCTGGGCACTGCGTAGAGATTAGAGCCCAGCCAGGGTGCCAGTGTTATCTGTGTTAGTGAAGAAAAGGTTACACTACACTAACAAGAATGTCCCTGGTCATGCATGACAAACTCCAGCTGCCTGCTATCCAGCGATCCGCTCAGAAGGTTCCACTTAAAAGCCCGCGGGCGAAGTGTGTGTGTGTGTGTGTGTGTGTGTGTGTGTGTGTGTGTTGGTGTGGTGGGGGGGCGATCTAAGCCTGAGGCGTCTCTAGAGATTATGCGCCTCTAACTAGCTGTTTCCACCTCGAGAGGAAAATGGACCGGCTCATTGGGCCGCCATTGGTCCAGGTCTGCTGCTGTAGTTCATAGTCTGGCAGATGAAATCATTTACCTTTATAACCTCTTGAACCTTTATGGCTTTTTTTCCCCAACTTTTGTTGGTTTGGTTTCTTTCTTGTTTTTTTGATGATTTTTTTAATTTTTTTTAATTAAGGTCATGGTGAAGAGGTGGATTTTTTTAGAATTCGTTTGGATATAAGACAGTCAAGACGACAAACTTTTTTTAACCGCAAATTTCATAGACGTATACGCCCCTGTGTCGTAGTCGTAAGAAAGATCTCGCTATGATTACATTAACATTCAATAACAATTTAATTGAACTAAATTTAAGCCAATTGAACTAAATTGAATTGACGTCAATTGAATCAAGTTTGTCTAGTATTAAATTGCTAGCTTTATTACATTTCCGATTTAAACCCTACAATTCCCGTCCCGAGACCATCCAGAACTCGGCCAAAACGAACGCTGTGGAGAACCTCTCAGACGCCTAAATGATAGATGTCGGTCTTTTGTCACTGTGCTCCTGGTCACATGACCAGTTGTACTCTATTATCCTGTCGGCCTGTTGATAATAGAGAAGATTGCTTGTTTAGACTGTGTAGTGCCTGCCTCTAATTCACCGTGGCTCCAGAGTGACACCTTTAAATGGCCCATCATCGGAAAATCCACATTTTCCAGAAGGACTAAAAACAACAGGAGCCCGGCCGGAGTGAAATTAGCTCCTCTTTAGGTGTAATTACCTCCTCACATTTAAGCTGCAATCTGGCCAGAGCCCTTTCCATTTTCGGCCGCAGCCAGACCAGTGATTGGTGACTGACTGCCACAGTTGAGGATAAAGAGAAAGAAAAAAAATCAACGTCAAAAACCTACAAACAACAAAAATTACAAAATTCAAGAATGCTCTAGAGACCACAACACACAGCTCAGGAATGCACTCAGGGTCAGTGTCTGCAATCAAATCGTGATAGATGCCACGTCTTTTGGATAAGGGCGGAAGATAACCTGACATCTGAGCGAGTATTTAAAATGTTTACGTTCTAAAACCGGTAAACTAGCATGCCACAAAACTGCATCAGTAATATTCCTTGCCCCTGTTTGTGCGCTGTGTTCCTCCTCCTCTCTTGGCTGACGTCCTTGTTGAGGTTGCTCCACGAGAGCAGGAGAGCCGTGTATGGAGAAATGTATTGGTTCTGTAATACATTTAAAAGCGATCAGAGCCAATAAGCCGAGCAGCAGTACAGTGCTCCATTGTCTGAACTGAAACAGCAACTTGTCTCCCAAAGGGCCCTTCGGAGTCCACCATTCCCATCTCATAAGATCATCTGGGTGGAAATTGCAAAAACTGACAATTTTCCCCTGCAAGTATAAATCACATTCAATTTAGTGAGTCTTAAAGAGCATCGTGGGCATTGATCTCCTGCTGCGAGCAACGAGGGAGGAAAAAAAAAATTCAATCCCTGTCTATACAACAGCTGTTGTTCAGGAAGTGGGATTGAAACTACGATGTATCTCAGCTGTAATGTCTTACATTTATGATGAATTTAGTCTCTGGCATTTGATGTTGAAAATAAAGGCCAGGTATAGCAAGGAATAATTTTTGTCCTATTGGTCTATATGAATAAATACAAACCTTTTATCTGTGAAAAAATCTACAATCATATCTGAAAGTATGGATAGAGAGAGAGAGAGAGAGAGAGAGAGAGAGAGAGAGAGAGAGAGAGAGAGAGAAAGAGAGAGAGAGAGAGAGAGAGAGAGAGAGAGAGAGAGAGAGAGAGAACTTTGTCATTGCATATTACAAATACACAGCAATGAAATGTTAAGCATCTACCAGAAGTGCAGATAAATATGTAGATATATGTACACCAAATAAATACAAACCCAATCCCAAAAATATTTGGGCCAATAAATAAAATGTAAATAAGAACAGAATGCAATGATTTGCTTATCACATAAATCCATATTCTATTCATAAAAACATATCAAATGTTTAAACTGAGTATATATACTATTTTAAGGGAAAAATGTTTTTCTTGATGGCAGCTAAACATTGAAAAAAGTTGGGACAGGGCCAAGTTTACCACTGTGTTGCATTATGTCCTCTGTCTGTATACATTTGGGAACTGAGGAGACTGAACAGTTGCTGAAGTTTTGGGAGGGGAATTTCTTCCCATATGAGTCTGATACAAGATTCTAGCTGCTCAACAGTTCTGGGTTTCCTTTGTTGTATTTTACGTTTCATAATGTGCCAAATGTTGTTAATTGGTGAAAGGTCTAGACTGCAGGCAGGCGGTTCAGCGCACGGACTCTTCTAATACAAAGTCATGCTATTGTAATAGATGCAGAATGCAGTTAGCATTGTCTTTCTCAAATACTCAAGGCCTTCCCTGAAAAAAAAAACATTTTTTTAAATGGAAGCATTTGTTCCTCCAAAAACAGTATATATCATTCAGCATTGATGGAGCCTTTCCAAATGTTCAAGCTGCCCATTCCACAGGTACTAATGCATTTCCATACCATCAGGGATGTGGATTTCTTTAACTAAACACTGTTAACAAGCCGGTTGGTCCCTCTCCTCTTTAGTCTGGAGAATGTGGTGTACATGGTTTCCACAAAACATTTTTCTACTTTGCCTTACATTTTAAATGAGCTTTGGCATGTCTGGATGGATGGATAGATAGATAATTTACAGTTATCAGTTTTACTGGTTATAAATATAAACAGATTATACAGAATGTACAGATAAGAGCAAACTGTATGAGGATTACAGGCAGTAAAACAATAAAAGCCCCAGTGAAATGTTTAGGTGATGGTGGTGATTGTTGGAAAAAGCTGGTCCTGAATCCGCTGGTTCCAAAGTTCTTGTATCTCCTTTTTGCATGGTTAAACAGTTGGTGACCAGTAGTCCCTGATAATGTTGTGTGCTATAAAATAGAGTTACTGTTGCATATCCGTATGTTGGTTATTGCAAAAAACAAATGACTTGCTGTCTGAAAACTGAGAAACTGTCTGGATTTAACTCTGAAGTGTGACTACTGGAGACTCTTTTCATAAATCCAAATAAATAAAAGTCTTGCCACTGAACACATTGCAATATCAATGATTTCTCTTTTTTATACCAATGATTTGAAATGTTATTATTAGTCTAAGATTATTAGCAGCATTGCCTCTACAGGTCCCTCAGAATGCTATAGAAAAGGTCCCCTATTAGTGCATTAATACAAACATGTGAGCGTCACTGTTATAGAAAATCGACTCTACGACTCGGGTGTACGACGTGAAGGATATCTGAGGTTGTAAAATTTTACAATGAGTACTCCAAATAAAGGGAATGACATCCAGGTCATCAGGTCAGCACTCTGGTGAACTTTTTGAGACAACTCAAGTAAGGAAGTCACTTCCTTTTTCTGGATTTTTCCGCTCTGTGACTTCACCGTGGACGGCTTTTGTTTTGACACATTTATTATCATTTGTATTAATAGCAACGTCTCAGCGGCTGTGACAGGCTGTGAAAAGGGCAAACACTTTTGGAGGTCCAGAGGGATTAGAACAACTTCTTAATAATTTGATTATTTCACCGGGAAACCATTACATCAGAAAGTTAACACAATCGTTAATAATTGCATCCTGAGCTGTAATATTGTTCTTTGCTCTTTTATTTTTACTTTCTTTTCATATTGTTCTCACAATAAAAGTCGCTGATTCTCAAAATGGAAAATGGCTGTAATGAACCAGCTGTTTTTATAAATGCCTTAGAGTACATAAAACAAAACTTTGCACAAAACTTATAATCTTTTTTTGGATATAACACAACAAGCAATGCTAAAACAAAGAATATTATAAGAACATCAGTAGCATATTTTATTTTTGGCCCAATGTCTAATGGTTGTAATGTCAAGTATTCACCCGCAATCAACGCTCTTTTTTTGTCTATATAATAGAGAGAGAGAGAGAGAGAGAGAGAGAGAGAGAGAGAGAGAGAGAGAGAGAGAGAGAGAGAGAGAGAGAGAGAGAGAGAGAGAGAGAGAGAGAGAGAGAGAGAGAGAGAGAGAGAGAGAGAGACAGAGAGAGAGAGAGAGATGAAAACAGTATCTGGTTGTAGACTTATAACTAGAAATGAATATAAATTTATAACATGCTTAAATACCCACCAGGCCATTACAAGTTACAAGTCATTCCTTAATCTCTCTCTCTCATTCTTTTTTTGTCATTCTTTTATTTTAATATTATTATTTTATAATTTTATAATACAAATATAATGTAATACAATAATACAAACTATTGCATGCATATATATATATATATATATATATATATATATATATATATATATATATATATATATATATATATATATATAAATAAAAAAATAAATATATATAATTGTTTTTGGTTTTTTTTACTATTTTATTGTATAATTTTTATATATACAATTATTATTTAATATTTTTTTTTTTTTTTTTATTTATTAATGTTACTGTGAATCACATTCATACATACCATATTTAAAAGAAGTGTGTACCATCAACTCCTGATAATTCGCAGTACAGAACTCGCGGTTCGGAAAATTTGCGGGTTCGTATTTGGACCCTAACTAACACCAAATTGCGGATTATTTTTAAATTTGTGGTAATCCGCAGTGGGACCAAATGTTCAGGAACGTTAGGAATACCGTTTTAAACTATGTATTTGGTCAAATTCTGTACATTATTACGTTTATAAAGTGATATAATGTCTAGATGAATTCACTAAGGTACCATAGGGGCTGCAGTGTCCAATATTTGTCGATTTTTGGAAATATGCATACATTCTAAGATTCCCGCAATTCCGTGGGACCACTGTATATGTTATTTCGTTCTTTTTTCACTATCCCTGCATGTTGCACTGGAGTCCAGCGATAAAAAATATGCCCAAAACTATTAAACCACCTGACTTGTGGCTCTCTTTCCAAACCGTAACCACAAAGTTAAAGGCACACAATTGTATAGAATGTCTCCGGATGCTATAGCAGGAAATTTTCCATTTATTTAAAAAAACCTAGAGGCCAAAACCTGTTCCAGCACGACAATGCCCCTGTTCACAAAGCCAGCTTCATGAAGATGTGCTTTACCTGGGTTGAAGTGGAAGATCTATCTCTTATAGAGCTCTTGACCCTAATGAACACCTTTGGGATGAAATGGAACGCTTAGAAAAGACAGAACAGTGTTTTATAAGGAATATTCGCTCTATAATAAGCTGTTGCAGGAACAGTAATCAGTGATTCCGTGGTGTGATGAAGCACAGTTACTTCATACCTATTAAAAATATTGATACCATCATTTTTCCAATTGCAACAGCTTCTAATTTCGGTCCCATACCACATAAATTTGTCAAATCGAACCATTTTTGTTCATTAAGAACGTCGTATTTTTCTCTTTAACCTTTTTTGTTTGTGAAACAAGTCAACCCTTACATTTCTATAAACAGTGGCTTCTTCATGAAGCTGCTCTTTCCAAAAAAGTGACACTCCGCTCAACAACAACAAAAAAAAAACCTTTGTATCAATAATGATCTTTTCAATTGAATCCATTTACTATTCGATTATGTGGCGCATCTGCTGAACATGTCCCTATTTGTTACCGTAGCAACAATCCAGTATTTATATAAACCTGCGATTTGCAGCTGTGTTCAATGCACCGAAAGACGTCACACGGCATCGTGAAATTCCGTAATGGAACAGGGAATTGTAAAGTAAGCCGAACGTGAAGCAGGTAACGTAGTGATGTCATGAGGTTGGTTGCGCAACGGCGTATTTATAGCTCTATTTCGTGAAAAAGACGTAATGAGAATCCCAGAGACGGAGGCCGAACGCTGGCTGCCAGTGTGTTTTGATTCGTGCCAAAGAACATAAATCCTCTGCGAACTGTCCTGGATGGCCTCCTCCGCGTGTCTGATCCAACCTCAGCTTTGTACATACAGTAGATGGCAGCTGCTTCCTGTAGCATTGAAACCAAATAAACCGCGCAACGTTTGGGAGCCGTAATTCTTCTACTTGTTAACCTTCATAAAAAGGCTCTGTGGTGTGTTTGAGAACGGAGAAACGGGCTCCAGACGTTCTATTCCAACCTAACGCTTCAAGAAGCTACCGGATCATTTGTTTTGCAGACATTCGATTCACCTCGAGATCTTGTCCTTGTTGCGCGAGCGGCAACATTCCTGCGTCATGAAAGCGAGTGTCTCTCGGCACTCACTCACTATTTCATCCCCTGGGCTCCTATAAGAAAAGTCCAGATGGATCCGCCGATCGTTCATGGAGTGCTCGAGAGCGGATCAGGTGCCGCACAACAAAGCGAAGGCTGACTCGCGGCCTCCGATACACTCCCGAGATCAATGAGACTTGGGCAGAGGAGCCTGGTCATAACCTTAAATCACACGCACTTCAAAGAGCCCTATGTGGTGCTGGAGATCCAGCGAGGATGGAGGGAAAGCGAGGGGGAAGGGATTTCTACGATGCCCTACAAAATGCCATGGCTTATCTGACCTGGCTACTCTGACCCCTAAAACCAAGCCCACTTGGCCTCACCATAATTCGTATAACACCATAAATTCAGGACGCACTCCGTTAAAGGGGCTCACAGAGCTCCAAGGGCTTCAGCCATCACCGCACAAGCGGCCATAAAGCTCCCGGTGGAATGCTAGCTATGTGCTAATCGGGGTAGGGGCGCTCCTAGAGGTGTTAACACAGAGGAACCGGGTGAGATGTGGTACTAATGACAAGACCAGCAGAAAGATGATGGCTGTTTTGCTGCTTGTTAGTGTTTATGTGAACGGTTACTTGTTTGCTTGACATGATCAACACTCATTACATGTTACGTTCGTATTACAGGACAGGTTGAAATATTTTTGCACACATCGGAACTGGGTCTTTTGTTTGTTATTGTTTTTGTTTGTTTGTTTGCTTGGCATTGTTCGATTCTTCATGGTTTTGATTTCATGCAGAGACACTTATTTTTAATGGTATTTTATGAGGAAGAAATGTTTATACACATCTCTCAATTATTTATTTATTTATTTATTTATTTATTTATTTATCTACTTGTTTGCTTGTTTTATTTATTTATTTCCTTATTCTCCTTTTGTTTATCTTCAGTTATTTTAAAACAATAATGTTTTAATACTTTGCAAAATGTAAAAGAATATTTTTATTATTATTATTTTTATTATTATTATTATTATTATTATTATTATTATTATTACATTTTATATGGATTATTTTTTGTTTCTTTGTCAGTACAGGATCAGTGTATTTTTATTGTACTACTAATATTTTCTATTAATACTTCATTATATAGTGTGTGTGTGTGTGTGTGTGTGTGTGTGTGTGTGTGTGTGTGTGTGTGTGTGTGTAATGTTTGCCTGTTTGTATGTATATAGGTGTATGTTACACACTTGAGTGGAACCAAAATAACTGATTTTGTGATCTGAGCATGTGTGTGTGTGTGTGTGTGTGTGTGTGTGTGTGTGTGTGTGTGATTGAGTCTCTATGACATAACGTGAGAAAACCCAAACAGAGATAGCGGCGTAAGCCGGTGTCAGACTCTCGCCTGGACCGTGGGGCCCCTTTACTCCACAGAACATCACATCCTAATGACTGCTCTCAGCATTCCACCTCTTCCACCTCCTCCTCTTTCTCCTCCTCCACCACCTCATGGCCCTGACGTGTCCTGGTGCCCAGCAAGAGGCGCCATAGAGCAGTGTGTAAAGATGGGCTTCTTAGTTCTCCCTCAGCTAATCCTGTGCTTAAAAGATCCAAACAGAAGCTTTAACACACAGAGCTTTTACTCTCCCAGCTTCTGATCAGGATCTGGGGTTTTTCTAATATGGCGTTGTTTTGTTTTTTCCAAAAGCGTTAGTTTAATAACTGTTTAAGTGGTTAATATTTTGTGCTGGAACGTGGCAGGAAAATAAAACAAGGTTGTTTAGAAAAATTCACATTTTAAAGAGGACAAAATCTGGAAATTGTATTTTAATTCATTATGAGAAACTGGTTTAGTTCTAAAAGTTCATAAATACTACTACTGAGTAGGGTTAAAGAACAAGTAGGGCTAAAGAACAAATATGTAGGTAAATAAGCAAGAAATTAAATATATAAATACTTAGCTTAATAGAGAAGCATCTGAAATGAAACGGATAAATAATGAAACAAATAGAGTTACTTAATACACTGCATCCGCAAAGCTTTCACAAACTTTTTCCACATTTTGTTCTGCTAGTTTTATTCCAAAATGAATTAAATTCATTATTTTCCTCAAAATTCTACAAATAACACCCCATAATGACAACGTGAAAGAAGTTTGTTTGAAATCCTTGCAAATTCATTTAAAAAAACAAACAAAAAAAACCCACATACATACAGTAAATATTCCCAGCCTTTACCATGACACTCATTGAGCTCAGGTGCCTTCTGTTTCCACTGATCATCCTTGAGATGTTTCTACAACTTGATTGGAGTCCACCTGTAGTAAATTCAGTTGATTGGAGATGATTTGGAAAGACACACACCTGATCTATATGAGGTCCCACAGTTACCAGTGCATGTCAGAGCACAAACCAAGCCATGAAGTCCAAGGAATTGTCTGTAGACCTCAGAGACAGGATTGTACCGAGCCACAGATCTGGGGAAGGGAACAAAACAATTCTGCAGCATTGAAGGTCCCAATGAGCACAGTGTCCTCCATCATCCGTAAATGGAAAAAGTTTGGAACCACCAGGAATCCCCCTAGAGCGGAGCAGCCCGACCAAACTGAGCAATCAAGGGAGAAGGGACTTAATCAGTGATGTGCCCAAGAACCACGATGGTCACTCTGAAAGAGCTCCAGCATTTCTCTGTGGAGAGTGGAGAACCTTCCAGATGAACAACCATCTCCTCAGTGCTTCACCAATCAGTCCTGTATGGTAGATGGAAGGCCTTTCCTTAGTAAAAGCCACATGACAGCCTGTCTGGAGTTTGCCCAAAGGCACCTGAAGAACTCTGAGACTATGAGAAGCAAAAATTGAACTCTTTGGCCTGAATGCCAGGCATCATGTCTGGAGGAAACCAGGTATCGTTCATCACCTGGCCAATACCATCTCTACAGTGAAGCATGTTGGTGGCAGCATCATGCTGTGGGGATGTTTTTCAGTGACAGGAACTGGAAGACTGGTCAGGATCGAGGCAAAGATAAATGCAGGAATATACAGAGACGTCCTTGATGAAAACCTGCTCCAGAGCACTTTGGACCTCAGACTGAAAGGCTCTAAACAGATAAAAAAAGAGGAGCTACTGGACGACTCTGTGAATGTCCTCGAGTGGCCCAGCCAGAGTCCAGACTTCAACAAGATTAAACATCTCTGGAGAGATCTGAAAATGGCTGTGCACTGACTCTCCCCATCCAACCTGATGGAGCTTGAGAGGTTCTGCAAAGAAGAATGAAACTTCCCATCAAACTTAAAAAGACTTGAGTCTGTAATTGGTGCCAAAGAAGCTTCAACAAAGTATTAAACAAAAGCTGTGAATTCTTATGTACATGTGATTCTTTTTAAATTTGTAATAAATTTGCCAAGATTTCAAACAAACTTTTTTCACATTGTCATTACGAGGGATGTTTGTAGAATTTTGAGGAATATAGGAATGAATTGAATCTATTTCGGAATAAAGCTTTAACATAACAAAATGTGAAAAAAGTGAATCGCTGTGAAAATTTTCCACATGCACTGAACTTAACAATTTATTGATAAATAAACAAACACACTATATAAAAATTAAATGAACCAATACTGTCGAAAGAATAGTGAGCAAACAAACAAAGTAGATAAACCAAAAGAAGAAAAAAGGAAAGAAAAGAAAAAGAATAACAACAAAATCCCCAAAAAAAAGTAGGAGAAAAAAAAACAATAATTCAAGCAAAAAAAAACGAAATAGGATAAAAAAGAAGAGGAAAAAGAAGAAAAGATGATAAAGAGACTGAAGGCAAAAAACAATTATAAGACTAAAAGAAGATACTTAACAAAATCATTAAATAAAGTAATTTAATTCCCATTATCATTATGTAATTCAATCAAATTCTCGATTTGCTCACGTTGTAATTACGCCACTGAATTATTGTGAATGTCATAAAATATGTAATAAAAAAATCTTCTTTATCCTAGATGGCACTATTTCCTACAGAGATTGTCTAAAAGATGAATGATCTGGATTACAGGCTTAGGCAGAGTATTCCTGATAAAAGATTACAGTTTTCACGTCTGCAGTTCATCCACATAGAAAATAAAATAAATAATAACATTGCACTCGCTACAGTTTGCACTTCCTGTGTTGATATACAATTTGAACATTTGGCAGAAACGCTTTATCATCAATTTACAGAAGAGCTTTCAAGTTTTTGGGAATAAACACATTCTGATCCTGGTTTATTAGGACACTGACTGAGGATACCGTCAGTATAAAGTTTTTATTTTTATTATTGATTCTTTAGTCATAATTTGAAGACTGTTAGTGACACAGATGTTCATCAAGCAGGAGGTTCTTCTGCTCCCTCTGTCCCAGATTAGAAAAGAGTCTTGAAGCATGCCCTGGTTGGTTTTATTTGGTTTTGACGTGAAATTAGAGATAAATGAAAGTCTTTTTTTCGCCCCAGGTATTAGCTTAAATGCTATTTTCCCTTAATCTTGATTCCTGAAAGGCCCTGTTTTCTGGTCAGAGAAAAGAGAATGTGTTTGATAGTCGCTTGGTTTCTTCTGTTCAATCAAACAACCAGACATGAGGAGATTAGATTCAGTGGCTTCTTCCGTCGTGTGCGGTTCATACCGCTAGTCAAACTCGCTTTACTCACATCCACGGCAAAACCGTATTCCGGATCCAGGCATCAATTAATAGCTCGTAAATGATGGTGAACAGGACATCCTGGACACATGCGATCATCTTCTTCCAGGGAGTTCAAGAACATCAGCATGCCGTGGGATGATTTACATCTGCCAGCATTCTTTAATCCAGTGTTTCACGTGATCGGGACTGATAAGGGTCACGATTCCACACAGAAATGATACCTTTCACAAACATCGGAAGCCGACGCAGGTGGAATTTCTACGCCTGACTCCCTTTTACACTTCCTTTATAAAATAGAATAGCCTTTATTTATTACATATTCATTACAGCAGCTCTTTTCTTCACATATAACAACTTAGTTTGGAATCCTGGGTCAGAGCAAAGGGGCTGCTATGATACAGTGCCCCTGGTGCACAGAGAGTTAAGGGCCGTGCTCAAGGGCCCAAGAGTGGAGATACCAGGGATTGAACTCCCAACCTTCTGATTAGTAGCCAGCACCTTAACCACTGACCTACCACTGAGAATCATCTTCTCACTCAAGGGATGTTCAGACTGGTGAAATTGGTTTGCACTTTTTGAACATCTCATTCCACATTTAGTCTCTTCTAATAATCTCCACTCTTCTGAGAAGATGTTCCACTAGATTAAGAAATCTTCTGGAGAGCTTTGCCTATTCATCCATAAGGTTAAGGTGAGGAGGCCTGGAGTTCAGTCAGCATTCCAAATCATCCCACTAATCTTCAGTAGGTTTGAGGTCAAAGCTCTATAGCAGGAGATCTCTCACTCCACCTCATGTAAACCATATCTTCATGAAGCTGGATTAATACATAGGAGTGTTGTTGTGTTGGAACAGGTTTGGGTCTCCTAGTTCAAGTAAAGGAAAAATGTCGAGCTAGCACTTTAAATGACATCGTATACAATTGTGTGTCTCCAAATTTGTGGTAAGTTTGTGGAGGAATGACATTCAGTACAGCTGGAAAAGTCCAGTGTCCCATATATTTATTGTCCATATAGTGAAGCAGAGATACAAAGAAAAATCTGTCTATCTATTAACCTTTTTAAATTTCTTTAATAATAAATGCTAGCGTTGCCAGTAATCAAAGACCGTCGCTCTTTATGGTCAAAGCCGAGACTTTCAGCGCGCTCTGAGAAACTCGGTTTAACCACTCGTGCACGTCTGAGCTGTTAATAGCAGGCTAATTTGTCATTAACAACAGCACAAGAGGGCCAACTATGTGCTTAAAGACGCGTGTTGTCGTCTTCGAAGCGTACAGGCCCCGTCACGTCACTCCAGTCCTCCTATCGAACGACAGCGAGGAAAAAAAAAAAATGAAAAAAAATACCCCGAAGCTCTAAACAACTCCTGACTGATGATGACTTGCCCCTTTAGATCCTGCTCTCTGCTCACGGGCAGAAGTGCTCTATCATAATTACCCATCAGTCACTTTCAGACAGAAAGAGAGAGAGAGAGAGAGAGAGAGAGAGAGAGAGAGAGAGAGAAAGAGAGAGAGAGAGAGAAAGAAAGGTTAAGTATGAAGAAATAGATTAAAAATTGGAAAGAAAGAAAGAGATAAAGAAAGAAAGAAAGAAAGAAAGAAAGAAAGAAAGAAAGAAAGAAAGAAAGAAAGGTTAAGTATGAAGAAATAGATTAAAAATTGGAAAGAAAGTAAGAAAGAATGAAAGAAAGAAAGAAAGAAAGAAAGAAAGGTTAAGTATGAAGAAATAGATTAAAAATTGGAAAGAAAGTAAGAAAGAAAGAAAGAAAGAAAGAAAGAAAGAAAGAAAAGGTGTGTTCAGAGTGTTCCTGCTCTTGTTTTTGTTGTTCATTTGGTCTTGCATGTGTGAAACAAAGTCCGTGTGTGTGTGTGTTTGTGTGTGTGTGTTTGTGTGTATGTGTGACTGTGAGGGCAGTACGGCTGTGATCTTAGGGCCGTGTCTGCAAACATGGGAGGCAGACAGGGCACGACCTTTAACCCCTGCCTTGTGCCTTGTCAAACGATCCCTCCTGTGGGGGGGTAATTAGGACCCTGAGAGGCCCCTATTTTAAGGTGCTGCCAGGCTTCGGAGTTATAAATAGCATCACGGCGTCACTACAAAATGGGTCAAAACACAGGAGACGCGTAGATGCACCTAAACACACCAACACACATGTCGTACTCTGTCTAAAAATAGTTTTCCGTGTGTGTGTGTGTGTGTGTGTGTGTGTGTGTGTGTGTGTGTGTGTGTGTGTGTGTGTGTGTGTGTGAGATCTCGATCAGACTCGGAGAATAGTGTGCATTAGTGTTTGAGCCTTGAAAGCAGGGACACTGAGATACGGGCAAATTATTAATGGGTTTGGGCATCTGCTTTTGGCAATGAGGGAAGGAAAAACAGGGCCATTAGAGTAATCCAGTTGTTCCTGGAACGTCTAATAAAAATGGCCATTTACTCTGTGTGTGTGTGTGTGTGTGTGTGTGTGTGTGTGTGTGTGTGTGTGTGTGTGTGTGTGTGGGTCGCAGTGTTGCTCATCAGTTTCAGTCTCCTCTGATTTTGCGCCAGCTGTGTTTCAACTGTTTATCTTCCTAAAAAGCTTTTCAGACGAACTTCTGAAAAGCCTTCAAATCATCTGCACTTCTGTATGTGTGTGGTTTGTTTGTGTGTGTGTGTGTGTGTGTGTGTGTGTGTGTGTGTGTGTGTGTGTGTGTGTGTGTGTGTGTGTGTGTGTTTGTTAGTGCTGAATTTTAAAATGTAGATTCACATTGAAGAAAAAAGTAATAAAAAAACAGGCGTTCGAAGAGACTTGAACCGATCATGCGCAGTGTATGCTGCAATTGACTCAAGTGTGCTCAATTAGCCATGCTAAGAGCCAACGTGTGACGGGGTTAATGCTCCATGAACAAAACTCCTTAAGCGCCTCCTGGGCTTCGAGCAGGGACCAGGGACGGACGTGTGGGGGGTCTGGAGACTCCCACTAAGGCTTCCTTTTTCTTTCTAATCGGATTTTAGGAGAAAGAAATGAGCAAGATAAGTTAATTTGGCACCGTGGCCTCTTTCTCTCTAAAGCCCCCCGGGTTTATTTTTTTCTCCGATGGACAGTGGACAAAAGTTTGACCCTCCCACTCCTGGTCCAGCTTGTTCTCCACACGCCTACAGTCAGCCCCCTGCCACAAAACATCATTACCCATAATCACATCTGGGATCAAGCACTGTAGAAGCTCAGGCTGATGACTGAGAAGTCATCAGGATCAGGGCAGGAAGTGATAGGATCTCAGATTGTCTCATTAGCATTGAGTCAGGTTGCCCTTTTACTCACACCTGTTTGTAGGATAGAACAAGATACCGTGGGTGTGATAGAGAAACGGAGCAGATGTTCTCATAACCACTTTGAGTGCTCCATGACCAAGAGATTTGGTGTAAAGACGCATAGCCTGGGGACATATCCGGCTCCGAAACCAAAGAATGACTCGCAAACATCCATGATCATGTTTCCTTCTACTGGTCACCTGGTGAGCAGGTGATATTCAGATCAAAAACAGGTGAAGTCTTTAAATGCATTATGACATTATAAGATAATAACATAATGAGCGTTGAAGTGAATAATGATCTCTTCATCATGGCATCTGTTAGTGTGTGGATTTATTTATTAGGCAGCAAGTGAACATTTCGTCCTCAAAGTTGATGTTAGAAGCAGAAAAACTGGGAGAGCGTAAGGATTTGAGCGAGTTTGACAAATCGTGACGTCTAGACGCCTGGGTCAGAGCGTCTCCAAAACTGCATATATTGTAGTCTGTTCCCGGTCTGCAGTGGTCAGGAGGAAAGTGTAAATCTACAGCATACCAAGGCATTGTATACAAGTATGTGCTCACCACAAGGCCAGATGTTCACATACGCTATATGGACAATGGGTTAGTATGTGTTTTTCCACTATATTTAGTGGAGAATTGTGCTCATTCATCTACTAGGGTTTTAGAAGTTAGGTACTGATGCAGGTGAGGTGAGGAGGCCTGGGGTGCAAATCTAAATCATCGCAAAGGCGTTCGAGGGTTGAGGGTCAGAGCAGGACATCTTTCACTCCAACCCATGTAAGCCATATCTTTATAGAGCTGCACAGGAGCATTGCGCCAGCAGGTTTGGGTCTCCTGGTTCAATTAAAGGAAAAATGTCATACCACCGTATCCACATTTGTGTGCCTAGACACAGACACAAAACGTCGCCAGGTTGGACCATGTAAAAGTGCAGACACCCAATCCTGGGTGCGTGCATACACACCGAATACCAACAGGAACCACATAGGATATCACAGTTTGACTCACACTTTCCCATCGAGTCAAAAGAACCAGGAATAAAATCTATGACGCACAGCCGTGTACACGTGGAAATCCTGTGAGCCTGTAGCACCGGGACTACGCTTTATCTGTTGTTACAGACCTATTTATTTAACGATAGCAGGCAAAGCGTTCAATCTAAACGCAGCGCTTTGACCATGTAGGAAAACTGGGGGTGTTCGTCTGCATGGCGTTTTGTCCTGCCGTGATGGAACACTGCAAAAAATAAGCGTCTAAATATAAGAAATAAATGCATGATTCAAGTCAAATTATCTGCCAGATTATCTGTAATTCTTAATTCTTGAAATAAGAAAACACAATTTAGAAAAGCACACTATGTACAATATGAACAATATTTGTTTTAAAATCGAGCATTAAAACACTCATTTAGTCAAATTAATTTAAAACTAGTTTTATTTTTTAAACAGTTTGATTTTCCTCTTGAATTTATGCAAAAAGGTTTTAAAACCAGAGATACTAAATAAGAGAATTGATTTAAAAGTCGTGGTCATTATATATTCTGTCCTAAAATGAGAAAAAGCCTTTAAACTAAATAATAACTAATAATAAATTAAAATTGTCAACAGTTAATTTTTAATTTGATATAAAAACAAAGCAAAATTTACCTGCTGCGTCTCAAAATTAATAAACTTTTTGCAACGTAAAAACATTATTAAATGTATTTTGTCATCACTGAACCCTGAAAGATATTTAACATTAGAAGCTGAAATCAAACTTCAGAATTAGTTAAAAGCCATAAAGTACTTTGTGTAAAGCAAAAGTTCAAAAAAGTAAAAACCATACTAGATAATGTTTGGGTTTGGTGAATTAATACTGCAGACTAATTTGTTATTTGGTTGTAAATAAATGCGTTGGTGTCGACAAAAAAAACAAGCATTTGGACAAATTAACACTAATGAAAAAAGCCCTTAGAGTAATTTTTCAATTTTTTTATTAATTTTTTTATTCTGCAACATTGATTTCCAGATTGTGTAACAGTTTCTTCCCTCAAGCCATCAGGCTTTTTAACAAAGAACTGAACTGAACTCACACACACACACACACACACACACAACTGTGTGACTGATCTGTACAACCCGGACTCAACACACACTCGTACTCACTTCACACACCCATGATTCAGCACCACTCACACTACATCACTTCATTATTATAAACTGTTTACATGCCGTTTGTGCACATCTTCCTGGATTGCTGCTAATTTGCTCTTTTGCGCAATATTTTGTTTACATTTTCGCTACTGTTCACTTCGTCTCGTTACGACATGTTTATGGGCGGAGCTATTTTGTGTGCACGTTTGCACCAGGTTGCACACATGCACTTTATGTGGCGAGGACACTTACTAGTCCTTGGCCCTGTGTTTTTCTGTTTCTGTGATTGTTGTTTTTATATTGTTTTATGTAGCATCAGGGTTCTGGAGGAACGTTGTTTCATTTCACTGTGTACTGCGTCAGCTATATATGGTTGAAATGACAATAAAAGCTTCTTGACTTCACTAAAACCAGTTTTTACAGAGTTCTAAATGATGCAAGGCATCAAATGATGTCTCTGATAGTATTTAGGTTTAATTTGCAGGTAAAGGAACTACATTTAATCATAATAATCTCAGAAATTTGCTCCTGCGTAGTATTTTATTCTTAAAATAAGATTTGTATGGCTATAAAGTTATACTAAGTCTTGAGTAGATCAGAGTGTTTTTGCAGTGAAGGAAGCTGAAGAGACAGAAGTTCATAAAAAAAAAGGAAAAAGCTGAAATATGGACTAAAAACTTGATGCTATTACTCAAGGAACCTCCTCCTTCATGATTCAGGGATGGACACAGATGACATGAGCTGCCTGCTTCACACTGAAACAAATCAATCTCTCCTGCTCCCCTTGTCTCCCTCGCTGGCGTTGTTTGGTTCGTTCCTGTTCGCTTTTTTTGCTCTGAAATGAAAGGTGGATTTGAGTAATGCCACATCTTTTTTTTTTTTTCTCTCTCAGCTCGGAAACAGCTGGAACTCTGAGGTTTCGTCGACTAATAAAACCGCTTTCCACAGTGCAGAAATACGTCTTTCTCGCGCGACCACGGCTCGACTCGTCTGAAACCGCAAGGCTCTGAAAGATAAATCAAATTCGAGTCCAGCAAAGATGAATGTGTCGGATGAATTGCATCGGAATAACACAAAACCTTGTATTGCCATTAGTGCGTGACTATCATGTGTGTGTGTGTGTTAGAAAGTGGGGACTGATGGGTATCAGATATTCCCTGAGCCAGCGTGCTGAGTTAGGGTCAGTTTTGTCTTGTCAACTTGTAATGAATGAGATTTGAGAGAGACTGGAGGTGATCCTAAATCAGTACTCAGCTCTGTTTGATGTGTACAAGCCATGAGCTCGGGGATGAATGGGCTGCAGGCTGAGGAACGCTACAGTTGAACGTCATTCCTTCTTAGCCACCTTGGCTTCTCATGATGAAATGTGTGACATATATATGAGGTGGAATGCGCCCATATAATTTGCTCGAAATATGCCCTCTATTTTCCCAGGGACTGAAAAAAAGGAAGAGAGGTGTGTGTGAAACGGAAGCAGAGAGAGTGGAAGGAGAGGGAAAGAAAGTGTATGAATGGATGAGTGAATGAATGAAATTCCTGAATAGAGACTTTAAACAGCACCAGATTGCTCAGGTGAGGTTTCATACAATGTGTTTTTTAACCTAAAATCTGACTTTGTAACACTTTAGAAATGATGAGATAAAAAAAGAAGCAAGAGTGAGTGAATACATAAGTGAATGAACAAATGGATAGATAGATAGATAGATAGATAGATAGATAGATAGATAGATAGATAGATAGATAGATAGATAGATAGATAGATAGATGGATGAAAAAAATGGATGGGTGGATGGATGGATGGATGGATGGATGGATGGATGGATGGATGGATGGATGGATGGATGAAAAAAAAGCTGGATGGATGGATGGATGGATGAAAAAATGGATGGATGAAAAAATTGATGGATGAAAAAAATAGATGAATGAAAAAAAATGGATGGATGGATGGATGGACTAATGAAAAGATAGATGACTAAAACGATGGATGGATGGATGGATGGATGGATGGATGGATGGATGGATGGATGGATGGATGAAAAAATAGCTGGATGGATGGATGGATGGATGGATGTATGGATGGATGAAAAAAATGGATAGATGAAAAAATGGATGAATTAAAAAAAAATGGATGGATGGATGGATGGATGGATGGACTAATGAAAAGATGGATGGATGGATGGATGGATGGATGACTAAAAAGATGGATGGATGGATAGATGGATGGATGGAAAGATGGATGGATGGAAAAATCTATGGATTTAAATTTAAAAATTAACTGAATTGAATTTGCAGACACCTTCTAGAAAGCTAATCCACACCTTCAGGTCGATTAGATTCCTTTATTGTACATTATACAACAGACTTATCTCTAAGATAAAACAAGCTTATAATGAATTGCTGCACTGTATCACATGATCATTTCCTTTCCTTTTTTAAAATAAATATACTAGCCATGGTGTAAGCCCAGCGTTTTCACGTCCACGTTCGAAGGATGCCAGTGATTGCCTCATGGTGCTTGCATGCACAAACAAACCATTTTAAGTGTGACGGAGGCCACATCATAACTCATAGCTGGCACACGCCGTTGACGTTAGTAATAACAGAGACTGGAAAAATGCAGGTCCAGATAACGACGGCTCTGTAACTCGTTAGCTCATTACGAGGGCATTAAAAAGCAGTGAAGTAAGAAGAATTGCTCTGATAAGCACCTTTTAGACTATCTCCAGTATCACTGGCATGTGTAAACATATTTATGAAAGAATTACGCTCACGTTAAGGGCAGAGAAAGATCTCTGTTTGGAGCAGTGTGCTATTGGGGAACATTTGGAGAGAAGTATTACAGGAACACTGGAAATGCAAGAGGAACCATATTGGTGTGACGGTACTGGCCTGAAATAATTATGTCACAACATTTGCGAGTGTGTGTGTGTGTGTGTGTGGGTGTGTGGCGTGCGGTATGCGGGTGGATCTTAGGCTCAAAGCCACAGAGCCACAGATCAATGTTTTTACAGAGCCGCATATTTTTATTTTTTTGCTCCATTTTACAACTTTACGATATATAAAATGAACGGCGTGGCCTTGAATGGAAGAGCTGTCTCCTCTAATAAGGAAGGAGGTCAGGGAGTTGCACTTAAAGAAAAAACAACCCTTTTATGCTTGCACACAGATCAGTGTGCTTCTCCAGAAAATGGAGTTGCTGCAGGAAGAGGACAAAACGTGACAGGAAACTGTATAATTTAACCCTAAATCACAGCAGTCTGAACCCTCAGCTCACCCGGTTTCAGACTTCAGACTGCAACAGGGTATTATTAAGACCTGCAGTAAAAAGTACACGATTTTCATCCAGATAATTCAGAATCCATCTCATTTTATATATTTATAAGTGTTAAGGGAAATGATTACGTTTTCATTTTACTGGTGCTGGGATACAAACCCATGACCCTCTGATCATCTAATCTGCCGAGCTACCGCTTCACCCTACAGAAGACAACCAGTCAATGGTGGGATTTTGATGCTCAACCAAGTGCACCATCTGGCGAAACAATTTTTAAGCGATCTGAGTTTTTTATTGTTTGTTTTAAGGTGTGTTTTATTTTCTTGGTGATAAATTGCATAGTGTGAACACGTCTCCGAGTACAGCCCATGAGATTTCGAGAGAATATCCAATTCATCTCCTCTCCTGCAGATCTGGTGTATCGTCCATACACAGTGTAAAATTGCTATATTTGCCATCATATTATGATCAGTGGTGGACAGTAATAAAGTAAATGTAATTACTTTTAACTGCATATATCATGTCACGGTGAATGAACCTGGTCGGGACTTGCAGTGGGAAACCACCCTTCTGGAGAAGTTCCCTCACTCATACGCTCAGAAAGAAGGGGGTTCGTGTCGTGGCGTCACGACAGTGAGGAGAGCTGAATCCAAATTAAAATTATGGATGACAAAAAGAGGTCTAAACCCTCTGGAGCCCAATTGAGAAAAAAAGAGGAAAGAAATAGGGGGAAACGTATAAAAGATAAAGGTGTTTGTGCAGCTCTGTCACTCATCTCGTTATGAGGATAGTAAAGGATAAACTTTCTTTCAGCTTCTCCCATTAGGGGTCGCCACAGCGGACCATCCGCATGTTTAATTTGGCACATGTTTTTACGCTGGATGCCCTTCCTAACGCAACCCTCCCCATTTACCCGACCTTGGGACCGGCACTAAGGCTTGTGCAACCCTAACGGCTGAGGTTGGTTCCTTGACCGGGGATCGAACCCGGGCCGCAGCGGTGAGAGCGCTGCATCCTAAACACTAGACCACCAGGGAACCTAAAAAAGAGGATAGTAAAGGATAATGCATTAAATAAATAGATTAATAACTGTATATCACTTAGGATGTGTTGTGTTGCCTGCTAGGCTTTTATACATAGAGCAACAATAGTATGTATTTTATCATAATGTGTGTAGCAACAAAACAAATTACACCCTAACCAGTCTAATCACATGTTTAAATGTGCAATAAATGCATTTAGGCTGATATTTATACATGAAATGGAGCTCGGAAATGTTTCCAAATTTGTGGACTGCACAAGAAATTCTCGGAAATTCAAGAAAAAGAGCTCGGAAATTCTACACAAATTTGTGGATGTTCTTACTCATCCAGTGATGATCAGTGGGGGAGATGTTGGGTCATGGTGTGGTTCACCCAGGGGGCGTCATTCAAGCTAAAACCTTCATTGACACTTGGTGGTATTTACATACCATTCAGCATCAATTAAACATCAAGCGAAACATTTAGAAAGGAATAAATGACAGAAGAAACTCCAGACTCGAACTCGCCACAGCATCCGTGACCTTATTTGGACATTTTCATTAAAAGGTTTTGGGCTCATGATCATTGTAATAGAAATCAATCAGTGTTTGAGTCATTAATATCATTCTATTAATAGATCAGTGTGCTGAGAGTCACATTTGAGTCTTTTCACATAAACGCAGTTAATTAAAGAGTCTTGTGATAAAAATGATAATAGGAACATTATAATTATAATAAATCATAGTACTCTGAATACTTAAGTACATTTGAATGCATAAACTTTTGTACTTTTACTCAAGTGAAAGTTTAAAGGGACACTTTTACTGGAGTCACATTTTACCTACTGTACAACTACATGCTTTGTGTACTTCATCCACCACTGATTATCATGTCTTCATCTTTGCAACTAATATTTCCTCTTCCTGAAATACCTACATTAGCACTTTCCAAGTTTGTAGAATTCGAGTTATATTTATATTGAGTTTGTAATCTTGCGTACCAGTGTAGATTTATTAATTACTAGAGATTTAAAGCACGTTTGTACGTCGCTCTGGATAAGGGCGTCTGCTAAATGCCGCAAATGTAAATGTAAATGTAAATGATATATACTCTATTTACTCTATATGATAAAAAAAGTGTATTGCATTCGTTTGATTTATTCGTTTTTAGTTTTCTGTACTTTTTACAAATGCGAGGTGGAGACCAAACAAACTTGCAGCCCACCTCTAAATATGTTTACGAAGAAAATCTGATTTTCAATTCATGTTTATTTGTATAGCACTTTTAACAATGAAACATTGTCTCACAGCAGCTTTACACAGATAATGTGGTGATCAAAAGTGAATATGTTCTTTATAAGTGTAAGTTTGTCCCTGATGAATATTAAAAAGAAAATAAAAGTAAATTATTATTTCAGTGCCATCAGGTGAACAACCCAAGAGATTGTAGATTAAATGTAGATTCCAAAAGCAACTTCTATCTGCTGGGCACAGACCTGAACACCCAGGCATGTGGCTGGTATATATTAGGTTACGATTTAAAGAGTTATTTTTAGGTAGGAACAGTTTGAAAGTCCCATCTTTCACATTTTACATAAGCCATCGATGTGTCTTACATTTTCTAACAGGTAAATTCAGGAACATGCTAGCATAGCTAGTTAGCCAATGTTCACACCAGTCAGATAGTCAGGAGTTTATCCAAATTTATCTGTAGAAAAAAATAATGCTCACTTTTAACTCAGATTTTAATTATGTTCTGTACGTGAAACAAAAATGGATCAGGCAGGTCCAGATATATTATAAAGGTTGAGAATCAAGGTCTCAGGATCCGTTGAACTTGTGTGTCGTGGAGTTTGGTGTTTGCGAGCGATCGTCAAGCGTTCACACCTCAGCAACGCCGAGCAATCGATCGTAAACATTTCAAGTGAAGTAATGAGAAAAGGCCTTTGTGTTAAGCCTTAAATCCAACCTCATGTGTCTCGTTTAGAGAATAAAAAATGGTGGAAAGCACATTTAGGTGGCCTGCCTTTTGCAGTGCAGTGACAAAGAGTAAACAGCGCTTAAATGGAACAGCGTGTGTGATAATGGAGGCCTCGAACTCTACATGGGATGATTAGAACAATGTGAAAAAGTGATTTTACAGCACCATGTAACACGCTTGAATGATTACTAGTAGCAGGTTATATCAGGATGGTTTTATGTGGTGTTATTTATGCCTATTAAAAGTCTAAATACAATAAATACATTGGATTTCGTTCAAGTGACTGTTTTGCAGTGGGACAGATCACAAATAACATGCCATAGCGATTTAGCGTATGGGGGGGTGTCAACACTATCAAGACATATTTTATTAGCAAAGCGCCTGCTATCCCTACCATAGCCTACTTTGTTATAAACCTTATCAGGCGATTACTAACGCACATAAACGTGGCAGAGGTTCACATTAAGTCATGTTGATTTCCATATTCCAGCAGGGAGGAATTCTCTGATATGGCGCATGTGTTTACAAGTATCCTAGCAGTGAGAAGGAAAGCACCGCGTCTAGACACCCCCTCTTCGATTTCTCTCCGCAGATAAGTGGGGGGATGACTACATGACATTCTTCCACCTCGGCTGATCACCCCAATCTGCCTACGAGTGATTCATCCGTCTTCTAAAACACCTCCGCTCTCAAACTGCTGTCTAATACGAGTGCACTTTGGAGCAACTCCCCCTCTGTGATTGCTGCGAAAAACAGCTCCCTAGGAAACGATGCAGCTTTAAAAAAAAAACTAAACAAAAAGGAAAAAAAAGAAAGAAAGAAAGAGACACAAAATACTTGCTCGATAAGCTTTAGTTACCTTTCCCACGCAGTATTTAATGAAGAAAGATTCATGTCACACTGACTTTTGGTTTATTTTTGGTTCCCTGAAACATTTTCAACAATAAAACGCTCATTCGATAAATTAGTTTTTGGTTTCTATAGCAACAGATTGCACATGAATGGATTTGTGGCATGGAAGGAGTCTCCAGTGTCAGCACTCTTGTGCCAATTAGGAGAAAGGTTTTGAGAAAAGCATGTAGCATGTAGCGGGTAATGGATAAAAATTATTATGTGTAGATTTTACAGATAAAAAAATCCTATTAATTATTATACTATTTATTGCTTATTTTAAATGTTTTTATCACTATATTATTATTTATTTATTGTTTATTGAAAGGTGGTAGCTCAGTGGTTAAGGCTCTGGGTTACTGATTAGAAGTTCTTTGGTTTAAGCCTTGGTATCGCCAAGCTGCCATTTTTGGGGCCCTTAAGCAAGGCCCTTAACCCTGCACTCTGATCCCAACTTCCTAACATTGTTGGGATATGCAAAAAAATAATTTTACTGTGCTGTCAAGCTGTCGACCTGCAAATATTGCAAGATCAAAAGCAATTCAAGAAGAGTCCCATGCGCCTCACAAGAAGCCCAACACACACGAGATCTCATCCGAACGGACAAGGACGTGTCTCTAATCGCTACCAAAATACGCTCTTGTCCTGAGAGATTTAGCACGCTAGTCGAGTGTGATGTGTAGGGAAGATGGCAGCAGCGGTGACGGCGCGCCATGTAATTTGCACTAATGACGCCTGTGGCAGCTTCATGTGAAAAAATGTATGTCCCATTCCTCTGAAGTCGAAGTAGCAGCATCTTAAAGCTATTATAGCAGTTTTCGGCCCTGACTTCTTCTTTTTTTTTTTTTTTTCACACACATGCAGGCCACGACCCAGACCGACTTTAAACTCGCCTGCATTTACACACGTTGGATTTCCAATTTAATGGCAGTACGGATATTTTTACTGGGAGTTGAGAAACCGGATTCGAAAAAAAAAAAAAAAGACAACTATTTAGGGTAAAATCTTTATTTCGATGGTTTTGATTATTCCGATTTGGTCTCTTCCAGCAACTGTAACAGTAAAGCCCTTTAAGAAAAAAAAAATCTTATTCCTTTCTCTTTTATTCCGACTCATAAATGCTCATCCGTCCAGTTTCTTCTGTAAATACTCCTGATTCATATGGGGGAGATGATTAGGAAGTGACAAATAAAAACGGCGTACGGGCCGCAGATTAAAGGCACTCTTAATCTCCAAAGAAACTTTCTCTGACTCGGTCCAAAGTTCCATGCCGAATTTTCCATGAGCGAGACACATCTAAGGAAGAGAAGAAAAGAATGTAAACATGCATTGTTTACAAGGAGCTAACGCATGGATGGCAAAATGGATCCTTCAGCAAATACCACAAAAGAAAACACCAAGGGATTTATTTAGATCTGCCCTCTGACAACCGAAGCGCACGGATTTGCAACCTTTATAAAATTCTTCTCACGAACATTTCTTGCACTCTGACTGTCCGCCTGCCTGATTGTCCTCTAAGCTCTCAAAAATGCTCTTTAATCACGCTACTCTTCCCAGCTCATTTTCCCCTTTTGTTACCTGATGCTAGTGTGCTATCCTCAGATGCATGTGGGTACAGATAATGGAGGGTGGATTGGAAAGAGAGAGGGAGGGAAGGAGGGAACAGAGGGTTTTGTTAAAGATGGGGTGGCTAGGTCACTGTGCCTGCTGTTGGTTTGATTGACAGATGGGAATTGCTTTATCAGTCTGGCTCCATGCTAGGTTTTGTCTCCGGCTTGTTTGGCTCTGAGGCGTCTAGGACGGCGTGTGTATGAAAGAAAAAAAGGAGTGTGTGTGTGTGTGTGTGTGTGTGTGTGTGTGTGTGTGTGTGTGTGTGTGAGAGAGAGAGAGAGAGAGAGAGAGAGAGAGAGAGAGAGAGAGAGAGAGAGAGAGAGAGAGAGAGAGAGAGAAGGCCTATACACATGGTGCTTGACAGTGTGGGAATCCAAGTCCAGTTAATAAGTCACTGCGGACAAGAGCATCTGGCCAACATAAATAAAAATGTAAACACACACACACGCTCCTAACTCAAACATAGAAAGGCAGAGAGACAATCAGATATTTGGACAAACAGATATTCAGACAGACAGACAGATATTCAGACAGACAGACATTTGAACAGACAGACAGACAGACAGACAGACAGACAGACAGACAGACAGACAGACAGACAGAGATATATTCAGACAGATAGACAATTGGACAGGCAGGCAGGCAGACAGACAGACAGACAGACAGACAGACAGACAGACAGACAGACAGACAGACAGAGATATATTCAGACAGACATTTGGACAGGCATTCAGACAGACAGACACTTATACAGACAGACAGACAAAGATATATTCAGACAGACATTTGGACAGACATTCAGACAGACAGATAGACAGACACTTATATAGACAGACAGATAAACACATTTAGACAGAGAGACAAACAGAAATACAGACAGAAACACAGAAATTCAGACATATATTTGGACAAATATTTAGACAGACAGACAGACAGAGACACAAGCAGTCAGACATTTACATAGACAGAAATACATTTGGACAGACATTTAAACAGACAACAAACAATTAGACATTCATAGAGACAGACACTTGGATATACAGATAATCAGACATTTATACAGACAGATAAAAATGTTGACAGACAGACAACCAGGCATTCAGACAGGCAGACATTTTAACAGACAAATATACAGTAATAAAAACAGACACGCATTTGGACAGACAACAAACAATCCAACATTCATAGAGACAGAGATTCGGATAGACAGACGGTCAGACATTTAGACAGATAGATAGACAATTGGACAGATTTAGACATTTATAAAGACATTCAGACATTTGGATTGATAGACATTCAGACAGATATACATTCAGACAGACAGAAGAACAGTCAGACAGTTATACAGACAGACAGACAGACAGACAGACAGACAGACAGACATCTGAATAGACAGACAGACAGTCAGACATTTATACAGACGGACACCACAAAAGCACAGCTGTAGATGTAACACTATCTAAAATAATTACCCAACTTTTAAACTTCTTTAGTGATAACTCTCTCTAACACACACACACACACACACACACACACACACACACACACACACACACACACACACACTCTCTCTCTCAAATGTGGTTTTGAACACAATTTGACTTAGGCATCTATAAACAAGAACTACACTTTACAGTAGCTGAACACACTCACAGCCATCTTGAACAACAAAAAAATCACTTGGTTTGATTTAACTCTACATTTATATCTAATATCGAAAATAGGACTTAACCTTGTCATTCAAAGCTTTTTTATATTTTATTCTTTATAATATACAATAATCATGAACTTCAGCACTGTTTATGAGATGCATACGAAGATTTCCTAATATATTATATATTCTGAATAATCAAATGGTAGTCGATGAAGCGTTTACAAGAAACTTTTTCAGAATGATCAGTTCTACATCCAGTCCTACATGCAATCGTGGCAGGATATGATTTCAGTGTTAGTGTCAAGCAGTGGTGGACAGTAACAAAGTAAATGTAATTTGTTCCTGTACTTAAGCAGCTTTTTCACGTATCTGTACTTTACTAAATTATTTCCATTCTGGAAAACTTTTACTGTAACTAGAAATCAATTTGAGTCATTGTTTGAGTCATTAATATCATTCTATTAATAGATCAGTGTGCTGAGAGTCACATTCGAGTCTTTACACATAAACTCAGTTGATTATGTAGAGTCTTGTGATAAAAATGATAATAGGAACATTATAGTTATAATAAATGTAGTATTTAGATAGTACACATACTTTTGTACTTTTACTCAAGTGTAAGTTTGAAGGGACACTTTTACTTTTATGGAGTAATGTGTCTATACTTTAACTTAAATACATGGTGTGTGTACATCATCAACCACTGGTGTCAAGAGACACATGGAAAGCAACACTTTTGTTAAAAAAGTAATAAAAATGTTTACTCTGTAAAACGACAAATAAAGAACCCCCCCTCAGATGACTGCTGAATCATATGGTGTGCATGGGAAGATTTTTTTTACCTGCAGTGAGTTCCTGTGTACTGTTTCGACTCATGGGGAAAAAATTTAACATATGGTTTAGTCATATTCAACCTAAAGCATGGAAAGAATTAGAAGAGATCAGAGAGTGTTTATAGCTAGTACCCCTAGCCTGTACTGCTAATTTGCTTATAGCTAATGTGAAGCCTGGTATGGAATATGTAAATCATACAAAACAGATTTATTTGGTTTCAACTGGAGGGTTTATAGACATGCGGTGGTCTCTCTGATAAGTACAGCTAGCATGCTCTTCTAATCTGCTAACAAAGCTAATATGAAGCCTGGTTTATAAACTGCAGCAAGCTGATTCTCACACAGATTTTAATGTTGTTATACCAATTAGATACTGAAGTAAATCTTGTCATGTAGGCGATTTGTATAAACTATTATTCGGTCAAAGCTGAAAAGAAATGTTGTTTGGACACACAAGATACGAGCTCCAAGCAAAACGAGCTGCATCTTACTTGCTAATGTGAATCCAAGCTTTTACAATGATGGACATGTGGTGAATAAAAGTGCGTCTCTTTTCAGAAGAACACGGGTCATATTTCACTTGACTCGTCTCAGTAGGGTTCACGAGAGGAAGCCATCTGATTTAACGTCTCTCTGTCTACAGACTGTTATTAGAGAAAGATGGAGAGAGAGAAAAGAGGAATAGAGAGCGGTTCAAGTACAGCTTAGCGTTCTCAGCTGTCTTTAGACGTGTCGGTGCTTAAACACAAGCAAGGCTTTACAGTTAGCCGGAGGCAATGAGGCGCTCCTCAGGTAGAGAAGAAGAATAAAGGGGTACTTGGGTGTGCAAAGGGCTCTCAACACCAGATTAATCTCATTGTCTGTCTTTGGGACCCACCTGAAAACAAGGGTTTGCTCTTGATCTGTGTGTGAGCTGTCGTTCAGCCAGCGTGAGTTAAACTTCAGCTACAAGACAGCAGTAAAGTTACGTCTATATCACTTTCTCTGGAACAGCGCTGCACCTGTGTCTTCTCAATGACAGCATGCAGTGTATCGGAATGAGTAGATAGATATAGGTTTATTCTTTCATTAACCACACGTCTGCTGCTAGTAAAGGATGATTAGATAGAAAGAGAGAGAGGGACAGACAGACAGGCAGACAGACAGACAGACAGACAGACAGACAGACAGTCAGACATTTATACAGACAGACATTCAGACATTTATACAGACAGACAGACAGACAGACAGACAGACAGACAGACAGACATTTATACAGACAGACAGGCAGGCAGGCAGACAGACAGGCAGGCAGGGAGACATAAATATGAAACAGACAGATAGAGATATATATATGTCTGTCTATCATTATATCTGTCTGTCTGTTTTTATATCTTTGTTTATTTGTCTGTCTTTTCTCTATCAATAAATATTTGTCTAGTAACAGACTATATATATATTGATTTATAGAGAGACAGACAGACAGACAGACAGACAGACAGACAGACAGACAGACAGACAGACAGACAGAGGGTGATAGATAGATAGACAGACAGACAGACAGACAGACAGAGATAGATAGATAGATAGATAGATAGATAGATAGATAGATAGATAGATAGATAGATAGATAGATAGATAGATAGATAGATAGATAGGCAGGCAGGCAGACAGACAGACAGACAAACAGACAGACAGATTCCATTTCTCAAAAACATATAACCATATTTAATGTACAGGACAACATATTCCCATGAGGAAAGAAATCTAATGATGAACTGGGTCTTTGACGGTCTTTTGTTTTCCCAGAGCTCGAAGCAGGTTCTTATTAATGGAATTACACAAGGAGCTTGTTTTTACGGTTCACAAACAGTGCAGCTCAGTGAAGTTCCTCATTACCAGATGTCTCTGAATCAGCAAACAAATACAGACAATGTAGCTGAAGTATACACACTGTAGACACACACACACACACACACACACACACACACACACACACACTCACACACACACACACGCATAGAGTACTGCATGTTGGTATTTTTATTAACTATTTCACAGTAAATCTCGTATTTTACTCTCCTTAATGTACAGTGAACACAAACTTCCCGACACTGCAAAAATAGCATAGTGGCCATCTTGGAATATTTGCTTAGTGCAGTTTGGTATGTTTCAGCGATTAAATCTTTTTAAGGGCAAATTCATAGAAGCGTCATAAATCTATGGGGACATGGTGATAAGAAAAATGCGAAAGATTATTCAATGCTTTCGTGTTTACTCACAATTTGCAATCATCAAAAAATCTGGATCACCAAGAAGGTCCAAAAGCTTTAGGACAATTCAATCTTTAAGATCTATCAATCTCTGAAATCTCAAATAATCATTTCTCTGCCATGCCAGAAATGTACAATCATTCAAATAGATTTTTTTCTCATTCATCTACACTCAACAGCCCATAATCACAAAGTGAAAACATAATTCTACAACTCTATACATTCTGTACACTTAATAAAAAGAAAAAACTAATTTCGCATGTCTGAGTATATAGACCCTTTACTCAGCCACTGAGAAGCATTGAAGCACCCTGTGGCAGCAATTCCAGTCTCATGTCTTTTGGGTATGACACAACAAGATTTGCACCTGGATTGGGGAATTTTCTCCAATTATTCTTTACAAGTCCTCTCGAACTGGGTCAGGTTTGATAGGGAGTGTAGGTGGACAGCCACTTTCAGTTCTCTGTTTAAATTAAGTTAAATTAAATTAAATTAAATTAAATTAAATTAAATTAAATTAAATTAAATTATTTTATTTTATTTATTTATTTTATTTATTTTATTTTATTTTATTTTATTTTATTTATTTAATGTTTTTATTTAATGTTTTATTTAATTTTTTTATTTATTCCTTTATGTATTTTATATATTTTTTTTATTTAATTTAATTGCATTTCATTTAATTATACACCACTACCACTCTGTATAAAGCTATATGTAATATAGCAAAAATGTATTATTAAAATTTACATACAACTTAGTAAATACAGATTCATCCACCACAAATAATTCGTTATAAATCAAATATTGTGCCTTGATTTCTAATTTATTTCTTTATTGATAGACTTTGTTTATTGGTAACTAAATAGAATTTCATGCACCATTTCCCACGTCATGGCTGATTTGCGGCGAAAGCAACAAAAAATTGTGACCCCTGAGGTGTTAATTCAATTTCATCGGTGTGTAAGAGTGACACTGTAGGTGATAATTCATCAGGTGCAGAGTCACTTTAACACATTAGGTGCTAATTCAACCCAGTATGTCCTTCTAACTGAATAGATTATTATCTTATTTTTATTTATTTTTATTCTTGAATCTGCCCAAATGTAATTTTGTACATTTTACATTTTGGAAATGAGCTACATGTGTTTTAAAAGATCATGGAGAAGAAAAACTGCTAATAGTAACAACACAATCAAACCAAAACTAATTATAAACTGGATAATGTAGCTGAGGTTGAGGAACTGTTTCAAGCCAACTTTTTGGTAGGTGTAAATCTAAATACAGATATGAATATCTGGATCATGAAGAAGGTCCAAAAGTTTTACTACAACCCAATCTTCAAGATTGATCATACTCTGAAATCTCAGATGATCATTACATTCATATCACCAACTCCTAATGGGTCCTGCAAGACAGTTCTTTTTGATTTTGTAGCCAGTAGAATCTCCCTGCATAGAGGATCTCACCTCTACCCGAGCTTCGAATCCATCTCTTCCTTCTGGCCTGACCTCTACTAAATAGCACACGCAAATTTCAATAAATCACTTATTCAACCCAGCGAGTGAGTCACGAGCATGTGAAAACGACTATTGTGAAAAAAGAGGACACGATTTCGTTCCGCTGCGGGCGACGCGTCTAAAACGGGTCAGACAATAATTGGATTTGTTTGAGGACTGTACATTTGTGCTAATGATGGAATGGTGACGGAAAGGACCACCAAGTGGAACGCATGCCACCGGCAAAAACAAGGGGAACCCCGGCGTTAGCGTCAACAAGCGCTTCTACTACGACTATCTCAGCTCTTCTCCACACATGGAAATGTTCTGAACTTTGGATAACAGTGGTGCTCGCACAAAATCTCCTAAGCGCTTTTTCAGTCCGGGCCTTATATTCATTATTGCTAATTATAGCAATCATTACAAATATGCTGGCAATGTAACCCAAAGCTTTCAATGTAAATAATCTTGCTTACACAAAGCTCTCGGGGTAAATTGTCATAATTAAAAAAACCTACGATCCGAACCCTACCTCGCTCAGAGGTCTCCGACACTACGACGTTTTCCCGATGGGATTTGGCATTGTTGCTGTGATCTCCCAGTGTTCAGGGTCACTTCAGGAGTTTGCTGGAACATCAGTTTGGAAAATTCAGTTAAGCCTTTGATGAGCGCTGACACGTCGGCCTGTTTACAAAGTCGCATAACCGACCAACCGCAAATTTGTTTTTTGGGAGAAAAAAAAAATTACACCTCAAAGCGTTTGTGTAAAAGTCACGCAAGGTCAGAATGCCTTTGTAGTGCAAAAGGCTAGGAATTTGCACGCTTAGCAATGAGAAGGAGACAGATTAAATTAGTGTCTGAAGATTTCATGTAGTTTTCTCAGGGTAGTGAGCTTATCTTTTTTTGTCTGTTTTTCTATCTCTCTTTTTCTCCTCTTTCAGGGGCTCTTATCAGACAACCCTGAGGCACCCATAACTTACACTCCTCTCTGACAGTGCAGCTTAGCCGGCTAGCAAAAAAGCATGGTCAACATAGCATATTCTCTTTCTCTTTTTTTTTTTCTAGCCTCACACCCCCCCCATACACACCTCCCACCCCCAAGTTGTGCTTCTGAACTGTCAGGTCTGGTCAGATAAGAGTTGATCGATGACTAGCTCTCTGGCTCCGTGCTGCCCCAGCCTCACCGTGAGCTCCATGCTCTAACAAGGCTGAGACTCCACAAGGCTACAGAGCCAAAGATTGAGCCCTGCAGCACACCATACATACAGTAGCTCTGATTCATACCTCTAATTTATTGTGATGCCTGAAATACCAAACTGAATGTCAACTGGTTTGATGTAGCCGGCCATGTTTTTGTGAGAAAAATGTACAATTTGTATTGTTTTATTATAAGATTAGGCTGAAAGTGTTAGGCCAGGTCACTCCCTTGCAACTCCAATCAGAATGTTTACAGTAGGAAAATGTTTTCATATCTGGAATGAGCACACATCTTTGCACAATGTGATGTTGTTGGAAACCTTCATCAGTCTCAGTTTGAGAGGTAAATCAATCAGAATCTCTGTGCATGGGTCTCAGTACCACACCCAGCCACCATCTGATTTCTAATAGCATCTAATCACAGACTGGTTGAAGGACAGTTTCTACCTGCAGGCTATTGGGTTATGCAATGATGCATAGTTTGTTCTTGCTGTCTTTTTATGTAGTCACAGATTTGTGTCCAAAATTGGACAAACCTTTAATTCTAGTTTTCAGTTTTTTCTTTGTTTTTATTTTCTTTATTGTGTGCTAATTCTTGTGCTATGTGGCAATGTTATGTAGTCTACACTATTGGTTTTCTCAATCAGAGTCAAAAACTATTAATTTATACTTTATTTCATGTGATTTGATTTTTAACATAGAATATTTTAAATTACAGTTTTTTAAATGCTTTATGTTTGTGGTTTTGTTTTTTTTACGGAACACATAATTTCACTGTGCACTCTACTGTATATGGTTAGTCACTGTATGATTTTTAGTAATCCTATCATTGTATGTCAGACTGTACAAACATGATCCCCATGTCACACTGTTGTATTTTATTGTAGTTGTCATAATGTCAGACTGTACGACAGTCATAATCTGAGGCACAAAAGAAAGTACCGAAGTTTTACGTAATCAATCTCTGAGCGTCGTTCTCTTGCTAACGGTACCTATCAACAAACAAAAGCAATCAATAGTGTTTATTATGTTCATGACATGCCCTGATGATCATCATACAAACACTCCTTTTCCCTCCATAACTCAATAAGTTTCTCTTCTTGCTGTACCGTCCACCTGACTCATTTGGACATTTTTTCCTTTTTGAAGTTGTCTTGTTGCATCATCAGGTTCGGCGCTCCTATTGGTTCTTGGTTTGATGGTCGTTGTAGGAGAAGTCATACTGCAGGACAGAGTCTAGAATCTTCTGCCAGAATTCAAGAAAAAAATTATCGCAGCGACTATTAATCGGCTGTCGGTGAACATGTCAAACCAAAGACTACAGATTTTAGTCTAGGATTATAGGAATCTTTTAGGATTTTCTAAATTTGTCTCAGACGGCCAAATCCACAGCGTGCACCTGGTTTCATCTTGATTTGAGAAACATTTATGTGTGAGTCAAATGAAAATCTTGAATGTGTGCTACAAAAATTGAGTATCAGCAATTTATTTTTTTTCCTGTAGAAATTAAAATGAACCTGAGATTTGTTATATGCGAAACAATGAGACAATTTTGTGGCGTTAATTTGCAATAAAAAATCAAGAGAACGAGTACAGACAGCAAATAGCTGTCAGCATCCAATTGGTAGTGGAAATAGCAAATCATTGAAAGTAAATAGTAAAATTATTGTGTAAATGTCAATCAGGTTAAATGATGGTGCAGTAGGTTGAGATATGCAATATGATGCATTTTATAATATTATGCCTAATATTGTGTTGGTCCTCTTTTTGCTGCTAAAACAGTCGTGACCCGTCAAACATTAACAGCATGAACTTCTTCAGCAGTTTGGGCTACAGAAGCTTGTCTGTTGGATCGGACCACACGGACCAGCCTTCGCTCCTCACATGCAGTAATGAGCCTCGGCCGCCCACGACCCTGTCGCCGGTTCACCACTGTTCCTTTCTTGCAGCACTTTTGATAGACACTGAAGACTGCAGACCAGGAACATCCCACAAGAGCTGCAGTTTTGGAGATGTTCTGACCCAGACATCTAGATGTCACAATTTGTCAAACTCGCTCAAATCCTTACGCTCGTCCATTTTTCCTGCTTCTAACACCAACTTTGAGGACCAAATCTTCACTTGCTGCCTAATCAGTGTTATTCGCTTCACCGCTCATATTGTGTAAATGGTTGTAGAAAAAAATACCCGAATGGTGGAAGGAATGGGATTAAAACCAAAATCCTAAATGTCACTGGTCCGACATGAAGACAAATGTGACAGGTGATGTTTACATTTTTTAAGGCAGATGAAGATCTTCTGATGAAGACTGTAGAGATTTGGGAGTAAAAGTGCAATGATAAACACATCAGGCGAAAACAATCGCTTCAAGTTTGCTCTTGTAATTAGAACTTTGAGCACTTTGGTGATGCATGTGAGCAGCGATGAGGTGAATATCTGGTGTGATGTAGGAATCCGGCTCAGAGATTTATAGCAGGTTTATTGGAAGTTTTAGTAAAACAAACAGTGACAGGATGTAAATTTTTTAAAATAATTTTCTCTTTTTTTCGTTGAACCATACAAGAGAAGAAGACTTAAAAAGACCAGGAAAGGCCACGCTGGAGTCACGGAGACGGAGAGAAAGCTCCCAGGGCCCTGAAAACTTTTGGTTATGATGGATGTCTGGGCTGAAAGAGCACAAGCACCATATTTGGAGATGGACAGATAAAACGTTAACCTTGCTCCCTCTCAGAATGAACATTCCCAAGCTGTAATAAAATGTGTGGATGATAGTCACTGGACTGCTCGTCATATACAAAATAAATCACCAGCCAGGTATGTAAACAGAGCGGGTGTGATTTTCCACATGGCACGCTGCCGATAGCGCAGCGACTTCCCCTCGCTGCAAACCGCTTCCTCTCCAAAACCCAAAATTAGGTTCCATTACCTGCCGGATCGATCTAATTTACAGTATTTACACCCTGTTGTACCACACCAGAGCTGAGTTATGGCTTGAGCACACACTCTGAAATCCGACAGCTCAACTCAGGACCTTAGCTACTAATAGAGCTGGAGTTTTGAACGGATAAGAGATATTCGGCTCGCCGTGTGTGACCTGTATGAAAGTCGCCAGTAAGCGAAAGCACCCTAAATCACTGACTGCTCCTCTTTCTTGCTCTTGTGTAAGAGAAAGCCGAGCACAAAGCAGACACAAAGCCTTTCAGCTCGCATAAGGACTGCGTGAGAGCGAGTGGCCTCATCTGGGCTCGACTCGACTCGGCAGGGGCACGTTAGCGGAATGTTCTTCAGGCACTTTCAAGGATTCAGGGTCGAGTCATGCAGCTTAGACAGTCACTGACTGGTACCATACAAGTGGTCCAACAGGAGGGAGGAACGAGGGGGTGAGGGGTGGCAGAGAAAGAGAAAGTAAGAAAGAGAGGGAGAGTAAACACTGAAACAGAGAGAAATGGACAGAATGCAGAAACAGTGCACCAGAAAGAAGCCGAATGTCATAGATCAGGAGGCTTAGCATGAGTAAGAGAAAACAAAAATCTAACAGATAAATAAATATACAAACAGGAATGAATTGGACAAGAGATGAAAAAGAGACGAGGACAGACATGAGAACTTCTAGTTTACATCAAAGTCCTGTCTAAAATTTCGCAAGAATTGTAATCGGTTTTGTTCTGATCGACTGTCGCGTCAATCTTTCTGGAATTTCAACTCTACCTTGCAGTCCCACAAAACCTCTTCTCATTTAATCACCAGTGCAGAGAGAGCGAGAGAGAGAGAGAGAGAGAGAGAGAGAGAGAGAGAGAGGGCGAGAGAGAGAGAGAGAGAGAGAGAGAGAGAGAGAGAGAGAGAGAGAGTGAGAGAGAGAGAGAGAGAGAGAGAGAGAAAGAGGAAGAAGAAATAAAAAAAAGGCAGAGGAGAAAAACAAGACTTGGAAATAAACTGAGAGACTGATCAAGAGCAAAAGAAAGAAAGAAAGAAAGAAAGAAAGAAAGAAAGAAAGAAAGAAAGAAAGAAAGAAAGAAAGAAGAGGGGAATTATCAACTACAGAGAGACTGTAAGACAAAGAGACATAGAGAGAGATGGCAAAAAAAAACAGAAAACAAAGACAGGCATAGAGAAATAGAGAGAGAGAGAGAGAGAGAGAGAGAGAGAGAGAGAGAGAGAGAGAGAGAGAGAGAGAGAGAATGAGGAACACTATCCAAGAAACAGAGTGACTGACAGAAAAAGAGGGAGGCAGTAAGAAAGAGAGAGACAGAGACAGGAAAAGAGCGGCAAGAAAAGAAGGGTGAATAAAGAGACAGGGACAGGAGACAGAGGTGAGAAAAAGAGCAAGAGATTAAACGGGTGAATTACTAGCTAGAGCAAAAGAGAGAGATAGTGTAAAAGAGAAAGAAAGAGAGAGAGAGAGAGAGAGAGAGAGAGAGAGAGAGAGAGAGAGAGAGAGAGAGAATGGTGTAATAATAAGGGAGAGAGAGAGACCGAGCGAGAGAGAGAGAGAGAGAGAGAGAGAGAGAGAGAGAGAGAGAGAGAGGGAGAGAGAATGGTGTAATAGTGAGAAAGAGAGAGAGAGAGAGAGAGAGAGAGAGAGAGAGAGAGAGAGAGAGAGAGAAAGAGAAAGAGAGATGGTGTAAGAGAGAAAGAGAGAGAATGGTGTGAGAGAGAGAGAGAGAGAGAGAGAGAGAGAGAGAGAGAGAGAGAGAGAGAGAGAGAGAGAACGAATGGTGTAATAGTGAGAAAGAGAGAGAGAGAGAGAGAGAGAGAGAGAATGGTGTAATAGTGAGAAAGAATGAGAGAGAGAGAGAGAGAGAGAGAGAGAGAGAGAGAGAGAGAGAGAGAGAGAGAGAGAGAGAGAAAAAGAGAGATGGTGTAATAGAGAAAGAGAGATGGTGTAATAGAGAAAGAGAGAAAGCCTTTACTGTACATTGCTCTTATAGTGAGTCTATCAGTGGATCTCCAGCACGTGGTCTCTCTCATAAACACAACCAAATCCACGTTAAAGGAGCTGCAGAAACGTTTCAGAATGGAAATATTTACAGTGTGATGTAAAGCCCATATGACGTACAACTGCGAAATGGCTTTTTTAAATTAATTTCATATTTTGAACTTCGACGCCAGAACAAAGAAAACGCACATAGCTATGGAGAAAGCCATGTCTCCACATATCTCATGGAATAATGTTTGTTTCTCTTCCATATGGAATATCAACTTCTTGTGATATCCAAAGAGTGGGATTACTCTAAAATAATGCTAAAAAGAACCTTGTGTATCAGAAGATACAATCTCCTGGGAATGCTGTGTGTGAAGAGGGAACCTGGAAAACCCAGAAGAACCTTGGGAGAACATGTGAACCATGAAGCATTTCTATAAAACTATGTGTGCTACGATGTAACCTGGGGGTTGATAATTCGCCATCATGATCAAATATCTAAACTGCTATTCAATTTTTTCTCCTAAAATAGAAGACCCAGACATGCATGTCAATGCCGCTGTGCACAAAGCCAGCTCCATGAAGATATGCTTTACGTGGAATGGAGTGGAAGATCTCCTGCTATAGATCTCTACATTTACATACATTTGCGGCATTTATCAGACGCCCTTATCCAGAGCGACGTACAAACGTGCTTTAAATCTCTAGTAATGAATAAATCTACACTGGTACGCAAGATTACAAACTCAATATAAATATAACTCGAATTCTACAAACTTGGAAAGTGCTAATTTAGGTATTTCAGGAAGAGGTAGGTCTTCAGTCGTCGCTTAAAGATAATCAGGGACTCTGCTGTACAAACATCTAGGGGAAGTTCATTACACCACCTCGGTGCCAGAACAGAGAAGAGCCTTGAATTGTACTTACCTCTCATTCTGAGAGAAGGTGGTACCAGTCGAGCAGTGCTGGAGGATCTCAGACAGCGTGGTGCAGTGCGAGATGTGATGAGGTCACTGAGGTAAGATGGTGCTGGTCCATTTTTGGCCTTGTAGGCAAGCATCAGTGTTTTGAATCTGATACGTGCAGCTACTGGCTCTCTAACAGGCTCATTGATGCACGTGAGGAGCAAAAGCTGGTCCGTGTGGTCAAATCCAAACGACGAGCTCCTGCAGCTCAAACTGCTGGAGAAGTTCATGTTGTTAATGTTGAGTGGGTCATAATGTTATTCCTGATTGGTGTATATTTGAAAATTGGGACTAAATGTGGAACGTTCAGAAAGCAAATACACATCTTATGGTCAGGTGTCTACAAACTTTGTGTACTCTTGAACCCAAAGCTGTGTTAGGTTTAATACTGTAACGTTCCCTATCCACTTCAGATGCTTTTTCCCCCCTCATGCACAAGAAAAGAGAGCGAGATGAATAGCCAGGGTGAAGAAAAAAGCATCTGAAGTGGATTTTCCGTTTCTAGTGGCCCTTTGCTTAAAAATGAAAGTGACAAACGGATGCTCTCGCTCTGGCAGCTGACTCTGCTCTTCGCAGCTGTTTCAAAATAAACAGAGACGCCAACCCTCGCAAAGTTTACATTCCGCCCCGAACTCTCCCTTTAATTATTTTGCAATCTGTCCGCTGAGCACTTTTTATCAATGGGATGTTTATGGGGCCGACAGATTAAACCCAACGCATGTTAAACATGGATAAGTACTGCTCCTTCCTGCACTGGCCTTCAGAGCTCATTTTAGGTTTTGGGCAGCAATCAGCAACGATGGAACTGTCAAGAAAGGGAAAAAAAAGTATAATTACAGGATTAAAATGATCCCAATGGTTAATAATGAATATAAGCAAGTCGTTTTAATTCAACATAAAAACATTTTAAAATGAATAAAGGGTTCAACCAACATGAACATACTTTTATACATTATTATCATACCTTTTCACAGACATGCACAATTTTTTTTTTATATTATATATATATTAGTATTTTTCGGACTATAAGCCGCTACTTTTTTCCCACGTTTTGAACTTAAACAACGAAGCGGCTTATTTATGAATTTTTCCTGGGTTTTTTCCGGTTTCACAAACTTCAAGCCAAAAAACTGAACCCCATAACATTAGACCAATGAAATTTCTGAACGGAAATGAAAAAACGCACCTCACCTGTGTTCTGAGCTGCACGGCTTCAGGAGAAAAAACTTTCACTTAAACGCACAACGATGCCAAAAGATAAACTCTCGAGAGAAATAGTTGTGAAAGGAAGGAGGAAGACAGTGAACAATGACTTTCTGTTTAAATACAAGCCGTTGTAGCGCGTTGAGTCTGGGTGAAGGGAGAGCTCGCTAACTCCAGTTACAACAGAAATCATATAAACACAGACAGGTTTCCAAAACTCTTGCTTTTTATTATTCTTGGCAACAGCTTTAAGGGTTAGTCAAAGAAACTTAGAAATGAGCATCAGAAAATAATAAGGACATCATCCTCGGTCTTGCACACACGCAGTAATACCGGAAAAATGCTGTGCCGGTCTTTTACCAAAATACCGCTCTGCTCCTAAAGGAAGCGCAACATATTTATTTTTTTAGCGGCTTTTTACAGTCTGGAAATTACAGTGTGTATATATATATATATATATATATAATTATTATATCATTTTTACATACCAAGAATTATTTGAGTAGAATAAATGAACACGGCATAATTAATTTATCAAATTATATGTATACTTTTATGGAAGGAGCCTCCAGTGTCAGTGTTTAAACTATACCATTAATCTTATGGACACCTGACCAATAAGATTATAACCTTCAACTCTTCTGAGAAGATATTTCACTACATTTTCGGGGTGGAGGTTTTTTGCGCACATTAATCCACAAGATTGTTAGTAAAGTCGAGTACTAACATTATGTAGGTGAGGTGAGGAGGCCTGGGGTGCAGCCAGAGTTCCAATTCATTATGTTTAACAGGCTGAAGTTCTGAGATCTGTAGCAGGAGATCTTCCACTCCATCCATCTCGACCATATCTTAATGGAGGTAGAACATGTTTGGATCTTCTAGTTCAGGTAAAGGGAAAATCTAATGCTACTGCAGGCAAAGAAGTCCTATACAACTGTGTGCTATTAACTTGGTGGTAGCAGTTTGGGGAAGAACTTCAATTTGGTGCAAAAACCACAGTCAAAGTAAGACAATGAAGAAGAAGAAGAAAATTTTTAAATAAAAAAATAAAAATAAAAAAGAATAGATCTTCATTTTGGGGCAGAAGCATAGTAAAGTCATAGAAAGAAGGGAAAGAAAGAAGGGAAAGAAAGAAAGAAAGAAAGAAAGAAAGAAAGAAAGAAAGAAAGAAAGAAAGAAAGAAAGAAAGAAAGAGCAAATTTCACAGAATTTAATTACATTTAAATTTAATCTACATTTGCTTGATTTTTTTTTTTTTATTAATCAAGCAAATGCATTATATTTTCGTAACGGATCTTAGAAGGGATCTTCATTTTGAGGCAAAAGTCAAGGTCAAAGTAAGAAAAAAAAGAGAGGAAAAAAAAAAACCTGAATGAACTCATAAATATCAGGTGACAAATTATAAATGAATATGTTAGGATCTCGGCCTGTTCCTGTGTGTTTATTAAGAAGCCGATGTTTGAATAGACGTAAGAATTGTGTAGTATAAACAGTGGAACAGCCGCAGGAGAAATGATGGGTTCGCATGACAGGTATTGGTGTAGTGTTTATGTGAAGCCACAGTTGAGAGTGGGACTAAACTATTCACGGAAAGCAGCGAACCACTGCTTTACCCTCCCTGTTAGGGGCCCTCAGTGGAAACAGGCTGAGAGAGAGAGAGAGGAGAGAGAGAGAGAGAGAGAGAGAGAGAGAGAGAGAGAGAGAGAGAAAGATAGAGAGAGAGAGAGAAAGAGAGATAAACAAATCAACAATTGAAAAATTGGCGTTTAAGTGGAACTCCCATTAAATCTTGATTCCGTGTATGCAGGTAGTCCCTGCCAACTGTGGGGGGAAAATGGAGAAGAAAAAAAAAAGGAGAGTTTGGATAATTTATACTGGACTTTCGCTTTGGTTTAACCTGAAGTGTCTTGTGTGTGATTTACGGTGCTGGAGAGCCAGTGTGGAGTGAACAGTCCTGTAGGAATGTTGAGGATGCTGCAACTTACTGAGGGATTTTCACATGTCTGTAGGAGCAGTGAAGGATATGCGGGTCTGTATAAGCAGCATGATGTTCTTAGGATAATGATTCAGAAGAGTACATGCTGAAAACACTGCTGAGAAATTGGGATTGTACGAGGTGGTATCAAAAAGGGTCGCCTTCAAAACAATCCCCTTGCACAGCAATTCAGCGTGATCTCTGAAACGTCTCCTGAAAGTCTTCTTTTCAAAGAGCGTCAAGCACCTTCTGAGATTTTGCACCAGATCTCTGCAATGGTGTCAAAACGGTGACCTTTGAGCCGTATCTTAATTTTCGGGAAGAGGGCGAAGTCTTCAGGAGACAAATCTGGCAAGTAGGGTGGGTGCGGAAGTGAGATTATGTGGCTCGTTCTCCGACGATCATCATGCGCAAGTTACCGAATGGTTTCAACATTTTCGTCGGGTTAAGCACGTTGAAGGTCTTCCAGATCTCTCGTCATCTTCCAGTGATGTTCTTCCGCTTTTAAAGCGCACGTGCCGCTCAAAACACCTCGAACGACACGTTACATATACACCTCGTATAGAAGGGGTGTCAAATCTTTTCCACAAAGGCTCGGTGTGGGTGCAGGTTTCCACTCTAACCAAGCCACACCAGATTCCACCTGAAAAGAAAACCTGCACCCACACCGGCTCTTTATGGAAAAGATTGGACACCTCTGATCTAAAGATTACAAATAAATAGACATAAAGAATTACAGACATATTGCCAGAAATAAATGGTTTTTCAATTGTAATCACGTTCCTGTTTATAAATGAAGACCTTGCTGTATTGTGTCCAGTAGTATGTTACAGCTCCTATTAGGGCCCTTAGTGAACAGGGGAGAAGAGAAAGGTTAGACAAAAAGTGATCAGAAAGCTAACCCATGAAAGGAACCAGAAAGACTAAGTGTACCCTGCCTGGATTACTGTTATCACATTTATGGAGCTAGACCTGGCTAGATGGTGCCTGGATTGGTCATATACAGTAACTCTGGCAGTGATGCATCAACATTTAAGGCTATGGGTTGCTGATCAGAAGGTTGGGGGTTCAAGCTCTAACACTGACAAGCCTTTGAGAAAGCCCTATCTGCTCCACATCATGGCTGTCTCTAAAGGTCCGACCCCAAGCTTCCTAACAAGATTGGATATGTAAAAAAATAATTGTACTGTGTTTAATGTAATGTGACTGATAATCAGCCCAAAATCCCCACCATTGTAAAGTCTCCCCCTGTAAAGGTACATTGCGCCAGTGATTTCAATATTGCGCATTTGGTAAATATACAGAATGTGTTTCTCATGATAACATTGTAGATGTATCAGGTGATTGCTCCAACCAGTTGCTCCAATGGGAACAGAAAAATAGTAAACAAGAATAAGACCTATAGTACATCGTGTTAGTTGACACTCGAGTTTTTGTGCCATGAAACACATTAGTGTTTCTTATCAATTCTTTGTTTTGTACATGTACATTGTACAACCAAGCTACCGCCTTCCCTATTTCTATCTAGTAGAAATACCAGAGAGCATTGTTTAAGGTGCTTACACATCCTGAGGTCTATCTTTAGTAAGAATTCTGGATTAGGGCTTCAGTAACCAAGCTCTTCTCTGCCAAAACCCCAATCAAGAGCCTTCACTGTGTATAGATGAACAGTCAGTCCATTTCCACTTAAACTAAAACATGTACATTTACATTTGCATCTGCTAAATGCCGCAAATGCGAATGTAAATGTACATGTTTTAGTCCAAGTGGAATTGAGGTTGTGGAATAAATGAAGGAGCTACATAAAGTCACTCTGACTGCTCATCTATACACAGTGAAGGCTCTTGATTGGGCTTTTGGCAGTCAAGAGCTTGGTTACTGAAGCCCTAATCCAGAATTCTTACTAAAGATAGACCTCAGGATGTGTGCATATTCTACAAACTGAAAAGGAGCCACCTGGAGTGGTTTATGCGCCTTAAACAATGCTCTTTGGTATTTCTACTAGATAGAGATGAGGAAGGTGGTAGCTTGGTTGTAGCTTAGTGTTTATGGTATTGAACATTGGATCTGAAGGTAAATCCCATCACATCAAGCTGCTCTTAGCTGCTCAGATACTAAGTAAACACATGTTAACAATCCTACTTACATTAGAAATTTTTTTTACCTTGGAGTCTCCATTTACATTTATGGCATTTAGCAAAGGACCTTATCCAGAGTGACTTACATTTATCTTATTCATATATATGCAATGCACAGTCACGGGGAGCACCGACCTTCATAAGTTAGTGTGGACATCAAGAGCGGTTCAACTGGTACTACTCTGCGCATGTGTGTTACCACATCTGCTATTCTGACCACGTGCACCCTCTTTCACCGAGCTCTCTTCACACGTGAGTTTCTCACGGGAAACAACATCATCTCACGTCCGCACCTAGCCCACTCACTAGATTTGGCACCTGTAAACGTTGCTCTCTTACCGAAGATAAAGATTCAGCTGAAAGGACTCAATTTTTACACCATTGAGGAGATCCAGCATGAATAGCATAAGTTGCTTGACACGCTTCAAAAAGAAGACTTCCAAGATACGTTCCAGAAGTGGCAGGAACGCTGGGAGCGCTGTATTGCTGGTTAAGGTGACTATTTTAAGGACAATAGTTTTTAAATGTAGATAAATAAAGTTATTTCTTGTAAACAGAGATATCATCTTGTATCTGTAACTTTACACCAGTACCGGTACTGAATATTCAGAGGAAATGCTGCCTTTGATTAACTTTAGAAGTTCTAATTAGAGTTTGGTTTTGTTACAATTTGCAGGTAAAAACATGGACTCCAGAATGGTTTTATTTAGTTAGCACCAAGCTATCTGGGTGACGTGTACAGTGTGTATCTCCTATGATCTGTGTTATAGATTTTACAAGCAAAAATGTTTGTATTTTGGTTGATCTACAGCTGATACCTGAAACTAAATAAAACGCTTTATACAATTTGCTATTTATCCTGTAAGCAGCCATATTAATTTGATGTCATCTGCTGAAATCAGGGTTGAGGAGACCCTTCTTAGTTTACAAATAACCAAGCTGTTTTAGTCAAAAGTAGTATATTCCATAGAATGTTATTCAGTTAATCTAACAAATGTTAGCTAAATTGTCGGTATACTGTATAGTACTATATAATAAATATAATTTTAATACACACTTCTAACAAATAATTGAATGCTATAAATTACATTGAGGAGCAGAGATATTTTCACACGTTCCAAGCTGTTAAAAAGACGATGTTTTCATTAAATCCAAATTGCCGAAAAAATCTCTGGTCATTTCATCTTTAGGCGATCGTTACAGCTACAATAACACAATGTGTCAGTATATGACCCTCCGAGTTTGAGCTATTGGCGGAGTTAGGCATCTGGAAACACTTCACACATCATAGGCAAGTCCGAGGTGAGAGCCAACACTGAAAGTGAACTCCAAACCGGAAAAAGGATGTGATTGGGCAAAGGTTCTGTCATTACCACATGATACTAATACTGAGCAATTACAGGTCTTCATTGCATTGCTTCTGCTTTTAATTAAAATTGTTGGAGAGACAGTGTGGATGTGCTGCTGGAAAGCTGTACAAGGAATTTCATTTTGTCTATAATCATGCTACCGAGTGCATGTTTTAGTGTTTTATCTTCTTTAAAACAACCGGTTCACACTGCTAGTTTAGTAGTAAATTAATATAAATGAGGCTAATGCATAACTTGGAAGGGTTTACTATATATAGTTAAATCTAGAAAAGGTTATAACAGATGATAAACAAATTATCAGCAAAAAAAACAAAAAAACAAGCAGCTTATCTGAAAAATATGTGAGCTTTATCTTTGGCTTGACTCATCTAGTGGTGTTTACAAGCTTGTAACAATCCCATAGGAGGCTAATTGTTCGGAAAAATTTTGGAAATCAGGGCTCATAAGATAACAATACAAACAATAATTACTCACTCCACACCCCCAGTCTTTCAGTGTCTGCGAACATTCTTCTTGGGAAAAAATGAAGCTGTTTCTGCCTCCTAATAGGGTTAGGCAAAACCGTTTAATGCACTTTTAAAACTTCCGTCAGAGGGATAAACAAAGAATTCGTAAAAATTCTAGACTTAACCTTTCGTAAAGTGCAGTAATTGAGAAAAGTCGTTCACAATTAGTTCATTTTTTATTTCTGGCAAACACTCACTCAGAGCAGTCGAAGAGAAATACAGCAGTTATGGACAAATCCCCAGTAAGTCCCATAAGATCTCCTTTACAGGCCCATGAAGTAGCAACACCTGGTGGGTCTACAGAGTGTGTTTGCAGTGCACAGAGCTTTTAATTTGCAGATTTCCGCATTAAAAAAAAAAGCCCTCGGGTTTATAAAGAGCCCTGGAATTATGAATTTTGTGTCGAATCCAAAGCGTTAACTTATCCATGGTTTTTCTAATTTGCTATGCAACTTCAAAGGGATTATACCAGGTAAAGACTAATACTAAACACAAGAATGCAAGCCTGGTTACAATAAAAAGCGAAACAGCATGACAGTAGACGAGGCTGAAATCTAGCATCCATCTTCCCCATAACCAGCACCGAGCTCCTGTTTTCAATGACTAGCTCACAAAATCCTAAACTCTCTTTTTATCGCTTTGAAGATGAGTCAAGCCACAGATGGGAGCCACATATATTTTACAGATAGGTCGTTATCTTTTACTAATAAATATTTATCATGGGTGATAACCTTCGAGCCGTGAGAGTGGCAGAAATTCCTGATGATGCGATCTTGCGGTTAATTGCAACACAGTGTGAGCAGTGTGCTTCGGGTCTGAGCTGAGAGAAGTCATCCTGAGGTCAATCAGTCTATGCTCTTATTCGGGTTAGCACTCAGAAACGAATTCTGCAGTAATACCTTCGATACTGTAACATTTTCGGTCATTTGCTCAGAAAATACGGTCATGAATATCGTCTGCTCTAATTCCATATACTAACTACGAAGATATAATTCTCACCGTCTTTGCACATCGTCTTTACGCCGGCCTTTCAAATCCGAGGTGCTAATGTAGACAAGGTGGCTAATTTGACAGTGTTAGTGTGAACAATTACACCTTGTGTTTGTGTAGTAGTTAGCGAGAGCAAGCTGCCTGTTTAACTTGTCGTAATGTGTCAAAACAGATACCTCAGCTTCTCATACAACCCCCCCCATTCTTATCGACTCCCCTCCAGACTACCCTGTCCCTGGTTCTTCTCTCTATCTTATCCTTATTATAAGGATGTGGCCGTGTGGTGGCATTAATGATGCCTTTGAAGGAGAATTTATGGCTTTATGAGGCAAGGCAGTCATGCGGTCGAGCAGCAGGGCAATGCTAACAGTCCCAGCAGGAGGCTCAGAGCCCCCAGGATTCCCTGCTGATTTCTGCAGGGACCCGGTGATGCTGCAATTGACCCAACTGCAACCTGGATCACACCTTCTGTCACCTGCTTTCCTGATGAAGTCATCCAAAGGAAAAAAATAAATAAATATATTAAGCTACCAATCAGGGTTGAGCGCATGATCTGTTTTGAACTTGTTTTTGATTGGCGCTTGGTGTATCTACCAATCACCAATATACAGATCAGCATCAACAGCAGGAAGAACTTTTAAAAAGGAATAAATGATGGAAGAAACTCCTGACTCGAACTCGCCACATCACCCGTGACCTTATTTACGCGATTTCTTTCCTAGTGGTTAAAAAGAAGGTTTTTGGTTTATGATCATTTTAATTGAAATCAATCAATGTTTGACCCTTTTTCTACTTTATAACTACATGGGTTATGTACTTTATTCACAATGTATATATGAATAAGTTGACATGAATGAGAGGAATCAGTAACATCAACCGTGATTGGCTAAGAAATTGTTACATGGAAAAATGTACCCTCGGATTTGTAAAAAAAAACCTAACGATGAGGATTCTTGAGGAGAACCTGAGTTATTAAGATAAACTTTTAGTCGTCCTATCCTTCAGATAACAAGGTAGAGACAGCCACCCAGATCAAGGGTCTTTATCAGAGAGTCTTGCTGGGCACCAGATCATGGAGGAGTCGCCAAAAACACAGTCATGCTGCAACGTTAGGGATCATTGAGACCCAGAGCTGATCAGAAAATATTCTTATCTACTGTAACCGAGTGTAAAATATGCTCTGTGCTTTTTCCTTTGCATTTTTTCCTATTCTCTCTGCAACATCAGCAGCTTGAGAACAGCTAGAGGATAAAAGCACAGACCTGATATGCTCCTCTCCAAATAGCATGGGATATAAGCATTGGTTGAGAAACATAATCATTCTTCAACACAAACAAAGTACTGGGAATCAGAGAGAAAAAAAAATAGGCATCATTAAAACAAATAAAAACCAGAATCGCATGAAACGGCGGCCAGCATGCGTTCCGAAGTCCAAAGCTCTCTCTGCATTTTTTGTCCTCCTCATCCTTACACAGGCAGCATGGCATCTTCAGCCAATGCTGTCCCTGATGCCCCTGCGGTCACAGGCAACATGACGTGAGAGGGCTGTAAGTGAGCGTGCTTTACAATCAGCTTAAATCAAGCACAGGCCCGACGCTCATTCCAAGCAGCATGGGACGGGGAAACTGCTGAGGTTGCATACAAACAATCCTATCCACCATTTCGCCCAAGAGCAGATCAAGGATGGTTTGAAAAAGTGTGAGAGATACAGCGAGAGAGAGAGGGAGAAAGTTAAAAGATTAAAGATTTTTTTCCCAATATATATTTATTATATCACTCGGTTGGCTCCTTTTTTCTTTCCTTCCTCCATTTTGTTATATTGTAGCCTTGAGCCTGGAGGGCACAGAACATTTGTCATGTGGTGTTTTCTCCTTAAAAGCCATCTGTGCAGGGGCTAATTCATTTCCTTCTCTCTTTGCAACCACTGCTCAATAAAGGCCAAGCAAATAAGTCATAAGAAATAAAATCTCCATACCATTAGCACCAGAGCAGTCCGGATTTTGGCACACAATATTTCAGCATCGTATACATATAAAGAACGAATGCTTTCTCAGTCAAGGACTGTGCAACATTATTATCCTTATATTCACAAAGCTGCAGTCCACTGTGTTGGAAAATGCATTCATAAACCAACGCTACATTAAAGCCATCACTGAGTTTATGTCTTGCCTCGAAAAGAGCTGTTGGGAAAATAACTGAAATCAGGAATCAGCTGAAAACTGGGAAAGCCCTCGGATCACTCGATCCTCAAAGATTATCAGCGGCTCATCCTCTGGCTGAAGCTGAGCATCCGAGGATGAAATAAAAACGAGTCACGAGCTCCAACTCCCTCTGTCATGGCTACGTAAGAATAGTATCACATTATACATAGCGTATAATGCAGCAATGTCAGGGATTTGAGCCCCAGCATTGTTAAAATCAACAAACTGCGCTGTCCTGAAGAATTATCAGTGTAAACAAAAGTCTTTACAAAATGATGCTTTCTCCATAAAAGGCACTTTACGGGAAATTTGGTAAATTTCTTTTTAAGCAAATGTCCTAATAAATGTTTCCTACTGATTATATGTGATACTGCACATCCATCACATAAGTCAAAGTGAATGCAATGTTTCTTCAGAAACACCAAATTGGGACAAATGGAGACTAAAGGTGAGATGTTCAAAAAGCGCACACCAATTTTTGGTATCCAGAAACCGGACGAATCGCATGTGTACTGATTTTAAAGCCTGGTGTTGTTAAAAATGTTCACCAGTGGGTGAAATTCCTCTGTGAACATCCCTTGACTGAGATGAAGGTTCTCATTGGTAGGTCAGTGGTTAAGGTGCTGGGTTATTCATCGAAAGGTTGGTGGTTTAAGCCTCAGTGTTGCCAAGTTGCCACTCGTGGGCCCTTGAATAAGACCCTTAACCCTCCGTGCTCTAGGGGTACTGTATTATGGCTGACCCCAGCTTCCCAACATTCCTGGGATATGCAAAGAAAGAATGACACCGTGCTGTAAATAAAACTGGCATTCCTGTGAGGATTTTTATAAAAAAAAAAAAAAAAAAACAGAGCAGTCAGATTTCAGATGTTGCACATGATTTCAATCCAAAAGCCAATGCAGATACATTACAATTCCATAAGAGCACTTAACAAACCCAGAAACACCATCAGAGAAGTTATTTCCAGAGCAGTGGGATTTTTTTATTTTGGGGGGATTCATCATGTAAAGAGGTCACTTTTGCCTCCGTCTCCGTGCTCTAAACTTCGTAAAGCATGAAAGCTTATCAGTTTAAAAAAAGAAAAATTACAAACGTGGCTATCCATCAGCAGGACTGAGAGAGGTCCTTCAACCAGAGGCGGAACAGGCTTCGGTCCAGTTCTCCAGGGAGTGGAGGAAAGTTCAAATGCAGAGAGAGAAAAAGAGGAAAGGGTGGAGGGGAGGGGAGGAGAAGGGGGGATATGGAGAGTGAAAGAAAGAGAGAGAGAGAGAGAGAGAGAGAGAGAGATATGCATCCCCTCTTTAATCTCAAAAGACATGCCTTGTTGTTTACTGCACATAAAGTGACTATCACGCCATGCCAGAATGCTTCGCTCCTATTTATCTGCGTAACCTTCTTCAAATGGCTTCCTGAGCGTCCATGTGAACATAAACATGATGTGGGAGAGAAGCTCTGGTAATTGGAGAGTGGAGAGAGGCCTTATAAGCGATAGGAACCATGTGATCAGAGTCAGCAGGGGGTCAACGGGATTTTCTAACGGAAAACTAAAAAACATTGAAGACGAGTGTTCAAGTGCATCGGTAATTATACTGCATAAGGCAGGAATTGTTCTGCACATGGACACCTGTCCTGTATCTGAAATAAAAGTCATTTCCATAGTTGAAATGTTTTTAAGTCAAACAGCAGGTCGTTTAGCGTTATAGCGATTAGAGCAAGGTCAGCGTGTGTGTTAGACATATATACCGTCTCTTCTACCATCTTTCAGCAGGGAAAAACCTCAGGCAAGATAAAACTTTACTGCTCCAGTCACATCTTCTGATTCTTTGAACGAAGACGGCTCTTAAATCCCAGACTTGAAGTAAAAAAAAAAGAAAAGAGTAAAAAATTAAGCTACACCAGGAAACATGACACGGTAAAGGAAAGCATGTGGACTTGTTTCAGGAGGGATGTTGCCATTTTTTAAATACTTTTATAGTAAAGTAGATACTATATAATCCTTGAATCTTACTTTTATGTCCAGTTACAGTAGTTGTTGTAGCACTTTTATTGTAAAGCACACAATATATGATCCAGACCTTTTTACTTTTTTTTTTATGTAGAAGCACTTTAACAATAAAGCACATATTATGTAATTCTTGACCTTTTTTTTATTTTTTATTTTTTTTGGTAGAAGCACTTTTATAATAAAGCACAAACTATGTAATTCTTGACTTTTTTTTTTTTTTTTTTTTTGTAGTTTCTTTAGTGGTAGTAGTAGTAATAGTAGAAGCACTTTTAAAGTAAACATACTATGTAATTCTTAACTTTTTTCTTTTTTTCCAGTTACAGCAGTTGTTGTAGCAGTTTTATTGTAAAGCACACAATTTTTATTTTACTTATTTCTTTAGTAGTAGTAGTAGAAGCACTTTTAAAGTGAACATATGTAATTCTTAATTTTTTTGTAGAAGCACTTTAATAGTAAAGCACATAATATGTAATTCTTGAATTATTTCTTTTGTAGTAGTAGTAGTAGTAGTAGAAGCACTTTTAAAATAAATATACTATGTAATTCTTGACTTTTTTCTTTTTTTTGTAGAAGCACTTTTATATTAAAGCACATAATATGCAATTCTTGACTTCTTTCTTTTTTTGTCCAGTTACAGCAGTTGTTGTAGCACTTTTATTGTAAACCACACGATATATAATCCAGACCTTTTTATTAATTTTTTTGTACTTTTTTTTTTATGTAGAAGCACTTTAATAGTAAAGCACATACTATGTAATTCTTGACTTCTTTCTTTTGTAGTAGTAGAAGTAGTAGAAGCACTTTTAAAATAAACATATTATGTAATTCTTTACTTTTTTTGTAAAGCACTTTTATAGTAAAGCACATACTATGTAATTCTTGACTTCTTTCTTTTTTTTGTCCAGTTACAGCAGTTGTTGTAGCACTTTTATTGTAAAGCACACAATATATACTCCAGAACTTTTTATTAATTTTTTTTGTACTTTTTCATTTTATGTAGAAGCACTTTTATAGTAAAGCACATACTATGTAATTCTTGACATTTTTTTTTGTAGTAGTAGAAGCACTTTTAAAGTAAACATATTATGTAATTCCTGACTTTTTTTTTTGTAGAAGCACTTTTATAGTAGCACACATGCTATACAGTCCTGAACATGTGTGCATATGAATACTTAATTTGGTCATGCTGAAACTTACAAATGGTGTGTTTTGACATTATGTGAAACAGGAATGGTTGCCGTGTGAAACTGATATATGATTTTATAATACATTTCCATCCTTCTGTTCAGGAAAAAGTATGTGTGGCTTGAGAGAATGCAGCATGTCAGATGTGTGTGTATATAACAAGGCTTTTCTTATTCTACACCTAACTAATAAACTGGTCCAAATCTGTTACAGAAGACAAGGCTGACCAAACATCATTGAATGATTATTAGTTTGGAAGGTTGACTCAAAACATGAAAATAAACACAGGAAAGCTGATGGGGTCTGCAAAAAAATGAGCCAAGGAATATAATAGGCTTGATAAACTTTACATGAGGACTGTTGATTGTTTTCTGTGTCCAATGATAAACAGTTCGAAGGTTTAAGGAGAGATTAGCACTCGTGTATACTTCGTAGGCTTTGTTTAGCTAACTGCGGTTACCCAGCGCAACATCTGGACCATCGAAGGTCCACGTTTTACGGGGCTCTCTGACACCACTGTAATGACACTCACCATTGGGATGTGCTGGACTTGCAAGTTGCAATAAAAAAAATGTTGTGCAGTTTTATGATCGAATTTCGGAACCATTAAAACTCTGCACTCTCCATTGAGCTGGTGTTATTTTAAGATTAGAGCCTTTGTGTTCCGATTCCTGACGCAGAAAGAAGAAAAAGCAGAGTCTGGAGCTCTGGAGATCTTTAGTTGCACATCCTGATCTCTCTCAGGGATTTTATGATGAGTGGCAAAACAAAAAATATATCTTCTCCCCCCCACCAGCCAGAAGCCCCTGTACATCCAGTTGGATTGCATCCTGGAAAAAGGGATGTGGATGTAAATACGGCAAGTGTTTGGACTTAAAGGACGTCAAAAGATAAGTGGCTTTCCTAAAACAGAGACATCAAACGAAATTGATTCATTTGTGGAGTGGCGAAGGCAGAGATTTGGAATAATTCACGAACGGGTACGCTAAATCATTTCAAGCGGAGACAGCTGTGAACTCATTTTACTGTTCTGTAGATAGAAAGGCCTCATTTTTCCCCCAAAAAAAATTATAAACAGTGTGTTTTGATAAAGCTTTCCAGCTCATAACTTTGATACAAGATACGTTGGTAATTTCTTGAAAGTTCTTTTCAACATTGAAAAATTAAGACCAATGAAAAACCTTTAAAATCTATTTAACAGGAATTATGTGTCCCAATTTGCTCTTTGTGTCTATATTACAAAAAAAAAGGTTTTCAGTGGAAATCTTCACACACAGGTTAGCTGGCGAATGGTCCAACAAAGCAGAAATCTAAATACCAGTACCATTTTAAATACTGGACATTCAAACTGGCCGAACGAAGAGCCTGAACTTCATTATTATCTTGTAGCAGGGAATGCACCATTTCATGAAACCCCTAGAAATGGATCACTGAATACTTTCATACACACTTGCAGACACCTGACCATAAGATTGATGTGTGCTGTTTAAATTCATTTCAATTCACTTCTTTTTTATTTGTATTGCGCTTTAAACAATGACCATTGTCTCAAAGCAGCTTTAAACAGATTAATTGGTATTTTGTTTAAGTCTTATAATTGTGAGTTTACCCCTAATGAGTGGTGACTGTTGAAAGGAAAAACTCCCTGAAATGACATGGAGGAAGAAACCTTAAGAGGAACCAGACTCTAAAGGGAAGACATCCTCATCCTCAACGCCGAATGTCCATTTATTCCAGTTCATTGTTGTTAAGGTGTGCGGTGATAGCGCTTAAATGCAACCTGTGGTCCTGAGACATTGTAGCAGGCTGTTGACATTAACTACAGTCCAAATCCATTCTCAAAGTTTCGTGATCTCATAGATCCCCTAGCCATTGATGCGAAACCTTCTTTAACTTTCTCAACATTCCATTTTACATTTTAGTCGTCACTGGCTGTTATAATAACTTCCCCTCTTCATGGAAGTCAATAAAGTCGGGAACTGATGCAGAGGTGTTCAATAGGGTTGAGGTCAGAGCGTCCACTCTAACCCATAAAAAACATATCTTCATAGACCTGACTTTATGCACAGGGGCATTGTTATGGATCATCAAATTCAAGTGAATGGAAGGTCAACTGCTTACATCCAAAGTCATTCAATACACACATTCTGTGGTAAAAGTTTGGGAAAGAACCACATATGGCTGTGTTTTTTCTGTAATTGTATGCCTGTAGGTCTTATTAATGCTTCAACACCCAAAAGTCTCTACTACCAAGTACAACCATAAAAATTTGATTTGTTTAAAGAATTCCCTTATTTTCTTCACCATTTTCGCCTTGGTTTTTGTCAATAGTTCCCTCCTACTAGCAAACTCTCCTTGATCATGAATCATCTACTAACCCAGGAGTGTAAAGGCTAACACATGCTCCCTCTGAGGCATGCAGATAAATACATTGAAACGCTACTCAAACCCCATTTGCCTTCATCCGCATTCATGAGCTTGTGATTGGTTAGAGTTGCTTTGATTGACAGGAATGATGCCCCTCCCACCCAGAGGGTATAGCCAATTTTGTTCTCATGAGTCACAGCAAATGATTGCTGTATGATTAGTGCCGGGATTTAAACAATGGTGAACACAAAGCTACAATAACCTTCATAGATGTTTAGGTGATATGTAAGTGTATTTGTGAGTGTTTTACTTCCTGTGCTTGCACTGGGTCATAATGGAAAAGACCACTCAAGTTTCGAGTTTCAAGTTTTATTTGTCATATTTACAGATGACAGTGGCGGTTCGTACAATGATTTTTTTGTAAATGATACACATTACAGCAAACAACAGCAAATATTAAATACTAAACACTAAACAATATTAAAGAGTAAGAAAAAATTGTTATAATGAGACAAAAGGAAGTTATAATTATTAATAGTGTATGCAGAAGTGTATGCAAATATTTGAAATAAATTATAATAGCATGAGGTATTTTTTTATAAAAAATATGGACAATTAGGGTGTACAAGTAGAATGTATAGCTTACAGTACATGTGCAAAAAAATACGCAAAGATCCATAGCGTGTAAAAGTGTATGTAAGATAGTGCTTTGGATAAAGTCTCTCATAGGATAAAGGCGGAAAAGCTATATATTGCGATGCTTCCAACTTAATGGGACAGGTAAAACCAAGCCATGGTAGCAAAATAATTAAAAATTAATGTTAATAATTGTCACCTGCTTAGATACAGTACATACCTCTGAAACCTGAATTGGATCAGAATCAGGATCCTGATGGAAGAAAGCTTAGCGCTTACTGTCAGCACTTTCCAAATATTCACACAGTTTTCACACAGCGGGGATCAAAAGAGCTCTTCCATCTCCAGTTTTGTAAAACACGACTTGCGCTCGTAATTCCCACAGCTGACAGCTATCTTCTATTCTGACACATTCGACTTCAGGCATCCTCCGGCATCATCTCTCGCCTCAGTGTGATGCTTTTAGAGCCTTACTCAGAACTTGTGGTTCAAAGGCCTGAGAAAGAATGTCTAGCATTCTTGGAGAGGAGGGGAAAAAAGGCTTTTCTAGGGTGTTGCTTAACTCTGCTGATACATGTGTTCCTGTTAACAACATTGTAGCCGCAGAGCTCTTGACGCCCCCCGATTCAGCTTCATATCCCTAGGAATTATGATTAAGGAAACCGATTAGGGATTATTTTTATGTTGCCATATCTTTAGGAGAGACATCTGCGTATATATGCAGCCGATTTTTAGCACCAAAGCCTAAGTTATGACAGTGACTGTAATTCATAGAGGCCAGATTTGTGTTCGCGGAAATGCGTGGGACTAGGGCATAAATTATTTCCTCTTGTTCATCTCAATAAATTTAAGGAACCAATTTTTTTTTACTGGAACCTTCTTCTGGAATCAGAGTAATTTGGCCTCATTTTTTCTTCCTTTTTTTTTTCCTTGCAATGGAATCCAATACCATTTCTTGCTAAAGAGCGATTCCAAGAGGCCCTTTGTGTGTGCTATTGATGCCGGGCCAAGATATTTCTTCCATCTTAATTTATCAGTTGTTCAGATTAAGCCTGCCAAATTAGCACTAAGCCCGGTGTCATTTGTTAACGTGGCTTCAAAATGCCTCTGCGAGAAAGATTTCGGCTGCTGTTGAAGCGCAGGAACGTTGTTTCTCAGCCTTGATGGGGGTGTTTCAGGTCTTCGCAGAGAACTAGGAGTGATGCGTTGTGGCTTTACTCTCTTTGGAGCGATGCCATGCTTCCCATTACCGAATTTTCCGGGGCGCTAACTAGAGCCAGAGTTCTCGCCTTGCTTCTGACAGTTTCAGCCAATTAAGAAGGACGAATCAACGGCAAAGTGTAATTTGTTTCCTCTCGGCTTTGCAGGTGATGCCAGTAGGGGCTATGCTAAATTTATAGGAGAAACACTAAAACTGCCATGTGGGCTTAAACAAATGAAGCACATTTATCATGATCAACCTAAAGTGGGGATCATGGGCACAGAGTTACAGTGCCTCTAAACCGAATCCCCTGGCCAAATATAGAAAAGCCAGCTATTCCTCTAAGACATCAAATGGAAAGGACATCTTAGTTCACATTAAATATTGCCCTGAAAAATGACCTGGCAGTGGCTCAGCCGTAAGAAGTGTTAACGTTGGCACTTCCAGTGTGTACACTTGCGGTAAATTGTTTTAGTGTTTATTTGACGGGATATGCACCAGGGATTGATGGATGAGAAATCAGATGTCTTCTCTCATCTCCTATCTTTCCTTTTTCAGTCATATTGACCGGGAACTCGACCGAGTAGGAGAAAGGCATGCTAACGGCTCGTCATTGAAAATTTCCGCAGGTGCCAAGTGAGGCTAACTTGACGCTTCAATATGAGCTGTCTACTGTCCTACCTTAGACTTACTGAGTGTCCTCAGCTCCTGCTTGACATGCTGTAACTTCATTCATAGACAACTAAATGAACCAACAAGCAAGAAATCAAGAATGTAAAACTAAGATACATTGTCGATGCGATAAAACGTGGCCTTAATGCATGACAAAACATGTCTCACACACAAATCGTGTTGTAACAATGAAAAATCCCTTTCTTTATATAAAGTAAGCCATGGCAGGGGTTCTAGGAGGACATGACAGGATGACTAAAAACAGCACCATACATACTTGGCCTAATTTCTAGCACCACATAGCGCTGACCTAATCTGACCTAATGCTGTAATCAGCTCCCCCTGTGCTGCTGTTCCCAAGCTTATGGCTGCCATCTTAGCAAGGTAACATGCCTTGTTTGTTTTAAAAAGAAATTACCTCAGGAATGTGAAGGCGAACGCAACTTTTTATAGCTCAATGCTGGAATTTGTGTTCATGTTGTTCACCTTTTGTTTTTTGTTTTGTTTTTAATTAGCTTTTGTAGTAACTAAAGGAGAATGCTTCCAATACAACCGGACTATTGTTTCCATGATTGAACAAGTATTTCCTTTTAAACTGGGGCAGGGCATGTTTTCTATCCATTTAACACATCATCCATTCGTCAAGGTCTACCGGACTCAACTTCAGTGCTCGCTATTAAATACAGCTTCTCTTTCACTGCCTCGCTTCAATCGAACATAACAAATAAACACAAAATGCTGAAACACACTCCCCGATTTTTCTTTTCTATTTTCTAACCCCCTGCACAAAGAAGTTTCGGCACTTCGAGCACTTTTCACCTAGATGCTCCATTCTCACGAGAGAAGAGTTAAAATTTATGACTTGTTTTGCTTTTCTTAAATCTCCCTAACACCATTACATAACATGCCAAAGGAAATGTACACACTAATGGGTAGAACAGTGTAAATCCATCAGTTGACTGTAAATTAGAGCCAGGCACTTTTGTATGTGCGGATTACATTGCTGGGGGGGATAATGGCTGGCTGGAGAGTGGCGGCATGATGGACGGTGGTTTTGACGCTACAATAAATCGGCTCTTGGCCACAAATTGCAAGCCGGTGACTCCCAGACTGACTGGTCCAAGATGTCACCAAATACCTGACACGGGAATCGTATTTATGTATTTGGAACTCGACCTCTCTGCACGACCTCTTTTTCTCAAGCAAAAAAATATGGACTTGTGTATTTAGACACGTTAGTATCTGAAAGAACAATTGTGCTGCACTAAAAAAATAGAAGACAGATCTCATCTTCACCACGGGAAAACCTCATCGGGTAACATACCTATAAACTGGGCATTCAGCCCCATTTCCGGCTGGATACTACATCCAGTTATCTGAGGAACAGCATTTTCTCTATGAAACTGCACAATTACAGTGAATCAGCACTATCCAAACGTCATAAAGGCAATCCCATAAAAAGACAAACCTCGAAGAACCCACAAATTCGTGGTCTGGCCTTTCTAGCATTACTGCAAAACTGAAAGAAGATGCTGTGATGTGGAATTAGACACATTAGAACCACACGTCTAGGTTATAACAATTCACCCGTTATAAAAAGAAAAGTGCATCGAAAACAGAACACAATCACAATTTAACTATTTCAAAAGATCTGAGATAGCGTCAGGTGCTGAAATGAGATTGGACACCGTTCTGAGTCGGACAGCATGAACAGACGCCGCTGAATCCACTCAGTTCTCTGGAAGCCATTTGGGATTTCGAATAGCAGCTAGTGGAAAGAGTGGTGAGCTCCAGTTTTCGCTAACCGTATTAACAGCCCATACCCTGAAGATGGAGTTAATTAGGAAGAGGTCATCTTAGTGCTCATCCATCATCAACTTCATAGAGGAGAACTGATGGTTTGGCTTTAGTTCTCTCAGACGGTTTAACACCTCCACCCAACAATATCTACACATCTCTATTATTAATAGTTAAACCAGACTGTATTCAACCTGAACGCACATTGCCAGGTATGTGTAATCCACGAGCATGCATCCTAGAGTTGAAGAACATTGCTTCCTACACTTTTTCCCCACACAGCTTTCCTGTGGTAGGGGTTCCTTCAGGAATTTTGGCTCAGACAGTGGGACAGGTTGGAGCGGCAGCTGAGTAATCTGCAGGAATGTGATTGATTGAGGGCGAGATATAAGGAACCCGAAGCTGTCAACAGAGTACACTAATATTATGGTAAAATGTACGAGGAGGTACGACGGTGAGCAACCACGCAACTTTGACTGAACTATGAGTCTATTTTTCGCTTTTCACTCCCAGCTGAAAGTCACTCCCTGAGAAAGTGGAGGAGAAAAGGTAAATCAGGGAAGTCTTGAATGATCCGTGTTAATGAACTGGTCATAGTAGGTCATCATCATAAGCATGAATTAGAGCATATTTATGGTTTTTTATAACAATCTGGATTCTTCTAGGTTCTTTAGATTTTTATAAACTCCATAAACTTGTCAAAGGTTTAGACATTTTTCACAGTGATGGTCTTTTTATGTACTGGGGAGATGGTAGATCAGTGGTTAAGATGTTGGACTTCTGATCATAAGGTTGTGAGTTTAAATCCCAACACCACCAAGCTGTCACTGCTGGGCCCTTGAGCAAGGCCCCTGAACCTTCAACAGCTCAGGTGTATAAATTACATAACTGTAAGTTGCTCTGGATAAGAAATGTATAATTGTATTGACCGATAAAAATGATAGAACTAATTTTAACAGTATTCCTGTTAAAGGTTTTGGACAATCTCAGTATTTTCTTAACCAACTTCTCAAAGAGCTGGTTGCTCATCCAGGAGGCTGAGAAGGTTCAAATAAACAACTAGCTTCTTTGCCATAAATTTACATTTATGGCATATGGTAGACACCCCTTATTCAGAGCGGCTTACAATGATGTCATTTTATACAACTGGGCCTTTAAGGGTTATCATCATTGCTCAAGGGTCCAACAGCGTCAGCTTGATGACCATGACCTTCTGATCAGAAGTCCAGCATGTTATCTACTGAGCTCCTACTTCCCTCCAGACCTCTGTTTTTTGAAGCTCCACCAAGTCAGATAGTTCGCACCATTTGGGTTCAGCAGCTTGGTGGTGTCGGGATTTAAACTCATGATCTTCACTTCATAGCATATTTAGACTTGATTACCTCCAGAGAGGGTTTAATTCCAGAGTAAGAAACAGGGCTCAGAACATCACTCTGGGTGCCTCACATCAAAGCCACGTTCTGTGCTACAAAGCATCGAACACCAGGACAGCCAGGTACAAGAAAAGTTTCTTCAGGCAATGGACCACATGAACGGTTAAAAAGGCTCTCATTATTGTGCAATACGAAATAATATGTGTAATTTCACTTTTTTCTGTGCAGTAAAACTTGAAAGAATTTTATACAAAAAATTTACATTTTCTTTTTTTTTTCTTCAAAAAAGCTTTTTTTTTTTTTTTATACAAATTGGAAGCTTCTGTAACCAAAACAAATTTCTTATAAGTGCATATGGACTCAACAATAAATCTCTTTCTTATTCTGATTTTGATTTACTTATATTCCAAAAAAAAAATTTACAAAATTAATTCTGTCTTGAAAAACAGACCACTGGATCAGTTACAATTTTTTTTTATTTTGTGTATTAGCCCTATTAGCATTGCTATAGTATACGCATCTTTATTACAGTGATAGAATTGGCTGGATGGATGAGGAATAGAACCAAAAGTCCAACTTGTCTTCATTAACGTAATAGTTTATCTTTTGTTTATTTTAATTCTAGAGGAGATTGATTGCTGATAACATGTAATGAAGCGGCTGGTGATGACCGAGAAGAGGAAATGGCTAATCAGGTTGTCACTGTCAGTTAAAACCCAATGTGTTGCTGTCTGTCTGTGTGTGTGTGTGTGTGTGTGTGTGTGTGTGTGTGTGTGTGTGTGTGTGTGTGTGTGTGTGTGTGTGTGTGTCTGTCTGTCTGTGTGTGTGTGTGTGTGTGTGTGTGTGTGTGTGTGTGTGTGTGTGTGTGTAAGTTTGCTGTCTGTATGTGTGTGTATGTGTCTGTGTTGTCTGGGTTGTGTTAGCATCTTTTTTTTGTGTCAGGTGTTGTGTCTTAGCACCTCCACGTGTTCTATACTGTTCAGCACCGATATAATACACACTCAGGAAGTTAATCAGAAGAATGGAATGAAATCAAAGATTTAACACAGTGGTGTGTGTGTGAGTGTGTGCATATAAACAGTTTGTATGTATATGTTTGTGTTTACAAATCCATGCTCTAATGGTTATGGAGAACTGAGTAACACACTTTGGTCTGTCAAGTGTACAAGGACATGGGGATGAGAGCACGAGTGGGCGGTGATGGGGGAGAAGAAGTAGGAAGAAATGAGGATACAGTGAGAAAAGATACACACACACACACACACACACACACACACACACACACACACACACACAGAGCAAGATGCCAGATAAAAAAAGACAGCAGGGCAGATAACAATAACAGAGCAGGTTCAGATCACTAAGGAGTCGTCTTAGATCTCTCCATCCCACTGTTCCGTCGTCTCCCCTCGTCCCCAGTCAGCAGGATGAGTGGAAGATGAGCACGAGGGAATCCTGGGAGATTCTGAGGGGGCGCAGAGTGGCGGTGAAATGGGAGGATGAGCTATTAGGTGTTGGAAGGAGAACAGGTGCTATGGAAGAAGGCTGAAGAAGTGATGAGTACTGGTGATAAGCATTATGGATGAGACAGAGAGAGGGAAAAGAGTGACAAGGGAAAAGAGAGAAAGAGAGAGGGAGAGAGAGAGAGAGAGAGAGAGAGAGAGAGAGAGAGAGAGAGAGAGAGAGAGAGATGATTGGAAGGAAAAAAAACAGAGATGATCTAGAAGTAGGTGTGTTTCTCTGAGAATGTCAGAGATGTACTGAGAACAAATGGTTGAATGGTTTCTACCTAAAAAGAAAAGTTTATAAGGTTGTGTGTGTGTGTGTGTGTGTGTGTGTGTGTGTGTGTGTGTGTGTGTGTGTGTGTGTGTGTGTGTGTGTGTGTGTGTTTATTAAAAGCACCACTCCACAGATCAGGCCGGGGAACAGATTAGAGCCGTCTCACTTTCTTACTTTATGAATGAATGTATTTATGAAGAAAATGAAGTAGAAGAATTAGAGGGGAAAAGGAGGAGGATTTCCTTTTTTATTTAAGTCTTTTTTTTTATTTTTATTTAAGTTTGAATGGTTCTCAAAGTACAATTCAAGGATCAGAATAAGGATACTTGTGATTATTTAATGTTATTAATTTGATAGAAACCACAACCCAAAACATAAATTCTGTGTATATATATATATATATATATATATTAAAATTAATTAAAAGCAGAAGAATAAAAGGTTTTCAACAACAAATTTAAAAGTAGCCAGATTTGAGGCTGACCTTATAATAAAAAGCAGGACTTAGGAGCAGCTACAGCAAACGTTTAATCCTCTCTGTTTTTGTACTCAGTCCTCACGTGTAAAAGAAGCTGATTGGAGGATCTGAGTGAGCGTGATGAAGACTAAAGTCATTGAATTATTTAAACCTTATAGACAATCATTAGGACTTTCAAATCAACTCATTCCTCAATTCCTATCATCATATTATTCATTTTCCCATTGCATTTGTCATTTCTATAGTTATAATATAATATAATATAATATAATATAATATAATATAATATAATATAATATAATATAATATAATATAATATATTTTTATATAATATAATATAATATCATTTAATATAATATAATATAATATAATATAATATAATATAATATATTTTTATATAATATAATATAATATCATTTAATATAATATAATATAATATAATATAATATAATATAATATAATATATTTTTATATAATATAATATAATATCATTTAATATAATATAATATAATATAATATAATATAATATAATATAATATAAATGACCTATATTTTTTATTTTTCCTGTTGAAATTATTTAAATGGTGGATTGTGGTTTTAAATGAAGGTCCTATTGATTCTTGTTGGTTCATGAACTACACTTTGAAAACCATAAAACTATATTTTAAAAGCAAAAATCCAAAGCAATATGATTGTACATATTTAAGTAATGTAGCTAATTATTTCCAAATAGCAGGTGTAACTGGTTGCATTTTTGGTGTACTTAATAAACTATATTGCCAAAAGTTTGCGGACACCTGGCCATAAGTACGGTATGTGCACTTTGATCATTGCATTCCACATTTCATCACAATTTGCTTTTAAAATTCCCTCCACTGTTCTGGGAAGATGTTCCACTAGATTTTAGAGTGTGCTTGTGGACAGTTGTGTTCATCATCCACAAGGGTGTTAGTAAAGTGAGGTACTGATGTAGGTGAGGAGACCTGGAGTGCAGTCAGCGTTCACATTCATCCCAAAGGTGTTCAGTAGGGATGAAATCAGAGCTCTATAGCAGCAAGATCTTCATCTCCAAATCTTGTAAACCAGATCTTCATTGAGTTCGTTTTGTGCACAGAGGCATTGTCATGCTGGAGCAGGTTTTTCTCAAAGGTAAATGTGAACTTAGTGAAAATCTGAAAATAATCAAATGTACGTGAAAAATCATGACACAGATATGATTTAGATGAAGAATTCAAACATAAAGTGATTTTTAGAGATTGATATAATTAGGTTAATTGCTCATTAGAATTTTCATTAACATCATTTGACACACACCTGTATTCTGAGCAACCTACATTTATCACACTCATACAACTGAGCAGCTATGGGGTTAAGGGCCTTACTCAGGGGCCCAGAAGTGGCAGCTTGATGTGACTGGGATTTGAACTCATGACCTTCAGATGCAAAGGCCAATGTCTTAACCACTAAGCTCCCACCTTCCCCAGACGAAAGGGAAGAGGAGGTGTGAAGGCATACGATTATGATTAACACTGCAGACCAAAAATTAAAGGAGAAGATGAACCCATATGCACAGACAGGCATATCAGGTGCACATCTGAATGTTTTTTTGTGTGTAATTCTACAAATAAAATGAACATAATACGTTTCCTACCTGTTAAACATTGCTATCAGATTGGAAAGGGTCAATGAGTGCAAATGTTTGAGAGCCTTTGGTTGAATTGAAATGCTGTGAGAGTCATAACTCTTTAGGTAACAAGAAGGTTGACAGTTCCACCACTAGCACAATTTGGTCCTGGAGTAAGGCCCTTAACCTCTTACCTGCTTAACTGTATATCACTTTGTGTTCAAATAAATCAGCAAAATCTTAAAAATAAAAGTACATAACCATATAAACAGTGTGTATTTCATTTTCATAGCCTAATGAAATGTGAAGCAGATTTCACTCCGCTCCAGATTTTTCTCATGCATTTGAAAACAATGGAAAAAAAATACTTTTGAGCAACACAAGTAAAACTGGATCAGCCGAATCATGTGTTAACCCCTAAGCAGATGAGTTGTATCTAAATTCTCATAAATGTCCCAGAAATCCAGCTTCCTTTATAGCTGCTTCATATCAGTTGCCATATCTCCATATCAGACTTTATTACGGTCGCTTGTTATGACTTTAGCTGTCTACACATTTTGTGGCTTAGAAACAGCAGCTTTTTTGGAAATGATCATTTGGTAATTACAGAAACATCTTGATTGGGCTGCTTTGTTTTTATTTTAAAACCAGGACGATATAAAAAAAAAAGGTGTTTGTGTGTGTGTGTGTGGGGGGTGGGGGGGATGGGGGGGTTAAAGAGAGCCAGGTTCCTTTAATGAGCCTTGCAAAGGAAAGAAAAGCAGGAGGAAAAGAGGGGAGGAGGAGGAGGATAAGAGGTGCTATTGGAAAAGAGAGTGAAAGGAAGGAGAAGACAGCCTCTCTGCTGCAGCACTTCTTATGACATCAGGTAAGAGATCAACACGTGCATCACGGTCTCATCATCGACTAAATGTGCAATTCATTAAAGTATTGAAGAAGCAGTTTCAGAATGTGGTGAAGTTACAGAGTGCAATTTAATTTATTTTAAATAATAAATATATATATATATAACATTATCTGAAATAAGTAGTAGCAGTGGTTCAATGCAATTATGTTTTATTTGTATAGAGATTTTATTAATGGACATTGTTTTAAAGCAGTAGAATTTATTTATTTATTTATTTATTTATCTATTTATTTTGTTTAATTGGTTATTTATTTATAGATACAATATGTAATATTATGTGTTGTCTCTCTAGACAGACAGACAGACAGACAGACAGACAGATAGATAGATAGATAGATAGATAGATAGATAGATAGATAGATAGATAGATAGATAGATAGATAGATAGATTGATTATAATAGTTATTTCATAATCATCATTTGTTAAAAAAATTTATATATCTATTTATATACGATTTTTTGTTTGTTTGTTTGTTTGTTTGTTTGGTTTGTTTTTTTTCTTTTTTCTTATTTCTTTTCTTTTTTTTTTTTTTTAACAACCACTAAACAGGTCCCGCTGTGATTAATCCAGTTCGTGATTTTGGTTTCGCAGTGGATTTCTGGAAGCCCTGCTTGAATTACGAATTCTTCATAACGTTATTTATTTATGCAAAATTCGGTGTGAAATGAGATGAGACGCGAGGGCGTGGAAAACGGGTTATGTGTGGTGTGTGTAGTGTGTTTGTAGGGTGGGGGGGGGGGGGTGTTTAGTTGGGGTGTGTGTGTGGAGGGGGGTGATGGTTTGGACCAGCAGTCTGACCAAGTGACCTACAGCCTGATTATGGGTCATTAACTGGAGCCTCGGAGTATTTCAATTACTCAAGAACTTCCAATCAGACAGATAAATTACACTGGCACCACACACACACACACACACACACACACACACACACACACACACACACACACACACACACACCTCACTTAAACACGAATAAATCACAAACTCCGCTTCTATTTTGAAATTTGTTAATTTCCATACACACACACACACACACACACACACACAGAGAGAGAGAGAGAGAGAGAGAGAGAGAGAGAGAGAGAGAGAGAGAGAGAGATAATGCCCAAGGACCTTCACACAGCCTTGTTTAACATACATGTAATGTGTGGACTCTGGAGAAACTCTGCGAATATCCAAATAAAATAACTCACATGTCAGTGTTCAAATCCTCCCAAAAAGAACTGCACACACACACACACACACACACACACACACACACACACACAGAAAAATACGAATCAACACATCATCTACATACACACACGCGCTCGCACCTAGACTTTTACACATTAGGCCTACACAACTACACAACCCTGCTCTCTTGTGTGTTTCTACAAATACATATTCAGTGCACAAGTCTAGTAGTGTGTGTTATTCCTCTGTGTGTGTGAGGTGTTTCCCTGCGCGTCACAACACATTCAAAACATCCCGATGATGAAAAGACACCAGCGTTCAGGTTCCTGCTGCATGAATACAAAACTTTTGAAACAATTTCGTGATAAGAAATTATATATATATATATATATATATATATATATATATATATATATATATATATATATATATATATATATATATATAAATTCCTCTAATTATTTTTTAAATACTTTTTTAATTCCTAAATTGAAAATTACATAAAAAATTATTTTGTCAACCAGGTATGGTTTACATTTCCATAAATATTTTAGAAAAAATAATACATACATAGATATATAAAGTCTAGCCCTGCTTCTTCCATTAAATAACACATTTTGTTCAAATGGGAAAGAAATCTGCGTTATTTACGCACTTTACTGTAGCTCGAGCACTTTTGAGTGTTTAATTTTATTTAATTTTTGTAATTTTATAATATATATATATAATTATAATACTATTTATGTGGAGAAATCCAAATCCCAAATACCGCAAACTGTTTTTGCAGTGTTGAAACACTTGATTCAAGAAATTCATATGTTTCGCTTGTTTTCTTGAAACGTTTTAAAGCGCTGCAACTTCAAAAATTTTACCCTTACGTACTTTAATACACCAAAGTACTTCACATTATAATTCATAATTGATGAAATTATTAATTCATATTTTGATTTGCCGTGCAAAATAATAGAGCTTCATTGAACATACGGAAGATACACGACAAAATCTGTCAGTATGTTATAGAAATTCGAGGCTAATTTGGCAACATGACATTTTTATATACAATGCAAAAAAAATGCATTTTAGAAAATTAAATGTCATTTTCACTCACACAAATATTCATCATTGTATTTTGGAGAATTATATATATATATATTACATGGGTACATAGGCTTTTATTTTCCAAATAAGTCTCATGAATTCATATATATATTAATTAATATATATAATATACAGTTTTGCAGAAAGTATGATATATGCCATCATTTTACCAAATCTTTAATAGTGTTTTTTTTTTGTGAATATGCATGAGTTATTGATTATTAAAAAAAGAAATCCTCAATGCATGTGTGTGAGGCAGCCTTTCAGACTCTCTACACACCGTAGCAGAGACCATCACGTATATGACACAAATAAAAATATGAGAAATAATAAAACCAAAGTAATTACACCCCAATTATAATCGCATTAAACAATTAGGATTTGTTTCCCCTCTATTAAAAAATGTTGCAATAAAAAATAAAAAAGCAATATGCACTGAATATTTTTCCCAAAATAGGTGCATATGCACGTGCATTTCAACGTGCATTTAAAAAAAAAAAAAAAAAACACCCCATAATAAATGAATACAGACCGAGCAGTATTTGTATGGAGTCGCGTCTATATTCCGTGATATTAACGCGTATTAATAATAAACGCTTCCAGAGCTTTTCAGGAGGCTGTGGAGCAGTTCAGCAGTGTAATCACCCTGTGAAGAACTTCCCTCCTCCTCCTCCTCATCCTCTGCGCGCGGATTGGCTGAGGAGATCTTTAGTGTGCGGTATAAAGGAACTTCGAGGAGCACAACATGAAACTGCGACTCAAAAACGGAGGAAAAAAATAATATCGTTGCTGCACACAACACGACTAGAACAGTGCATGGAAACGTTTTCATTTCATTTTTTCTTTCTATATCCAGCAGGGGATTTGCAGCTCGGATAGACCCCCATGACCGAGATTTGGTTTGTTTGTTTTTTTTTAGATGAAGGTCTAAAAGTTTCTAATGGGACGTTTGCTCGTTCTGGGATGTGCACCATGGAGCCTGCACGCCAGTAAGTAGGTTATTAAAAAAAGAGGGAAAAAGAACACTTAATTGTTGTAAAGAAAAATGCTTTTCTTGGTATCAGTTCTTGATTTTGTGATGGACAGATAAATTTATTTCACCGACCCAGGAAGAACGAGTGTTGCTCGACTTCTTTTTTTTTCCCACGCCAAGTCAATGCTCAGTGCAGAAAATTGGTGCGCCCTGAAAGAGTGAGGAAGAAAAGAGAAAAAAAAGAGGAAGGGGAAAAAAAGGAAAAAAAAAACATTAACAAAATAGCAAAAGCGAGCTTCGTTTTTGCAGGACGTTATCATGAGTTTGGTCGGGGGTTTTCCTCACCACCCGGTCGTGCACCATGACGGCTACACGTCCTCGTTCGCGGCGGCGGCGGCGGCCGCGGCGGCTGCAAGCCGCTGCCACGAGGAGAGCCCGTACTTCCACGGCTGGCTGATCGGGCACGCGGACATGTCCCCGCCGGCGGACTACGGCATGGCGCCTTCGTCCTACAGCCCCGAGTACGCCGCGAACAACGCCGCTGGAGGCGTGTGCGCGCCCGGTCCTGGCTTGGAGCACGGCCCCTATGGAGCGGGCGGCGCAGGAGGACTCGTCCCGGGCATGATGGTGGTGCCGCGCACCGTGAAGCGGAGGCCCACGGCGAACCGCAAGGAGAGACGCCGGACGCAGAGCATCAACAGCGCGTTCGCCGAGCTGCGCGAGTGCATCCCGAACGTGCCCGCGGACACCAAGCTGTCCAAGATCAAAACGCTGCGCCTCGCCACCAGCTACATCTCCTACCTCATGGACATCCTAGACAAGCACGAGCAGCACGGCGGCGGCGAGACGGAGGCCTTCAAGGCCGAGTTCAGGAAGGCGGACTCCAAGGAGGAGAGGAGGAAGAAAGAAACGGTGCGTGTTTGGGGTTTTTATTGCGTTTCCACACACACATCTCTTTCCACACACACACATCTCTTTTCACACACCAAATTATTTGCATGCAATTTTTTATAAATATGTTCTGATGCAAAAGACTGAGCGCATGCACGATTAAACCAGAACTCTTCCTGCTGCAAACTTGAGTGTATACAATATATACAATAAATAGACAGGAAATGCCAGTGGCCTGTGTGCCCTCATATTTATATATTCCCTATTAACGAGCTTATAAAGATCTATAACACTGTTTATAGCACATCTCGTGAGAGCAGTGCGTTTTCTATAATTGAAGTCTAGAAAAGACATTTCTGCAAACTACTGCTCTTTTATTGCACATAAAATATGATGATTCAGAGTTTAGGTTTCGCACAGTAATAAGAAATGGTACATCAATCATATTTTATGAAAATCATAAAATCTTTATTGAAGTTTTAGTTTGCTTTGCTGAGATTGGACAGAAATGCTCACCATTTATTTATTTTTTATTTTATATTATATTTTATATTTTTATATATAAATACTGCGCTATCGTGTCATTTCTTCTTTACTGGCAATGGAAGTGTGATCAGATATAATGATATAATAATAAAATAATAATAAATGTTTACTAATAATAACTTTACTTTTCTCTCTCTCGCTATTTGTCTTTCAACAAAACACGAAGAAAATGTTTTTGTATCAAAAATACTGATATCAAAAATGGTGTATAAATAATTCGAATATTTTTTCAGGAAACTCACTCAAGTCTGCAGCTTGAAGAATTATTATTATTATTATTATTATTATTATTATTATTATTATTATTCACGCGTGTTTTTAGTTCTTTTGCATCAAATCAAGAATTGTTTTTTTTTTTTACTAATTTTCTCTGGAATTTATGAGAAATATTTTCTACACTTTCTTGTCTTTTTTCTTGCATTTTTTCACACACTTTCATGAGAGTAAATTGCATATTTTCTGATCTTAAATATAGATTGTACACGCTGTAATTTCAAAACCGACACATAAATATTAAGATAATTATGAAGATAAATATTGTTGGAATAGGGCTTTGGGTTTTGTTCCAGGCCATGTCAATAAAAGGATGCTTTCTCTTGTGTTTGGAACAGAATGAAGTTTTGAAATGTTCAGGGAGCAGCAATGACAAGAAACCCAAAGGGAGAACTGGTTGGCCGCAACACGTCTGGGCTTTGGAACTGAAACAGTGAACTTAAAACAGAAACCCTTTTGCATTGAGGCCTTTCGTTTTTCATGTTGTTGTTTTTTTTTTTTTACACTAACTTTATTTAATGGAATATTTATGTGCAATTTCTACGGACAGTGGATCCTTGAAGAAGAAAAAAAGAACACCCAAAAAAACATTCCATTTTTAAAAGGAGGATGCCCCTCTTGGTAAGGGATTGTGTTGTTGTTGTTGTTGTTGTTGTTGCTATTGTTGTCTAGTTCGTGGTGCGTGTCTGCCACTAAAGTCAAAGTGTAGGTCTGTTTTTCTTTCTCGGAAAATATATTACATAAGAGCTCAAGGAACTCGAGGAAATTTGGAGAAAGAAAGCAAAAAAAAAAATTCATGAAGTGTTATATTGTGATGTTTTGTTGTGGTCGTATATATATAGGAATCTCTCTGGTCGTGTTTGAAACCTAATGTTGAGTCCACTCAAGTGCACTTCCCTCCAGACACCAGAAGTTTATTACAAAAAAAATTTTAAATAATAAATAAATAATAAATATCTGAAGATGTAAACGATGTAATTAATTCAATAAACCACTGTGTTTTAAATGAGATTAATCTTCTGTTTGCGTTGAGAAATTAATTAGAGTTTCATTCCTTACGAGTTGGAGGACATGCAGGCAAACAAAAAGTCAGGATGCAAAAATTATTTATGTAGAAAAAATAAATCCGATCGTCTGAATGCGATAAAAAATTATAGAGATTTTTTTTTAATTATTATTAAAAACCCTGAGATATTAATTTGAGTATGTTAAAGTGTTAACTTGCCGCTGTCAGATTTTGGTTTCAGTTGCACAGCGTAATTTATAAATTAATAAATAAATACATACATAAATACATAAACAAACAAATAAATAAATAAATAAATAAATAAAATAATGACGTCCATTGGTTATAATGTAATAATGAAACGCATTGTGCATCGTTTATACCAATACATAGCTTGCTTTTAGTATGTGAAAACACACACTCCCACACACACACACACACACACACACACACACACACACACACACACACACACACACACACACACACACAAAGAAGACGCATCCTTTTACATATTAAAATACATGTGTAAGTGAAAACTGATAATATAATTTAATAATAATATCATATATTTGTAAGTAAGATTTTATTTACAAAAACACGTGTGCAATAAAATTATCTAATCCCAAACTTTTAGTTTCCTCCAATCAGCTGAAGGCGCAGACACACTGGAGCCGATGGGTTCCAAAGAAAAGAAAGAAGGGGGGATGAAACCAGGATTGGCATTAGGAGTGAAATAAGTGCGGAGGGTCAGACTGAGGTGGACTATCGGATGTGCAGGTGATTGATAACTCGCCTATCAAAACTCAGTGCAGGACGCTGGTGGTATCACTGAATCCATGATGCATCTCTGAATGAAGCGATGAGAAGAGCAGTGTTTGATCTGGTGTGTGAATGTGTGTTTCAACCAACTAGAATTCACGTGAAGAAATGAATTTATTGGTTAATTTATAGAGCTTAGTTATATCCATTAACTTATAGGTTTATGGGTGAATTAATTTGATATATATTTACATATTTTAAACTATGAAAATATTATAGGTGTTTAGTCTGCGGTTTTTTTTATTATTATTTATTTGTATTTTTTCTAATTTTCTGTTTTCTTAAACATTTTTAAATATATGTTGACGTATATCTCATCCTCCTCATAGCTTCAGTGCTGTTAGGCTATTAGTTAAACCCGTCAGTTATAAGGTTCTACATAGAACCTTCAAGAACTTCCCAAAACAATAAGCGTCTAAACCAAGTTGCTGGAGTCAATATGTGTCTCTGCAGACCAAAGATTTCACGATATATCTAATGAAAACACATTTCTCAGCTTCTTCTGTGCGCAATAAAAAAAACACGATTTTATCGCCATCCGATTGCATTAAATATCGTAATCAAGCGACCGCGGTTTCTGCGCGTTCACACTGTATCGCTTCTTTTCAATTCGACTGATTATTACAGCCAAGATAATTAGTTGTCTCTGTCAAGATGGCGTCTGAGATAAAAATAAATAAATCAACCACCTTGATTAAAGATACAGATAATTCTCACTGACCCCATGGTGACCCGAGACAGTCCAAAATGCTCACGAGCGCGCATATAGAGGTTATAACCAGTCCATAGAAACAGTAGGAGATGTTTATTCGTGTAATTGTGTAACGTAAATAAGTCGTGTAGACCAACACCACCAACATGTGCTATCAAATTGGTGTGTGTTCTGGATTTATGGAGGCTTGTAGGTTCTTGGTGATGGAACAGGAAAATAGTTTAATTAAGAAATTGATTTGGAAATTAGTTTACTTATTGAAGGTATTAGTTTATAATCATAGGGGGGTTGTTTTTGGTGTCTGGATCCTACATGAGAAGATTCAACTCAGCTTGAGCAAGTGTAGTCTACAGATCAAACCTATTAATCAAATCCCTTATCGCACATGATCGAGTAAATTGATTCCAACTTTATTAAAGAAAAATAATAATAAAATAAAGATGCCTCGGTTTTTATTTGTTGCTGTGACATGCAGCGTGATGATGGTGAGTCACAAGTTTAATAGCTCGGTCCAGTTCTGTTAAGCTGAAGCTCTACTGTGCCATGATATAGATTTGAAAGCATGTGGACCGAATAAGATCTCTCTTTCCTGGTATTAACACACATCTGTAAACGATTAAGTTCACAAGTCCCTCCCTCCACGTTTTTTTTTTTCTTCAGTCTGCATTGGGGTTTTCAGACATATTGAGGTCAGAACAGCTATATAGAGAGCCATCAGTGGATCTCCATCCCAGGCCTGAAGACCTCGATGCACTTCGTCGTGAAAGCGTTGTGTCTCTAAGATAATACTTCACCTGTAGATCGTGGAAACACTGGCTTCAGAACCTACATCAGAACCCTCTCTAGATACCATGCATGTAAAAATGGTCTGCTACATGACTCTTATTTGAGTCTTTAGTTTGTGAGTCATGTTGAGAACACTATTTTGTACTATTTTGACAGTACAGTAGTGTGCGGTTTGAGACGCAGCCCACGCACGAGCACGTGACCTACTGTAGGCTTTGCATGATGTGGAAATTAGATTTTTTTTTTTAAACTATAATGATGTCATATTTGTGTGTGTGTGTGGAATGTTGGACTGCCAAGACAAACGAAAAGCTGGAGAATGTGCCTACGGCTTTGTGTTGGCAGACAGTAGGATCTCAATCTGATACGCATCTGCAGCAGGCGGCTGCACCGACAGCGCGTGAAGAAGTTTATCTAAACGGAGTCTCGAGCTCAGGCACTGGGCTACAGCAGGGTCAGTTTCCACAAACTGCTTAGCCAGGCTATGCTAGCTTGAAAAATACACTCAAAGTGGACTGAATACCTTGGACAAAGGAAATATGCGTTACGGAAAATATTATTTCTGTCTGAATATATATTGAGAAAGTCAATTATGATATACCGTTAATTAATTTATACCGTTAATTAATTTATACCGTTAATTAATTTATACCGTTAATTAATATATGCGGTCAATGCAAGACATACAAATATTTTTACATTGAGCTCAATCGTCGATCTTGGATGTTCTGTTATGGGAAATAAATCTCAGAAAAACAATTTAATCGTGGTTAGTGAAAAGCAATGCTAGTCAAAAAAAATCGTGAAAGCAAAACAAATAAACAAAATCATGGAGCTACAAAACAATCTTTCTTTTAGAGTTGATTTACCTTATTAAACTTTACTATTATTTTAATATACACTATAGACTGTTCTACACACAATGTAATGTTTATATCAGTAGGATATAACTTGCGTTTGGGGAAATCTGGGGACTCTATTTTCCTAATTTCATGTCTGAATCCGCTTCTACTAATCTGAGCAAGTTTATTATCAAAACACCATTTATGTCGTTTAAAAACTTTGCCAAAGTTTTGTATAAAAAAGAAAAAAAAATACTTGTTTTGTGTAGAGAGTGTAAATCTATTCTTGTGTGTCACAGCTGAATTCTTCCGGGTTTTCATTAGACAGATTTTACTGCCTACGGAAGCTTTGGATTAAAAAAAAACATAACTAGTCTGCATTCTCTACACTTTAGCCAGATCTTAGACAAGAGACCACGAAAGCATCTCTGTAACTCCAAATTGTAGTAACTCATTTTTGAGAGCTATATTTCCCCTAAACCGTATTAAACCAGTTATTCCCATTTGACACAAAACCAATTTGTTGTAGATGATATTCCAAGTCAAGTCAAGTCAAATTAAGTCAAGTGAAGTCAAGTCAAGTGAAGAAGCGTTTATTGTCATTTCAACCATACACATAAGTGACGCAGTACACAGTGGAATGGGACCCTGGTGCTACAAAAAAACAACAATCCGACTTCATAACTATGAATTGCACTAATATAGAGTTTAATTTGGTTCACTTATTGATCATGAAGCGGTTCACTTGGTGCAAGTTCACATTACAAAAATCTAACAATTGAAATAATTCTAGGGTATAACATTCTTTTCAAAGCGATAAATAGTTCAGTGTGTAGGACAAAGAACATTACGTTTGTTCCTTTTCGTTGCTGCCAATCCAAAAAATAACAGTGACGTCATTATTATACCTATTACTGTAAGGGGGGGGGGGGGGTGGATTGGTAGATGTTGTAAAAATTCTTCATAATGATACTTCAAAGGAATATAATATAATATAATATAATATACTGAAATATATTTTAATATAATATAATATAATATAATATAATATAATATAATATAATATAATATAATATAATATAATATAATATATAGCTACACCAGTGTTGGTCTGGTCATCACATCTTGTTCTCCACGGCGGAATTTTTAAGTTTAATAAACCTTTGTAGATTTTATTTATTTATGATATTTATTTTATTATATACGCATGCGTGAAGTATAATCCTAGCTAATTTTTCGGCATTATCATTATAACGTGATTTATGTATTTATGTTGTGCGTTGGTTAAACTGCGTATTTTTTATTATTGTAATGATTATATAATTTTATGTCAACAATTATTGAGCTAATAATAATAACAATAATGATAATAAAAATAAATAATAATAATAATATAATCATCATCAAAAATCATCACAATTCTCCGTCTTACTATAAATAACGCCCTGTTAATTTTACTGCTTTTTTGTTTGTTTGTTTGTTTGTTTGTTTGTTTGTTGTTTGTTTGTTTGTTATATGCGCGCAACACTAAAAAAGAAATCGGTGTCCTTTAGTGCACAGTCACACTTTACGATATGTCAGATATGACAGACGTGTAGATATGAATCAAACTAATCCGCTTTCATTTTTATAATTTCAGAAGATTAAAGACTAAAAACTAAAGATTGTGTTTCATATAAAGATGTTATTATAAGATCATGTCATGAGCAGTGTAATTGGAGGGAGAAACAGGTTGAGATTTGAAGTGGAGTGAACAGTAAATATGTTGTGCACCATGAGGAGCTCGTGGGTGAGAGATAAAGCCGGGTTTATGTTGGGGCTCAGACTGGTGTGTTTGGGGTTTATAGTGTGTGTTTCTTCAGTGTGATGGTGAGGAAGATCAGGCCGCACTGCTCTGGTTGCTGCTTGTCACAGTGACGGTTCACAGGTGGACACTACTGTAGCACGTTTCCACCCAAACCGCACTACACCACCGTGGCTGAAGGTCTGCTCTCACACCACCGTTGCTGAAGATCTGCTCTCACACCACCGTGGCTGAAGGTCTGCTCTCACACCACCGTTGCTGAAGATCTGCTCTCACACCACCGTGGCTGAAGATCTGCTCTCACACCACCGTTGCTGAAGATCTGCTCTCACACCATCGTGGCTGAAGTTCTGCTCTCACACCACCGTGGCTGAACATCTGCTCTCACACCACCGTTGCTGAAGATCTGCTCTCACACCACCGTTGCTGAAGATCTGCTCTCACACCACCGTTGCTGAAGATCTGCTCTCACACCACCGTGGCTGAAGGTCTGCTCTCACACCACCGTGGCTGAAGTTCTGCTCTCTGACCACCGTTGCTGAAGTTCTGCTCTCACACCATCGTGGCTGAAGATCTGCTTTCACACACGGGTGGGGACGCAGTTGTATCAGGGGATTTTCATTCAAATGTTCGGGTTTGGAGAAACGCTTTATATGGACACAGAGTAGGAAAGGGAAATGCTTTCGATCATGGCATAACTAATGGCACCCCTATGTTGGTCTTTAAATCTTCAACAGAATCCATCATTTTACGGTAAGACGACAAAATTTACTATAGACTTTTATTTATTTTTATGCTTATAGAAAATAAATTTAATGGAATAAAACACGTGTTATAGAATATTAAATGGTATTTGATACAGTAACACTTCCATCA
>JBCEWE010000451.1:547406-589906 GCA_039877035.1 Silurus lanzhouensis
TGCAAAGTAAGAATTGCACTGCTGTATTGTACATGTGACATGTAAAAAGCACCTTTACCTAACATGTTTATGATTTCTCCTATACAGAATTTGGCAGATGCCCTAAATCCAGAGCCACATGAATTTACCTCATTCATACAACTGAGCAGTTATGGGGTCAAGGGCCTTGCGTAGGGGCCCAGGAATGGCAGCTTAGTGTGACTAATATTTGAACTATTAAATCCAAAGTCCAATGCCTTAACCGCTAAGCCGCCACCTCCCACAACATAAGAAGAACACAATCCCTCTACAGCTCAAGACCGCAATTTGCCTCTGAACAACATTTGACCTCTGTACGAATCCAGAATTCAGCTGCACAGCTTGTTTTCAACCGTCCTTGCAAGTTCTCCCAGTCTTGGCCTTCTGTAACTGCTGCATCAGATTTAAAACATTGATGCTCACCTAAAGGTTATTACAAGAACCAATACCCTTCATCCTCACAGCAGTTATCTCATCTCACACTTCACCACCATTTCTCTAATCCTCAACCAATTTTCTACTGGTCCCACCATCTCTCAGGGTACAAGGACGACATGCTTCCAGACTCTTCTCTGTCCTAGAACCATGGTGTTGGAATGAACCTCTTCGAACGACGTCTAAAGACCTTCCTCTTTAAAAGGGTACTGGATCAAGGAGCATCTTCGAAACACTATTGATGTAAATGTAAGCTTGCATGGAAACATTGAAATATGAATTAAGGTCAAAAGGAAAGGAAAGAGTATTATTTTGGAAGCAAATCATCATCACTCCTGCATATAGAGAGAAAAAGAAGAGGGATGAGCTAAAGTATGAGCTGTTTTGGAAATGTGTAGCCATCACCCGGCTGCACGGATCACTCCTCTGATATTAATAACTGGAATAGCAATGAAGAACATGCTACTATTCAAAGAAGATTCGTCTTCATCCGGACTCCAGTCTCAGCCTCACTGATGTCATTAAGTAAAAAATATGGCTCTCTTGATCCCAGAGTTGGCTGACTGAAACGTGCTGTCCTGTGTGGGAGCGCTTTCTCGGGTTTAATGGTTAAACGATATCATTTCCTTTCAAAATTCAGTCAGGGCTGTTACATGTAGGAAGCTGTACACGATTTCATAGCGTTACATGCTGGTATTTGTATTGTTTTTCATTTCGATTTTCATATTTTTCGTTAGACTTTTTCATTTACATGACCATGTTAAAAAATTTAGAAGGTTTTCCAAACCTCCTTTACTTTTTTCATTGTTGTTACTACAATCGTTCAAATAGATTTTATTTGATTTCTTTTTTATTTTTTATTTTTTTACAAATAATAAACAATCCCAGAATCAGTAATGTGGCTTTTGTTCTTCATTGTTTTCCTTAAAAAAAACTGTATAATAAATTATATATATATATATATATATATAAATAAATAAATATATATTTTTTTTAAAAGTAAACGTCATGTCTGGGTTATTTTCTACCCTCACCACACACACACACACACACACACACACACACACACACACACACACACACACACTTTATTTACCTCAACAACTGATAAGCAACATTTTAAGATTCCAGACGTGTGAGTATTTATCAGTTCCCAGTATCTGACTGAAAGAAGCCTCAAGCCGTCACTCTTTCACGCAGATGCAGTGTTTAGAATGGAAGATAAAGATCTAGAATCGATCCAGATCCAGAAAAATCTTTGGATTGTTGCTTCTAAGAAAAAAATAATAATACATTTAAAAATTTTTTTACAAATTAAACCTAGAAATATACGTGCAATTAAAATTGTATTAATATTAAAAGTAAAATGTATATATAATCATTATATACAAATTTATAATTATCCTTATTTGTAGGTTTTATTTGTAAAAAAAAAAAAAGGAAAAGAAAGAAAAAGACACCGCCGTCTGAACAAAGCCAGAGACATATTTTGAATATATATTTTTTACTCACATCACTGTATTCGTCTGTAATCATCTAAATTTAATAATAAAGTTTTTCAAAATATCATTTCCTTCAGTTCACTGTGACAGTGTTCATTGTGAAAAGCTCTATAGAAATAAACTTGAAATGAATTCAACTGAATTGAATTATTAACGTCGCCTAATTATTTGTTTGATTCACCCACAAAACAACAGAGTAATACATTTAACACAATGTGAACATTTAGATTTCAATAGCAAGTAATATGAAACGTCATTATAATAGTAATAATGCTCTTTCAATAGGCTACATATCCCTTGATTTGGGTGTAGGATGCATAACAAAAACAATAAACTAATCCTGCATTAGGATGCATAATGAATACAATCATAATTACAAAAATAATAAAATACAATAATCCTGGTCATGTCATTTTTGTTACAGCCCGAAACACCCCCAGGTAAAAAACAAAACAAAAAAAGCAAAAAAACAAGAAAAAATGATGTCTCACAGAAAAGAAAGAATTGTGGAAACCTGATTTAATCTTCAAAAATCTTCAAAATAATAAATAATAAATAAATCATAATAAGACAGGATTTTGAAGGTCTCTAGTACATTGCTGTGGATTATACCAGACTATACGGTGAGTATATTCACCAGATATTCATGCAGATATCCATAAATCCATAAATCAAAGAGCAGGACAGAACACAAAGAGTGAAACAGTCAGGTGTGAAGTATATGAGCACACTAGATCTGGTAACTAACACCATCATCCTGACAAAAGACACCTCGTGGATAATCCATGCTGCTCCATGCAAGAATAAAAATCTCCCAGAAGCTCGACAGCGAAGAAAGCGTTCGGTGACAGGTTCTCTGGTTACGCACTGAGATTACGCTATCATCAGAGAGCCTCTGTCTGAGCTGATGTGATTCAGCACTGCTTAAGCACAGGAGGGGGGGGGGGGGGGGGCTTTGCTGATAGCGCACAACCGGTGGGAATGTAGCCGCCATCACATCGAAGCTCCTTCAAAACCGAACCTGTAGCTCACCTTCAGTCACAGATGGTCCTATACCTCGTAAATCAGGAGCTCGCAAACATTGACTTCTTGTTTCTCTGCAGCGTCAAGCTAATGTGCCATAGTTTAGTCTGTCTCGTCTTTACAGAGTGACTCGTCTGAGAGGCCTATAACAGCCAAGAGAGCTTATGGTGCTCTCAAGCACACCCAAATACCGCAGCTGTGTTTTGGCCTCGTCTGTCAGCGAAAAACAGACGAGAATGAAACTCAAGAGGCCACTTTGTGACGGCTGTCGCCGTGGAAACAAGTTCATTCAGATTTAGTGCAGTGATTCATGGTGGGTTTCTATGCAACCGAGGCCCAAACTTTTACCCTCACACATAGCATTGTTTTGCCATAAATAAAAGACTTAATAACAACTTAAACATTTCCACTTGTGGACTGGACATTCTATTGATCTGAAATATTAACGTTGAGATGAATTTAACATTCGCTGCACACTGCTTTCAACACCTCCTGACATCCATCTGCAAATGCCATTCAATTAAAATACTATAACTGTATGTGCAGATTATGCAATACTAATTACAACCTCTGTTGCCTGAGTCTGTTTGAACCCAGTGATCCCTTCCTAACAGCGCCATCTTGTGTTGAATAGAGGTAATCATGATTTGTGAGGAAATAATTGTTTTGGTTTTTTTTCAAACTTCTATTACATTTAAAGGACAATGTTGAGAAACTGAGGCACAGGGTTTCTCAGAATGTCTCAGCCCTTTTAACAATTTCAGCAGTGAAAAGAAACCCAGCTGTTATGCGAAATAATATCCTTTAGTTATTTATGTTTTTGTGGTGAATATGAAGTGTTTTACACTAATAATAGTCAAGTATTAAACATATAAATAACTCACTGTACCCAAAAGTCTGACTCTAGTATTAATTATTAAAATTGTTCATTATATATATATATATATATAGAACAATTTATAGGTAAATAAATAAATAAATAAATAAATAAATAAATAAATATAATTATCAACAGGTTAAACTCAGTAATTTCTTGAACCGGTTTTTATTTTTTACCATTTATTTATTTATTTATTTATTTATTATTATTTTATTATTTATTTATTTTGATAAAATGTCTTTCTTGTGTATATTTCTTCTGAGATAAAAAAAAATAATAATAATTTGTAATAGAATTTAACACATTTTATCAATAAAATCTTTTGCATTTAATCTGAAAAAAATAAGAACAATGTTTAAAGACAAATATATTTAATTGCAATAATAATAGTGACGACAACAAAAATGATAATCATAATAATCATATTAATACATTTATTAATAGGTCTAATATCAATAAACAAAACAAATAAACAAATGTAATGTAAGGCTTTACCCACTTTGAGAAACGGGAACCCTGATGAGTCATAAAAATCTTTTTTTTTTTCTGTAAATTCTTCCATGAAAGCAAAAAGGATATAGCTGAAAAGTACAGTGCATTTATACCAGTAACTACACACACACACACACACACACACACACACACACACACACACACACACAAATAACCTGTTCACACATTACTATTTGTTGTTAGAATATCATATCTATTTGCCGAGTATTTAAGGTATTAATAATATTGATGATAATAATAATAATAATAAATTGATAGATTATGGATTTGTATCACGTGACGCACAGATCACACCAGCTAAAGTCTTGGATTATGGTTAAATCGTAAATAGCTTTTCTCTTGAGATAATTTACTTGCAATAATTGACTGCTGATTAATTGAAATCATTTACATGGCGGTGGATGTTTACTGGTTTAGGGTTGTTTTAGAGCAGGGAAGGTTGAGGACTTAAAAATCCTGAACCAACATGACTCCCATTCAATACCTCAATACTGTGAGATTCCGTCTGGACTGCTGCTCAGATCAGACGTCACCATCAGACAAGACAAAGAGCTGAAGTGTACGTTATTTAGATGGAATGACCTGCCCAGACACTGCACCTAAATCCTATTGAAGCGCTCTGGGATGAACATCTGGATCACAAGGTCATCAAGAAATCTTCAACTAGTGAAGAACATCTCTGTCTGGATGTGTGTAAATTCATGATGAAGGAAAATTTCTAGGAAAATCAATTGAAACATTTGTACATTTATAGATTTGTTTAGCCAAAGTAAATCTTCACACAGTAATATCACCTTGTTTGGAAGGAAGGAACATGCTGGTGTCTCGTTTCCATCTGTTTGACTGGCACTGAGCAAAAGTGTTTCTAGGATGTTAATAAAATTTTACATTAAATATATTGTACAATTTCCAGCCCGATATTAACCATTCATACTGGTTTTCTGTTTAAAATGTATTATAAACAGTTTAAAGTTGGTTTAAAGATTCCATTATAACCTCATGAATACTGACCACACCCTTTTATATGATGTCATACAAAATTGCTATATTATTCGTGTTCATTTTATCAAACATAAATGGTTCAATCACATCTATTTTAACATTAATTTCTCATGCCACTATATGCCCTAAAGTATGTGCAACCCTGACCATCACACAATCATATCAAGTTGTTGTATGATGTAACATTGCCGTTTCTTGCAGGTTCCTGAAGCACATTAGTAGACTGTTGATATTAATTACAGTTCAAATCCATCCCCAAAGTTCTTGAGTTGATAAGTAACTTCATGGATCTTTACGCTGTTCATGTGGAACCTAGTTCAGAGCTTTTTATACCTAATATCAAACCCAATATATTACACTCATTATAAAATGCTTGGTTTTAAGCACCATTGTTTATGTTTAAAATACACTTATTGGTTGTAGATAATGTTTTCCTGCTTGTATGTGAAATTACAGTACTACAATCAATGTGCAAACTATATTTCTATCTTTAAAAGACAAATAATTTACTATAAATAAACAGCAGAGGGCGCTGCTGAGTTGAAACACAGTTTTATAATTATAAGTGACTTATAATTATCCTAATATTACATTACATATATCCAACAAAGCAGTTGAGTGTTAAGGGCCTTGCTCAAAAGTCCAGCAGAAGAAGTTTGGTGGTGCTGGGGTTGGAACTTACAACCTTCTGATCAGTAGTCTAACATCTTAACCAATCAACTACCACCTCCTACATAAAATAACATTATGTTACAAAGCACCACTTTTAAAAAGACTCATTAAAGAATGGGGAAAGTAACATAGAAGGACACCTGAGACAAGCCTGGCAGTTTGACCGTTTTTTTTTAATGGCACCACGAATCAGCTTCTGCGGCAGGCAACAGATGAAACTATTTGATTTACCCACTTTAACCAATAAGCAGTTGAACATTCGACAAATGCAAGGTGCACGCATTATACGCTTTAAAAAGTCTAAAATCAACACGCCAGCAGTTAGCACCATATCTGTTCCGAATCAATACAAATAAAAACAAAACACCAAACACACAAAAAAACGTTAGGCCGTAACACATTAAACCTCCTGTCTGACATTGTGAAGGTCACCCTGTGCTACCAGAACAGCTCTGATTTGTCAGCAGATGCTTTAAGACCTGTTGTGAGGTGGGGCCTCAATGCATCTTGTCTTGTTTATCCAGCTCATGAACTGAATTGAGATCTGGGGAATTTTGAGGCAGTGTTATAATCTGATCAGCGGTTCACTGTTTATACTTTCTTAGACTAATTTTGTACGAACTACAGCATCCTTGAAAAGGTCCCCACAAAACCTGAACTTTTGGAGATGTTCTGCTCATCGTCTACTCATCACAAGTTGACTCTTTTCACCAATTCATTTAGATTGACAGCTTCCATTGTAACAAAATAATCACTCATTTGCTTCAGTGGTTTTCAGTCTTGTGGCCAATCAGTATAATTTGTTTGCATATTCACTTTCAGTCTCACTTTCCAAACCTATGAAATCAAATCTTTTATGCATGAACAATCTGCAATGTAGCGAGGTTTGTTCTTGAGTCTTGTCCGGAATCTCTGGTACAGATGATTCAAAAAATAAAATAGTGGCAAAGATGATGATCATGGCAAAAAAACCCAAAACAAAACAATCTTCCTCCACCTTCTTCCGTCATTATATTAAAGATTCAGTAACTGGATGAAGCACTAGAACTGGAACTAAACAATTCTAATACATAACGTGTTCGTTTTGATGTATAGCTCATAATATGATTCCTGTATTTAATTTCTGTATTTTGTTTGTTAATTATATAAATATTGGCCATTTTTTAAGCAATAGAACGATGACAATGCAATCGTTCTTTCTGTTACGCCTCTCTTAAAGACAAAAAAAAGCCCAGCACCGAAGTACAATATCACTGATTATCCTCAAGATCTAAAGGTTCAGCCAATTTTAAAGAAAATTCACTATATATCTTTGTCTTTCATGTGATTACATTTTCTTTCATACTTAGATTTTCAACACAATGCTGTTCAACTACCTTCAGATAGTGGTGCAGATGAAAGTCTTGCTTTTTCTCCATCTAAAGAGTGCAGTGGAAAAAGAAACTGTCACTTCCTCATCTATATTGTTCAAAAGTTTCGTCCAAAGGTTCAAATTTCATGCTCATACCGCTGTCAGTGTCAATTTGCTCGTTGTCTTATGCAGAGTGAACAGCAGTGGGCTTAGCACACACCCCTGAGGGGCCCCAGTGCTCAGTGTGTTGGTGCTGGAGATGCTGTTCCCGATCTGGACTGACTGAGGTCTCCCAATCAGGAAGTCCACGATCCAGTTGCAGAGGGAGATGTTCAGACCCAGTTGGCTCAACTTCTCAATCAGGTGATGAGGGATGATTGTGTTGAATGATGAAGTGAAGTCTATAAACAGCATCCGTACGTAAGTGTCCTGGTTGTCCAGGTGGGTGAGGGACAGATGGAGGGTCGTGTCGATGGCGTCATCAGTGGAACTGTTTGGATGATATGCGAACTGCATGGGGTCCAGTGCGGGTGGAAGCTAGGTATTGATGTGCACCTGATAACCAACGTTAATATTAATATGTGCTTTATTTTACACATTAAATTGTTCTTTTTAGCCATAAATTTTATTTGGATTGTCCAAATGTTAGTATACTGTAAAGTTTCTTCTGGGACATTTATTCATTTTTCAGACATGAATATCTAATATGACAGGTAAGAAATGAGCTGATAAAATGACCTTGTTGGCAGCGGCAGCATGCGGTACCAGTACCAGTACCGGTACCAGGACAAAACATAAAAGCCTCTATGCCAACGCTGCTATTTTAGAAACCTAACCCTGGTTCCTGAACCTGAATTTAATCTCATAATCTTATGTACAAATAACATTATCCTTATACCTGTTGCCAACATGTTTGCAGTCATCTCAATGCCTGAGGTTGCTCCATGAAAGAATTTATGCCAATGCCTGCCAATATGTGCGTGTGTGTGTGTGTGTGTGTGTGTGTGTGCCACTTTCTAGTCTCTAGGAGAAGCAGCCAGCCACATGATATGCCAGATTTAGCTTCTGAAAACAAACTGGAGGCATTGAGGCTTTAAATGCAACATTTGCAGCTTAAAATGCGCTGGACCTCGGTGTGTTTGCGCTGCTGCTCCCGTGTGGGTGAGTTTCAGCTGTCTGTCAAGTTTGAAGAAAAACACATTTTTTATTACATTTACTTATTTAAATAATATATATATACACTATATGGACAAATGTTTGTGGACACCTGACCATAGGATTATGTGCTGAACATCTCATTCCACATTTAGTCCCAATATTCTGTTATAATAACCTCCACCCTACTGAGATGTTGTTCCACTAGATTTTGGAGTGTGCTTGTGGAGATTTGTGCTCATTCACCACAAGGGTGCTATTAAAGTGTTAACAAATGTACTGTTTGGTGGATAAAGCCAAATATGATGCAAGCAGACTACCAGACTGCTGCTTTAATAGGGGGAATATGTGTGTAAGAGATTGAAAAAAAAAAATTTATAATGCCGCCTGACATAAAACTGAGTTATGGTTACCAACAAAAGATGACTAAAGAAAAGCTTGATGATGAAGAAAACTTCCACTTTAACCCATGTCATGGAGCGAGCTAGCTTTGTGGTGGAACAGGTTTGGGTCTCATGGTTCAAGTGAAGGGAAAATTTAATGCTAGACATCCAAAGGCATCCTATGGAATCGTGGACCTCCATCTTTGTGGTAACAGTTTGGGGAAGAACCACATATGGCTGGAAAAGTCAGGTGTCTTAGTACTTTTTTTCAGATAGTGTTTAAAAGACTGCCCAATCCATGCATAAAGAAACTGGCAATGATACACATATAAGATTTGCTGTTGTTTGGAAAATCATACCCAGAAGCAGTGTGTAGTAAATAAAATGTGAATAACAGACCCTTTAGTCATGAATGTATATGAAATATAAAACCCTATATATTTTAAAGTAAACTAAAACTAAATTTGGGAAGATTGTATGATTTCATGAAATGAATTTAAGATGGATTGAATACAGTAGAGAAGAAAAAAATATTCCTTATTTGAATACATTCATGTTTCTATAATTCCAGCTCAGACTGTTTATAGCTGTTAGAACAAACTCATTTTGTCAAAGTTTTGCAATGTTAAAGGGGGTTGGGATCTAGTGCTGTTCCAAGCATTCTATTCAATTCAATTCATGTTTATTTGTATCGCGCTTTTAACAATGAACATTGTCTCAAAGCAGCTTTACACAAATAATGTGGTGATTAAAAGTGAATATGTTCTTTATAGGTGTACATTTGTCCCTGATGAACGAGCCGGTGGCGACTGTGGTGAGGAAAAAAAACTCCCCGAGATGGCATAAGGAAGAAACCTTGAGAGGAACCGGACTCAAGAGGAAACCCAATGTCCATTTATAGCAGAGTTATTTACACTGTGATCTACACTGAAACCCATGCTAAACATGGTTTCAAAAAACAATTTGGATGTATGGTGGAGTATTAATGTGTCAAATACACGCCTTCCAGATTTGTATATGTTTCTGGATTTTTTTTTTTTCAAATAAGGCCCTGCATGTCTGGGTGTTTCTCCCAAAAGAGCGTTCGCACAGAAACCAGAACAGAGCGAGATCACGCCCATCACCATGCTTCATTCGGTTAGAAATCATCAGCAGCAGCGCGGCACAGGACTCATTCGAGAAGAACGTCTCCGAAGAAGTGTGTTTTTGGATGTGAGGGAAGGAGAACCTTGTACAGTATTTACCCTATAGGAACATCATTGTTGCTGCTGTTCTTGATGATTTCAGATTCGGGATACGATTCCGGATCATATATGTATATAAATATAAATATAAATATAAATATAAATATATATATATATATATATATATATATATATATATATATATATATATATACAGTACAGACCAAAAGTTGGACACACCTTCTCATTCAAAGAGTTTTCTTTATTTTCATGACTATGAAAATTGTAGATTCACATTGAAGGCATCAAAACTATGAATTAACACATGTGGAATTATATACATAACAAAAAAGTGAACTGAAAATATGTCATATTGTAGGTTCTTCAAAGTAGGCATCAAGAGAATGCCAAGAGTGTGCAAAGCAGTAATCTAAGCAAAAGGTGGCTACTTTGAAGAACCTACAATATGACATATTTTCAGTTGTTTCACACTTTTTTGTTATGTATATAATTCCACATGTGTTAATTCATAGTTTTGATGCCTTCAATGTGAATCTATAATTTTCATAGTCATGAAAATAAAGAAAACTCTTTGAATGAGAAGGTGTGTCCAAACTTTTGGTCTATACTGCATATATATATATATATAAATCTCATCAAACTAAAGACTATTGTGAGATATAAAGGAAGCAATACTACTCTATAGATACTAAAGATTAACATGAGATTGGTCAAAACTGTGTGTGTGTGTGTGTTTGGTCTCCTTTAAATGAACTCCAAATGAAATAAGTTTTAAGCGATTCCCTAAGAAATGATGGTGTGCTGTCATTAGATCATCTGTCCGTAAAGGTAACTTCATGTCCACCGGCATTATACGACACGATCGTTAATTAGATGTAGGTTTTATTTATTTATATCCTTTGCACCTGTGTTTCCTTATTAAAGCAGCAGTCTGTCTGTCTGCTTGCATCATTTTTGGCTTCATTCACCAAATATTAGTACATTTGTTGACTCAGAGAAACACACATAAACAAAGCAGTATGAGTATATACATTGTGATGTAATCCTCTCCGTGAATGAGTGAATTTAACTTTAAACTAGACCTCCTTTACAAGGTCACAAAGCTGTCTGAACACTAAAGCAGTTTACAGCAAGACTTTGTTCAGCGCTGGCTTACACACTGTATACAGACGAGTGTGTAATGAACACATGGAGGAGGTGAGCAAAGTGAATTCGCTGCATTGACATGCAGATCTGTATTGCCGTGGCAGCATTCAGTCATAATTGGGCTTGTGCCTCGATAAAGCACAAAAGCCCACACAGTTACACTGACGTGTCTAAAGAGAGGGTATCAGTGTAAAACATGCACTGTGGATCATGTGGCTTTTTTTCACTATTAGGTAAATAGGAATTTGACTTTAAATCATAATGGTGTCAGTACTTGATATTGGTGCTTTTTTATTTCTAGTGCAGTGAGACTGGAGGTTTTAATAGAACTGTAATCTCAAATGTAAGAGATGAGCATCAGTGTCTCCTCCTTTCTCACACATCAGGCTTACCATCTCTGTAAACACCTCTCTCTTTCTGTCTCTCTCTTTCTGTCAAGTTAAAAATGCCATCCCTTTTCAGATCCAACAGTTTCATCCCGAAGCTCTACATCTGGATGGAGTTCTCTTCTACTGGAGACCACTCTGTGCAGGTTGCACATAAACAGCCTAAAGGTCCATGAAGTTACTGAGCAACTGAAGAACTATAAGGTTAGCTCTGGACTGTAATTAATATCAACAGTCTACTACAATAGGCTCAGGACCGCAGTTTACATGCATCTGAATTCAAGCACCAATCACTGTACACCTTTGAGTCTGGTTCCCCTTTAAGGTTTCTTCATTATAACATCTCAGAGAGTTTTCCTTGCCACTGTTGCCACTAGTTTGCTCATTAGGCATAAACCATATCTTCATGGGGCTGGCATTGTTCACAGGGGTGTTGTTTAGGTGAAGAGAACATTTAATACTTTTGCTTTCAAAGACCTAACTGATTGTGCATCTCCAGCTTTGTGAGAACAGTTTGGGAAAGAATCACAACTGGCTGGAAAAGTCAGGGGTACAATATTGTTTTTACATATAGTTTATGTGGGGGTGTGGTTAGATCTACTGGTGCCTGAGAGAGAGAGAGAGAGAGAGAGAGAGAGAGAGAGAGAGAGAGAGAGAGAGAGAGAGAGAGAGAGAGCCTGTCACAGAGAGGACTGATATAAGGAGCTCACTGTGTAAATCTTGGAACCAGACTCATCCACATTACAGCACTCTATGCGAGTGAGCAAACACACACACACACACACACACACACACACACACACACACACACACACACACACACACACACACACACACACACACACACACACAAACCACACAGGTAAGCTGGCACTAAATTTTACATTGCAGGGTGAATAAAAAGATCAGGTTTGTTGGATATTATTATTATCATTTGGTTAAATGTGATTATTATTAGATCAGCTTTTCTATTCATGCTGTGATTCAAATAGACTCGTTCCCAATGAAGCCGAAGCTGTGATTGCTTTCTTATGAGTATGATTTCTGAAGTAAAATTTCTGTCAATTTATTCTGTAAGTTAATTTCTGGAGAGTTTTAGCCAGTCGTATCGTGTTTCAATCGTATTTCTGTTTCTCTGTAACACTTATATCCTCGAGGTGAATGTTTGATATTACAAATTCGGCACTATAAAACTATATATTTCCTAGGACTCATCATTTGTAATAATGTTCATTAAACTATGATGATTTGTTAATTTAATTTAATTCAATTTTATTTCTTAAGCGATTTTCTCAATGGACATTGTCTCAAAGTAACTTTACAGAATGTAAGAATTCTAAAACAAAATTCACCTTTATTTAAATTTGTGTGTTTATCACTGATGAGCGAATCTGGGGTGAAAAAATCCCTTAGATGGTATGAGGAAGAAATCTCGTGAGAAACCAGACTCAAAAGGGGAAACGTGTCCTCATTTGGGTGACATCAAGAGTGTAATTATAAATAATGAAAACATTACAAACACCGGAAAGTTGGAAATATCATGAGCACCAGAATATTGGATATTAGTAATGTTCTTTTTACAGTCTTATACAGTCAGCTGGAGTTGTGGAACCAGGAACCTCCTAAACAAATCATAAATTACCTCAACATCTGAGGTCATTTTAGATTCAGCACCAACTCCCCCATGCCAGAGATTTAAATGTTCATTGATGGAGAAATAGCATATGTAGAATTTTATTTTGAGTATTAATTAAAAGGGTTTTTAAATCCAAAATCCAAAATCCAAAATCACAATGAAGTGTGAAATGACTGGAGCTGGTACATCTCTAGTCATGGTTTTGGATCCTACTTTTTGAAGGTCCAACTCTTTATGAGGTGGCAAATTACTGGATCTCTGGAAGCCTTGGATGGGTAGAAAAAGAGAAGCAGTGGAGAGGAAATATCGTAGCTGCTGTTTACAATATTAACAAGCACAAGATGATAATGTACATTTGATGGAATGATGGAAGGTTTCAACAATTCACCAACTTTTGCACATCTGTCTCTTCTGATGAATGTATGTGCTTATACTGCATTTACTTTTCTTTTTTCTAGAATTACAAAATGAAAGTATTAATCATCACAGTCATTCTCCTGCTTAAGTTAGATATGGGACAGTCGATTCCGTCGAAACGCTTGTCCTGCTACAAAAAGACTTTGAGAGACAGAAAGTGCAATGACCTTGGACTGGAGAGGATGAGACCCATTGACTCGTTACAAAACCATTACTGGGAGGGCAACGATTGTGACATAGTGTGTTACTGTTACCCTCTTGAGCTGCTCTGCTGCCCCAGGTAATTGCACAGTTTTGCCACTAAGTGGAGTATTTGCTGGGACTCAAATGCTGAGTGACAGGGATCATGAGTCATGGAATTTGGTGTTGAACACAGAAAACCATTGTAGGCATCAGGACGTTGGGGACGCATAAAGAGGATGAAACGATGGCTTATACTTCTTCTTCGCAGTTTTGGCTGGGGTGAAAAGCACACTGTGCTCCGCAGACAACCTCGATAATATTTGCTGTTATAATAACCTCCATTCTTCTGGGAAGATGTTCTTCTAGATTTTAGAGAGTGCTTGTGTGAGATTCATTTATCCAAATAGGTGTTGGTAAAGTCAATGTTCCAAATCATCCCAAAGGTGTTCAATAGGGTCTGAGCTCTATTTCAGGTCACTCATGATCTTCCACTCCAACTCATGTACAGTGAGTTCATGGAGCTAGTTTTGTGCACAGGGGCATTGTCATACTGGAACAGGTTTGGGTGTCTTAGTTCAAGTGAGGGGAAAATGTAATGATACTGCATTCAAAGATGTCCTTTACAATTGTGTGTCTTCAATTCTGTGGTAAAAGTTTGTGGAAGAAACACATACAGCTGGAAAAGTCAGGCTTCCCAATACTTTTGTCCAAGTAGTGTAAAAAAATGATTAACAAAAAAATCGAAATAGCTAATAATAATATAAATAATTTCATTGCAATGCTGAGATCTGAAAATAATTTCTAGGTTTATACAATTCTATCAGTAAAATACCATTTAGTAAAATACCATTGTGTCAGTTCTGCCTAAATATTTTCCTTTCACAAATAATCTTGAAAGAAACCCATGTTGTTTTTGCTCCAGGGCTGTCTTCTTTGGATCGAAAATCTCCGTAGTGATCCCGTGCGAAATGTCTGAAACTGGACCCTGATCGGACTGAAAGACTGCGGGAGCGATTGAAAAAAAACTCTTCAGGACCAAACGTTAAAGCAGCGGAATAACATTCGGTGCTAATATCTAGTTACAGCACAGTACATTTTTAGGGCAGAGTATCCCATTCTGGACGTACATTATTTATACTAAACCTGATCTAACACATATGATCGGTCTATACCCTGTCTCGCCCAACATGCCACTGTGATAAGTAGCATATTGTTTATATAATGATATATGATGTTTTGAGCGCTGAACTGGTGGATAGGATTATGCCGCTCTGCCTTTCTAGGGTTCCTGAATCTCATGTAAATTCAAACATGTAGACTTTACAGAAAATACATTTAAATCAGTTTCTACAAATCCATATAAACTTTCTTTCGGCTTCTCCCATTAGGGGTCGCCACAGCAGATCATCCATATTCGTGATCCGCATGTTTGAGTTGGCATGTGTTTTTACGCCGGACGCCCTTCCTAATGCATCCCTGTCCATTTATCCGCTTGGGACCGGCACTAAGAGTGCACTGGCTTGTGCAACCCTAATGGCCCTAATCCTAACCAGTAGACCACGAGGGAACCCAGTTTCTACAATCATTTAATATGGGGTCTGTCAGATATTGGACAATGTAGTTTTGAAGGTTAAAACTAACACTGGATGTGACTGATTTCCAATTAGGTTTTTCGAGTGAAGGACATTAACATAAAACATACCTTGAGAAGATCTGATTTCTCTCTAAAGATGCCTCATAATCTGCCAAAGAACATAAGCTTCCTGTCATGTTTGCTTTACCCTGAAATGCTATTTGGGGGGGATTTTTTGAAATGATTTGTTTCAGCTGAAAGCTTTCTGACAACCAGCACACAAGCACCGAATATCCTAAATGTTAGAATAGAATCTTGAGATCTGTGAATTTGCAATACAAAAATAATATACCCTATATTTAGAAAAGGTTATGGACACCTGACCATAAAATTTATATGTGCTTTTATGAACATCCCATTCCACACTTAGTCCTTATTCACTTTTATAATGACCTCCACTCTTCTGGGAGGATGTTCCACTAGATTTTGGAGTGTGCTTGTGGAGGTTTGTGTGGAGATTCGTTCAGCTGCAATTAGTAAAGTGTACTTATGTAGGTGAGCTGAGGAGGCCTGGGGTACAGTCAGCGTTCACGTTCATCCTAATGGTGTTCATTAGGGTTGAGGTCATAGCAGACCACGGCAGACAATGTAAACCATATCTACATGGATCATTCTGAAGCAGGTTTGGACTTCCTAGTCCAACTGAAGGGAAAATGTAATGTTAACGCAAAAAACATCCAATACAATCACTTGGCAACCTGGAACAGATTTGGGTCTTCTAGATCAATTGCATGGTGCACCTCCATCATTGGGGGTTTGGGAAAGAAGCAAAGATGACTGGAAAGTCAGGTTTCTAAATACATTAGCCAGCCTATCTAAAGAAAACACTTTTCAAATAACCAAACACCTTTATGTTTTAGCAAACCAATATTTATTCACCATTTTCATCATTCAGCCACCCATCCCGAGGCATCCCGAAGTTGCTCCAGCCCCCAGTCATGTCCCACCTTATGAAAATTGTGGACCTTTAAAGAAGTAGATGCCGACCCTGCAAACATCCTGAACCATCTAGAGACATATCAGTGCCAATTGGATCCCACTTCATGTTCATGTTTAAAGGCTCTGGCATGGAGAAGCTGGTGTTGGATCTGTGATGATTGCAAATGTTGAGCTATTTTATGAGTTGCTCAGTAGCTCCTAGTTTTATAACCATTATGACTGTAAAAGATGGTAGAAAGGACATTACTTAATAATAAGTAAATTAATAAAACAATCTTACATTCCAGTGCTCATGTTAGTTCTCACTCTCCAGTGTTCTGTATTGTTTAAAGACTATAATCAAACTCTTGATGTCACCCAAATGAGGATGGGTTCAATTTTTGAGTCTGGTTCCTCTCAAGGTTTCTTCCTCATAACATCTAAAGGAGTTTTTCCTTGCCACAGTCTCCACGGCTGCTTATCAGGGATAAATACACACCATTCACCTTAACTGTTGATTTCTGTAAAGCTGCTTTGAGACAATGTCTGTTGTGAAAAGCACTATAGAAATAAACTTGACTTGACTTGACTTGACATTTTCTCTTTTGGATAATTTTAAGGGAGGAACATCATAAATCTTTACATTTTTTCCTATTATTTGTACTACTGTAGCATAATAATTAATAGTAAAACAACCTTAAATGTTGTACAATCCTGAGCTTAAATTTTACATTTATGGAATTTCGATGGTTAAAGTCGAGGGTTTAAGTCGAGGGTTTAAGTCCCAGCATCACTAAGCTGCATTGTTGGGCCCATGCAAGACACTTAACCCTAGCAAAGGGTACAAAGGGTACACTGTAACCTGACTATCTATGCAATGTCATGTGTAGCACATTTTCTGATCAGAAGGTGGCTAGTTCACATACCAGCAGTGCTGGGCCCTTGGGCAAGCAACCTTTCACTACTCAGTTGTATAAATCACTGTAGATATCTGTAAATGTGCGTCTTCCAAATTACATAAAAAAAGCATGTTAACATAAAAAAAGCTTATTAAAAAAATTAAGTAACGATAATATAAATCTATACAAACATAAAATACTCTGGCTTGCTGGACAAATAAGTTGATAGTTAAATTGCCCAATTTGCCGCCTGCTTTGACACCTTTTTTGTGCTTGGAGCAAGACAACAAAACGTCTCAGCTGTGTGTCATTCAGAGGCAATTGGGCAACTTTCAAGTCCTGTAACACCCTGAATCACTTATGGCCTTCCTATTGTTTAAACTTGTTGGACGGCTGTTATCATCATCACTGCCGGCATCTACCTCTCTAACTGCTAGTGGGGGAGGCTAAAAGAAGTGTCTCCTTTAAAACACTACAGAGTTTGGGTTGCAGTATTATGTTAATTGGTGCCGGGCTGCTTTAGCATGTGAGAAAGTGCTTCATTGTGATGTATGGCTCCAAATGGAGCAACTGAATATAAAGTACAGCAGAGGATGGTGTATCATTACAGTCTGTTTTCCATTCCTTCTTAAACATGAAAATTAGTCATGTCCCTATACCAAGTATCAAAGATCAAGATAAATATATCTAGCATGAAAAAACATTAAGGATTTCATGAAGTGCAAACCATGTACTTGAGTAAAAGTAGAGATACACTGGGTAAAATATTATTTCAGTAAAAGTAAAATTTAATCAAGAAAAAGTAAAAAAATTATTTGCTTAATGTATTTGTAAATGTACTTAAGTATTCAAAGTACTATGATTTATTATGACTATAATGTTCTTAGTATCATTTTTGTCACAAGACCCTTTGCTTAATCAGTTTACATAAAGACTATAATGTTACTCTTTACACACTGATCTCAATTCTGTTTAATTCATTTTTATTTGTATTGTGCTTTTAACAATGAACATTGTCTCAAAGCAGCTTTACACAGATAATGTGGTGATAAAAATGAATGATGTTCTTTATAAGTGTAAGTTTGTCCCTGATGAGTGAGCCGGTGGCGACTGTGGTGAAGGAAAAACTCTCCAAGATGCATAAGGAAAAAACCTTGAGAGGAACCAGATTCAAGAGGGAACCTCATCCTCATCTGGTTTGCACCGAATGTCCATTTATTACAGATACACGATGTTGCGGAGTACAGTGATCAGAAGCAAACTGTAGTCTTGAGTGTTGCAGTCTGTTAACATTAACTACAGTCCAAATCCATCCTCAAAGTTCCCGTTCTTACTCCGGAATTTCATGGAACCACCCAAGGCATTGATGAGAAACCGTCACCAGCTGCACAGAGTGGCCTCCAAACGAAGAGGACATATGCAGAGGCAGAGCAGTGGGAAGGAACAGTGTTGACTGGAACCTCAGAAGGATTTTAACTCGACCGAGAGAGAGCAAGAGAGTAGGAAGAGAAGGATATGGATTATTATGTGTCCTTATTGTTGTATGAAAGTTACGGACACTGTGCATTTGAAGACTCCGGCTAGGCTCGCTATGGCATCATAACTAAAAGGGAGAACCAGAAGGTAACACCGACATGAGGGATCTCTGGGGTAAGAGACGACCCACCACACCAACATTAACAAACCTGAGTGAATGTGTGAGAGTGAGGGGGCGACCTCGACTTGAACACTGAGGTCCTAGAAAAAAGCACTTCCGTCTTATCCGAGTTGAGCAGAAGGAATCAATCATTATCAAGCATCCACTGTCTAATGTCCCTTACACACTCCTTAACATGTTTAAGATGATCTCTATCATCTGGCTTTGCTGAAATATACAGCTGTGTATCATCAGCATAGCAATGGAAGCGAATACCATGTTTATGTATAATTTTATCCAAAGGCAGCATATATAACGAAAAGCAGTGGGCCTAAGACAGATCCTTGCGGAACACCAAACTTAACCTCAGAGAGTGTGGAAAACTCACTATTTATATCAACAAACTGATAGTGATTAGTCAAATAAGACCTGTGCCAGGAGGGAGCTGTTCCCTTTATTCCAACAACATTCTTTAGTCCAGCAAGCAGGATGATGGTGCTGATTTATTAATAGAATATATTTAATGAGTAAAACACCTATTAAAATTATCATTATCACTTATTTTTCAACTACTTTAAAAAAAAAAATCTAACAAATCGTGGCTACGGATGTTGTTCTAAGTTGGGATCAGGAGTTTCTTCTGTCATTTATTCCTCTCAAATGTTCCACTTGTTGTTGAACTGACACTGAACAAGTATGTTGGCGATAAGTAGATACACCAAGCGGCAATCATAACAAGTTCAAAACTGAGCGCCTCGACTCTGATTGGTGACTTGCTGCGTGTTTTTATCCTAATAAATAAAATGGATCGACTGATTTCGCCAAATGAAATTGAGTAAAAGTACGATATTTAACTTTGAAATGTAGTGAAGTTAAAGTTAAAGTCTCCCCAAATGTAAATACTTCAGTAAAGAACAGGTACGTGAAAACTACTTAAGTACAGTAACAAATCAAATCAAATTTGTTACTGTCTTTGAAGTATGTTATAGTAGCTTGAACTTATAATTCTAGATGACTAGACTTGCCCTTGAGTTCACGGACAACACACCTAAACTCAAATAAAGCCCATCATGCTCGAGTCTATAATAGTACAGTGTAGGATGCTGACAAAATCAAACAAAAAAAAACCCCAAACAAACACGGAGACAAGTTTTTCTGAAAGTGAAGCACAGCCAAAATGCCAAGGTTATTTTTATTTACAGTATATATGATATATCTATAGTGAACTATTAAATAGTGAGCCTATTAAACTGAATAAAATAAGTTTAATCCCAACCTCAGAACCACTGAAAGCAAGATTATATTTAACTTAATGCATGTGAAAAATATTAGAAAAAGAAAGCTGTGTGTAAGTATTACAATGTTGTATCTGGGACTAGACTAAGTACATAAACATAACACACATGCTCTTGCTTCCTGCACTGGAACTGAGAAACAGCATTAATGAGCAGTGTGTAACTGACTTGAGTTGTTTTGTCTGCACCTACAAGTGTTGAAGTGTTTGCAGACATCTGTAAGAACTTTTACTGAAAATGGGTCAAATTACAGCAAAGACTTGCACTTATGCAACAGTCTGAAGTTCGCTGCAAAGAAAGTCAGTGAGAAACAAAGGGTAACAAAATCCACATGTGAAATACAGCAATTTATTTGTTACTGTTAATTCACGGCATTTAGCAGACGCCCTTGTCCAGAGTGATGAAAAAGTTGAAGTCTCTAACAATGAACACATCAACACTGGTTTACTAGGTTGCCTAAGAGCCAAAGACTCTGTTGGGAGGAATTATGGCACACTTTTTTTTTTCGTTACATAAATACATAAAATAGGGCAAAATAAGTGCTAGTTTCAAGGACAGGTAGGTCTTCACCTGTCATTTGAAGATGCAGTGACTCGGCTGTTCGGACGTCTAGGGGAAGTTCATTCTACCACCTCAGTGCCAGAACAGAAAAGAGTCTTGACTTACCTGTTACTCTAAAAGAAGGGTAAGAACCTACCTGTTACCCTAAGAGAAGGTGGGACCAGTCGAGCAGTGCTAGAAGATCTTAGGTGTCAGGTGCCAATCAGATGTTAGAACTGGCTGATGGGGAGGAGCTTCGGGCACGCTCTGCACTCAGATACAAAACAACATCATATATACAACATATGTGTTTGTGTGTTTGTGTGTGTGTGTATATATAGATAGATAGATAGATAGATAGATAGATAGATAGATAGATAGATAGATAGATAGATAGATAGATAGATATTAGAGCTGTCAATCGTTTAAAATATTTAAATAGTTAACTCCTGATTAATCGCAATTTAATCACACATTTTAATCTGTTCTAAATGTACCTCAAAAGAAAACTTTTCAAGTTTTTAATACTCTAATCAACATAAAAATGGACAAATATTGATGCTTTATGCAAATGTATGGTTATTGTTATTGAAACCAAACTCAACCTAGAGCATGACGACAAAATATTCTTGTAAATGTTTCAAAGTAATTATAGTGTTTTACAAAAATTACAAAAATTCACCAGGACACCAAGCAGAACATTTGCTTTGTTTCCACACGGACGGTTTTAATTGCTGGATGTGTGAATCAGTATTTTAATTTAGTGATTAAACATTTATTTATTAGTTAATTTTTTTATATCTAAATAAATGTGTTGCAAGGTTTTAATTTCACCGGTTTTATGTTTATTTATATTTTTTGTTTAAACAGAAATGCTGCATTAATCACGTGTTAACAGAATGAGTGCCGTAAAAATGAATTTGAATTGAATTGAATTTTACAGCCCTAATATATATATATATATATATATATATATATATATATATATATATATATATATATATATATATATATATACAGTACAGACCAAAAGTTTGGACACACCTTCTCATTCAAAGACTTTTCTTTATTTTCATGACTATGAAAATTGTAGATTCACACTGAAGGCATCAAAACTATGAATTAACACGTGGAATTATATATGGAATTATATACATAACAAAAAAGTGTGAAACAACTGAAAACTTTAATATTCTAGGTTCTTCAAAGTAGCCACCTTTTGCTTTGATTACTGCTTTGCACACTCTTGGCATTCTCTTGATGAGCTTCAAGAGGTAGTCACCTGAAATGGTCTTCAAACAGTCTTGAAGGAGTTTCCCGAGAGATGCTTGGCACTTGTTGGCCCTTTTGCCTTCACTCTGCGGTTCCAGCTCACCCCTAAACCATCTCGATTGGGTTCAGGTCCGGTGACTGTGGAGGCCAGGTCATCTGGCGCAGCCCCCATCACTCTCCTTCTTGGTCAAATAGCCCTTGATGCCTTCAGTGTGACTCTACAATTTTCATAGTCATGAAAATAAAGAAAACTCTTTGAATGAGAAGGTGTGTCCAAACTTTTGGTCTGTACTGTATATATATATATATATATATATATATATATATATATATATATATATATATATATACACACGTGGCTACCACAGCATTTTGCAGGGACATTCCATTCCAGGTGACTCCTTCATGAGGCTGACTGAAAAAAATGCCAAAAGTGTGTATCAAATCTGCCATCAAAACAAACAGTGCCTACTTTAAAGAATCAAAAATTATATACTTGGTTATTTAATGTTTTTCTTTTTTACTTCATAATTCCATGACCTGTTTTTTTAGTTTGTATTAATGTTGGAAATAATACAATATAGAAAAATGCCAGAAAGAGAAGGTTTGTCCAAAAGTTTGACTGGTTTTGTAAATATTCTAAAAACCTATGTAGGTTATAAACTCAACTAAATGTTGGGCATCATGTCTGTATCACATTGACTTCTTTATATATTTCATTAGGGATCCGATTTTATATTTATTAGAAGTAATGTAGAGCTTGTTATTTTTTATTTCCAACTCAAAACATCCATCTGCCATCTTTTGTTCCCTGTGTGTCTTTTTTGTTTTCCCGCCATCAGGTCGCTAAGAAAAACCAACATGGCGGCTGTGTGCAAAACAAAAACATCCGTGTTCCGAAACCAACACCTCGTCTCGAGCTGATACACGCTTTCACCAGACGTGTATGAATACCCAAAGCTTAATAATATACACGCGAATTAAAATATTCAAATCTATTTATTTATTTATTTATTTTTATTATTACTTTATACGTGATTTAAGCACCAAAACGCGAACACAATTCAACTCAACCGCTTGACGGTTTAAAATCCATCCTCCAGCCAATAGCAAAGCGCGGCGATCCAAAGTGAGTTGAATCCCAAATCTAACCGTTCTCACTGCATAGGTGGCCTACTCAGGGTGTATGTTCATTACAGCATAGTGCACTTACACTTTAAATGGAGCTCGATTTGGGAGTCGACCCTAGTTTAACCGTTTGTTACAGGAGGGACTTCCCGTTGCGTCTAAGAGCCAATAGGAGGAAAGCGTTAGATTTTTTGAACGCGTTCCACCCAATCGGATATCAGGCTTGACGGTGAGGGAGGAGCCTCTTGAGTGCGCTCTGGGACAAGTTTGTACGCCCTGCGCCATAGACAAAACAGCACCTAAGAGAAAGTTGTGCTTGTACTGGACGGAGTGAATATTCAACATATACAGGTGGGGTTTCTTTTATTTTAAACCTTTATAATTACAGGGGAGTGTTATTTTTTAATAAGGGATCTGTTTTAGGTTTGTTTGGCGCTTTGAAAAAAAAACAAAAAAAAAAAACTAAAATAATAAAAATAAAATCTAACATTTTGTCAGGATTTAAGACGCAAAAGTTAAAATATAGGTGTTTGAGTTGGAATATGCAGTGAAAATCCAGTGAAGTGAATGCAATCAGAGTCGTGTAAAGAGTTAAAACGCTTTGCTGGGAAATGCGTAGTGGAGCGCGCGCTTGAGGTAAAAATTTTGTTAGCCATGTAGCAAAGAAAAGTCGCGCCAAAAAAAGTCGAGATTATAGTCTAAAAGTATTAAAATAACAATATGTAATCGATTGGGAAAGATTTCGCGTTGGAATGAATAGTTTTTGACAATAAAAGCGATGTTTATATAAGCCCTTTACTAGCCTGTAGATAATCTCCTCAGCCGTTTAGGCGGGAAATAAAATGGAGGCAGGACTGTGGTGTGTTAAAGCCGGAACTCGAGATCGGATTAAACCGGTTTAAACCTGTTCCTTGTTGACGGTCGTGCTGGGTTTATATATCCACGTTATTGTATGATTTTTTTTTTTTTTTTTTTTCTAATACAAAAACAAACATTTTAGAATCTTTTAAGGAAATAAGTGATGGGGAAGGATCCGAACAAGCCGCGGGGGAAGACCTCGTCCTACGCCTTCTTTGTGCAGACGTGCCGCGAGGAGCACAAGAAGAAGCACCCGGACACTGCGGTCAACTTCTCCGAGTTCTCTAAGAAGTGCGCCGAGAGATGGAAGGTCAGAAAAACTATATTATTACAATATTATATGGTACTATACATAGAGTGAGGAAGTAGTTTTACTTCTGGGGTGTTTGTTTTTAATTCCTGATTAGTTTTAATGGATGTTCAATAGCGCCCCCTGGTTTTCATAATGAGAACCGTAGAAAGAAAGCGATTTTTTTCCCCCTTCTATGCATCCAAAGTGCGAGGATTGTAAAAGTGACTTTCCACGTTTTTTTTTTTCTCCGCCCAGACCATGTCCCCTAAGGAGAAATTGAAGTTTGAGGATCTGGCCAAGACCGACAAGGTACGATACGATCGCGAGATGAAAAACTACGTGCCACCGAAAGGCACCGTCGTAAAAGGCAAGAGGCAGAAGGACCCGAACGCACCCAAGAGACCACCGTACGTTCAAAACCACTCATACGCCTTGTTATAAGAGCTGATAGTTGCATTTTTTTTAACCAGCCCTTTTACCCCACAGATCCGCGTTTTTCGTCTTCTGCTCTGATCACCGGCCAAAGGTGAAAAGCGAGTACCCCGGCATCTCGATCGGCGACATCGCGAAGAAGCTGGGCGAGCAGTGGTCCAAACTGACAGCCAAGGATAAATCGCCGTACGAGCAGAAGGCCGGGAAACTGAAGGAGAAATACGAGAAGGTAACAATTCATGTATTTATAAAAACATTTTTTAAGCCCTTTTCTCGGTTGATTTACGCCGTTTGATTTCAGGACGTTGCCGCATACCGTGCCAAGGGAGCAAAGCCGGACGGTGCGAAGAAAGGTGGACCAGGGCGGCCAGCAGCCAAGAAGGTCGAAGTCACGGACGATGAGGACGACGATGAAGAGGACGACGATGAGGAGGACGAAGACGATGATGATGATGACGACGAGTAAAATTTTCAGGAATTTTGTGCCGATTCGTTTGCAATGTGAAAAAGCGTTTCCTTTTTTTTTTCTTTTTTTTTTTTAATAAATTGACTTTTTTTTCTCCAAAACATGTACAGAGATGTGTATAGATGAAATACATATTCAGGTCATGTACTGTTTTGTAAATTTAACAGCTGGTTTTGTTAAGCACTGCCTCTGGTCGTTTTTTTTGTTTTTTTTCCTTCGAGCTGTGGTTTCTCTCTTGTCTTGATGAAATTTGTCTCCACTGGCATTGTAAGAAAATGAGGAACACTGATGTGTAGTTGAATCCTCAAAACCATTTTTTTTTTAAGACGATGAGCTTTTGAAATGTTGTGTAGACGTTTTTTTATAATAAAATTTTGTATATTATCATCAGATTGTTTGGTTTATTTAATGGCCCTGGTGTAAATATTAAGCTAATTTACATCTGATTTGGATCAAGTGCATTACAGCAACTTTAGTGTGTGTGGAGATGGACATGATCCTACCCCAGTTTCCTACTGTAGAGGTCCCTGACCTTTCTTACACCATGGGAACAGTTTCATCATCTTTTTTATGGACTGTGTGTTAGGATGTAACACAATGTGCATATTTTACAATCAGAAATTGTCAATGTTGCAAGTCCAATAGACTGGAAAAAGTTTTCTGGGTAGTCTGGTGTTCTAGTGCAGGGGTTCCCTGGTAATCATGTGGTTTAACTCAGGCAGTGGTGAATTAGCTGATTAATACTAAAGTGTGCAGAATGGAGGAAACCCAACAGAGCAAAATCTCCATTTGTGACGTCACAAAAGTAAAAAAAAATATATGTATATATAATATTATTATGGTGCTTCTAAAACTAGCAAGAAAGAGATCTTTACTTTAAGGTTTGATGTGGGCCTTGAAGACATTTAGATATGGCATGGGATGGTCAGGTTTAGATATGGAGATGTAGAAACCTGACCGCAAGAAGGTTGATGGACACCTGAACACTATGTATTATTCATCTTTTAATTTACGCTCTTATTATTCTAGTACGTGTCATTTCCACCAGTGAAGAGTCATCTCTTCACTCTTCTAATCAGAGTCGTTCTTTCTTTTATCACGTGACTCCCAAACACGATGAGCAGTTCATCTCACGAGTCTTCTGGTCCGAGTCTTTTATCACGTGACTCCCGCAGACGCTACACAATGCAAAAGATCAGTTTTTTTATATCGAGATTATTGTTAGAATAATTATGGCCAGAGAACTAACGACACGGACCAGAAGATATGAGACGTGAAGCCTCTCGTTCTGTTTACCGTCATTTCTCCTTCATCACATTTTTACTGATGGCACTAAAGTCAAAGTCGGTGTATGTAGACGTGTTGGAGGATCTGTTTATTGATAATTAAAATTTTTATTTGATTTCTGATCAAAGGAACGAAATGATCTAAAAGATTTATTCGTTTTGGTTAACGAGATTCAAAGAATCATGTGACTAAAGTGATTTCGATCTTCCCAACACCGATTCCCGCGGACTTCAGAATCCGAGATCGTCTGTTCACAGGACGAGTGGTAAAAATGTCTCGATTTATTCTCTTGAGAAAACACCTTCATTACACCTTCATTGCGAAGCCAACTGCATCTCGAAATGTCCGTTTAAGAAAAAACGCTCGTATTTACATTGTACAAAAAAATAGCATACACGGTGCGTACTGGTTTGCACGTGGGACAAGAATTTCACCGTCCACGCTGTTCATCCAGTGATTCTCCAAAAACAAAAAAAACCCTTCAAATCGAAAGAATTCACATTCCTCATTATTAGTAACCGTTCCTGTTTCCAAGCAATAATTAAAATGTAAATAAATAGTTTCAAGGTTTCCCTCTGCCTTGTCAGCCCTTTCCTCATTATATATATATTTATCTATTTATCATCCCCAAATTTCACCAATACAAAAATAAAAAAAAAGCAGCTGGCGGATTTAAAGTTGTTTTTTCTAAAAAAAAAGGAAGAAAACTGGACGAGTTTCTGGAGGAAGAAAAAAAAAAAATAATAAAAATAATAAAAATGCCCAGTGTCGAGTTTAAAAGGTTCTCGGTAAGTGTGAAGTGAAGGAGTGTAATGGAGCAGTGACGTGGTACTAAAAACAGTGGTAACAGATCGGCCGTCTTCACGTCTGGGCGTCTCGGTACGAGACGGGACGCCTGTAAACATCATCCACCATGAAGTAAAATACCTACATATAAAAATAAAGATGGCATTTTCAGAACGTGGCTTCGTTACTGGAGATGACGTCGGAATAGGAGACGTTTTCTGTATGTACAACGTTAAACCCCTGGTGCAGGAGAAAGGTCAGCGGGAGTTCATCCTGTGCGTGCGGCGCCCCCCCGGAGGCAGGATTCACACGGCCACGATGTTGTTCATTTCCCATTTCTGGGTGCTCTTGCTGTTTTCGCAGTCGGAGATGAAGACTGTGTGCAGGACGTCTGAGCGGTCTAAGCATTTTCCTGTGGGGGTGTGTGTGAACCGGTGCAGATCCTTAAAAAATAATAAAAATAAACATTAAGGATAAAATACGTTTCTGCAAAGTGTCCTGGATGAAGGAGTTCAATATGAAGCACAAGTTCAATTTTAAATGATAAACATCTGAAGTTTTTCCTCAAAAAACCAAAGAGAATAAACTCATCAAAAACATGATGCTTTTCCATCCATCCATCCATCCATCCATCCATCCATCCATCCATCCATCATTCATTCATTCTTGACTTTCTTTCTTTCATTCTTTCATTCTTGACTTTCTTTCTTTTATTCCTTCATTCTTGACTTTCTTTCTTTCTTTCTTTCTTTCTTTCTTTCTTTCTTTCTTTCTTTCTTTCTTTCTTTCTTTCTTTCTTTTTTTCTTTCTTTCTTTCTTTTTTTTTTACTTCCCTTCCTTCCTTGACTTTTCTTCCTTCCTTCCTTCCTTTCTTCCTTCCTTTCTTGACTTTTCTTCCATTCTTCCTTGAATTTTCTTCCTTTCTTCCATTCTTCCTTCCTTGACTTTTCTTCCATTCTTCCTTCCTTCCTTCCTTGACTTTTCTTCCATTCTTCCTTCCTTCCTTCCTTCCTTGACTTTTCTTCCATTCTTCCTTCCTTCCTTCCTTCCTTGACTTTCCATTCTTCCTTCCTTCCTTCCTTCCTTCCTTCCTTCCTTCCTTCCTTGACTTTCCTTCCTTCCTTCCTTCCTTGACTTTTCTTCCTTCCTTCCTTCCCTTTCCATCCTTCCTTCCTTCCTTCCTTCCTTCCTTGACTTTCCTTCCTTCCTTGACTTTCCTTCCTTCCTTCCTTCCCTTTTCTTCCTTCCTTCCTTCCTTCCTTGACCTTTTTTCCTTCCTTGACTTTTCTTCCTTCCTTCCTTCCTTTCTTGACTTTCCTTTCTTCCTTCTTCCCTTCCTTCCATTTTTCTGCCTTCCTTTTTCTTTCCTTCATTCTCTTTCCTTCCCACTTTCCTTCTTTCTTCTCCATCCTTCTTTTTTTCTTAATCTTTCCTTCCTTCTTTCTGTCATTTCTTCTTTCCTTCTGATGAAACAAGATTTGGATTAAGTTAGTAAATTGGATGCACCTTTAAAACAGTACACCCCCCCCCCCCCCCCCCCCCCATCCGTGTCTTATTTTCTTTCTTTCCTTCTTTCTCTTTCTCTTTCTTTCTAATTTTACTTTCAACCACTTCCTGGTTTGGAGCTACAGGCGTTTGTCACGAAACGTCAGTCAGGAAAAAAAAAAATAAATTAAATAAATAAATAAAATCCTGAACATGACTCAGAATCCCGATTCTTGGCCTCACCTTGAAGTACTTCCACTCGGTGTATTCCCTCAGGTTGCAGTGTGTGACGATGACGGAGTTGTCCGAGCCCTTTGTCAGGCACTGGTCATACTGCATCAGCTGATTGGCTTCGTTTATTCGGAACAGCTGCGACACGAAGAGCAGCAGAGGATTCATTTAGGAACAAGTCACTCGGGGGCGTGCGGTTACGCGGAAACGATCGGCGTTCGATCGATATCACTACGCATGATTATTTATATATTATTATATTATAATCAATGATTTACTATATTAATATTATAATCGATTATTTCACTATAACAGAGGTTTCACTTTCACCACCAAATAAATAATTACATACATAAAAGTATATACTACACTATGTATTTAGAGTTCCTGTTTTCACTTATGCTATAGCAGCTATAAACAGTCTTTCCATCAACAGTTAAAAAAACAGTACACTTTATTTTTTAAATATGGAGAAATCTAAACTAGTTTTAATTTAAATGCTTCTGCTGCTCAGACATAACATGACCACCTGCCTGATATTGTGTTGGTCCCCTTATGCTGCTAAAACAGACGTGACCCATCGAGCATTAACAGCATGAAGTTCTTCAGCAGTTTGAGCTACAGGAGCTCATCTATTGGATCGGACCACACGGACCAGCCTTCGCTCCGCACGTGCATCAATGACCGCACGTGACCCTGTCGCCGGTTCACCACTGATCCTTCTTTGAAGCACTTTTGATAGATACTGAGCACTGCAGACCAGGAACATCCCACAAGAGCTGCAGTTTTGAAGACGCTCTGACCTAGACGTCTAGACGTCACAATTTGTCAAACTCGCTCAAATCCTTACGCCCATTTTTCCTGCTTCTAACACGTCAATTTTGAGGAAAAAGTCTTCACTTGCTGCCTAATAAATATCTCCACCCACTAACAGGAGCCATGATGAGGAGATCACCAGTGTTTTCACTTCCACTCAATGTTATAATGTCATAATGTAATGTCTGGTTGGTGTATATAATATTTATAGTTCACATAAAAGACACAATGTGAATAAATTCCAGATTCATCTTAAAACACGAATGCAGCCACTTCTCACCTGATTCCCCCCCATCCTGTGGCACGGTCCGATCTCCACGCTCCCCCCGTTGGTGTGTCCCATGCTGTCAATGCAGTAATTTGTTTCATATCCACGGATCTGAAATCAGAGACGCTTTCACTTTATATGAACTTGGCTCCGCCCACTTATATCGTACTCTATGTAACGTGCTGTGTAATGACTTCCTGTAGTGCACCGATGCTGAGCCACGCACCTCGCCCCACTCCACGTTTTTCGGAGGCAGTGGGTAGTGGACGGGGATGTCGTAAGCCACCTCCTCCATGAACCACTTGAAGCTCTTGCAGCGATGCTCTTCCCTGAACTTCTTCAGAGGGCCGATGTCTCCGTAAGCCAGGGTGAGCGTCTCGGGGCGGCTGGCGTAAAAATAATCTTTGTACTCGTCCCACCACACCTCCACCACCCGCACGTAATTCTGTACAAGCGAACGAAAACAAACCAGACCAACAAGGCTCCAGTTAATATACAAGAGGTTTGTGGTTTGTTTAAAAACCATTCTATACAATTGTGCTTCCAAGTTGGTGCTACACGTCTGCAGAAAAACCACATGTGGCTCAAAAAGCCAGGTGTCCCAATACTTCTGTATTCCAATCAAAAAAATAAATAAATTGTAACATAAAACAAACCTTAAGTGTGGGGGAGGAGCCGACATGAGCAGGGGGCGGGTTTCCGGCCCACCCCTGCAGACGGTAGATATGTCCTACACGAGAGCAGGGAGTGAACAGTAGCTGCCCTCCGCACTGCCAGATCTGAACACACACACACACACACACACACACACACACACACACACACACACACACACACACACACCTAAATGTACAGTTCATTCAGATATCATTATATAAGCTCCAAACTAATTATAAGACTTCTTTACCTTGTACGATATCTCAAAGTTCTCTCCACCCCAGATCTGAAGACCAGGATCATAGAGGCCCAACTCGAAGAAGAAATCTCGTTCTATAGCAAACAGCCCACCGGCCATCGCAGGAGACCTCACACACACACACACACACACACACACACACACACACACACACACACACAGTAAACCTCATGCACTATGTAAAATCCCGTCACACTGGTGTCCCCTGAGACGTGCTCCTTAAAGTAACTGGACTAATCTATTCAGTTTTTCATAATCTGTTTCAGTTCCATTTTCGATCATATCTAAGACACTCAGGTGTGAACATTTTAGACCCAATGTTTTACAAGCACGCCACTGCTGCTGCCACACACACACACACACACACACACACACACACACACACACACACACACACACAAACAGCAAGCCTTTACATTTCCAGAAAGTTTAAACACAATAACGGTGCTTTAATGTTAGTCCGGGACAATAAAGTGCTTTAGTGTGCCTCATATGAAGAGGTGGAAAGAGTAAGAAAATATTCTACTAAAGTAGAACCACTGTTACTTCACTTAAGTACAAATAAAGTTACTGGTCTAAAAATCTCAAGTAAAAAGTCTTTAGTTTTTCCCTTAACAGCAGGGGGTGGGAGGGGGGATTCTAGTGTAGTCCAGAAAGGACAAGGAGATATAAATCTCGACCGATTTTCTAATTGATGGAACACCATTAAAAATTTAAGGCAAAAAATAAATAAATAAATAAATAAATAAATAAATAAATAAATAAATAAAATCACACTGACTTAAGTCTAATGTGAACGATGCACTTTTGCAGCAGAACAAAAAGCAATTCTCCTGTTATAACGTCATCTTTGATGACGAGTGCATTAGTTTTTCCGGGGCGCATTTCCACCCTTTGAATTACATTTATTTATTCATATATATTTTCTCAGTTACGGATACGATTTGAAATGTGGTTAGGTACAATACTTCAAACTAAACATACTTACAGTTTTTCTTGGTTGCTTCAGAGCATTTCTCAGATCAGTTAATCACAGTACAAACACTGGACTTCTAACAAAAGCCTGAACTTTTCTCAAAATCCTCAGTTCATCTCTCAAAAGTGAGCGTGTGAAAGTACGAGTCCTTCCGTTATTGTTTCACAAACAATCGTCAAAATGTTTAGTCGTGTTGTCAGTAAGATGCTGCGCAGTTTCAGTATTGATATAAACTTCGGTTTGGTACAACGACTGAATTTCTTCTGTATGGCATCTATACATTTCAGCAGCACAAATGTATTTTATTTGATCGTATATTTGATTTATATCGATTGTAAGAGACCGAACAGGATTCACACTTTCTACTGCACTGTATTAGTGTACGTTCGTTTCTTGGTTGTTCATCCATTTTCAGAAATTGTAATTCTGTCTTTTGTCCGTCGCTAATTGAAGGTTCGCGAAATTCACCTTTGACCCGTTTTTAGAGACCCGGTCGATCATTGGTTGATCCGATACATTCACTCGTCTTCGTTAGTGACGTTTAAGATTTGGGTTACTTTTACAAAAAAAACCCAAAAAAACAATTTCATTTATATATTTGAGCTCGACACATTCCGACAACCGGTTTGACCATTTTTCCATTCAATCACTTATGTGTTGGGGGTTAAAACTATTCAGGTAAAAGCGGTACAATATATTTTGATCAGCATGAACATCAACGACTGATAATGTAATGATTACAGCAGACACTTGAACACACTCGATTAAAGGTTTATACCAAAGCGTTAGCGATTTGATCGAAGCAACGAGAGATGATTTCTATGATGTGCACGGTTTTACGAAATGACGTTTCTGATCTGAGAAACGCTCCGAAGCAACTGAGAAAAACTGCAAGTATAAGTAAAATTACACGTTTTTAAAAAAAAAGTTAATTTGTTCGATTGCAGTAACGTGAGAAAATTACTTTCCACCTCTGGTCATATGTACCCGTATGAGAACAGCAGTAGTGGAAATCCTCCATTATTAATAATGAGGTTATAAAAGACAGGCGCTTGTACGATAATATTTAATGGGAGTAAACACCGGTAAACACCATGAATTGTGCGCCGTGTCATTACGTGGTGTAAAACAGGCTTTGTAAGATATCTCAGGTGAGACCGGACACTGCTAGGTCCTTAAAGATGTGAGGGAAAGTTAAAGGAAACGTCTGTGATATAACACGGTGCACACAGCCCGTTCGTGAATCAGCTGCTGTTTTGGACGTTTAGGTTTATGGAAATTTATATTTGATATTCAAAATATCAGGTCAGTCTGCTCCACCCACACCTGAGTTAATGTGTGTCTAGACAGCTACAATAGCATGGGGCTGGGTTTGTTTCACAATGGAGTTCCAGGGAGCCGCAGAGTGAGAGATGTCCTTTTCATTAGGCGTATCTTCCGAACAATACGTGATACATACCTTGTTGAAACGAGAAACCAATTGCTGAACATTTATCATATATAACGATCCAAATTGAGCCTTACAATGAACGCAAAACAAACAGACGTCATTTTCACTAATGTCTTACTGTCCGGAAAATACTTTTTCATCAATCTTTATTTCGGAGTGATTCGGGGTTTATGAATACATGCGATGAGAGCAAAGCAATTAAAGCAACTAATTAGCATACATTTGAATTATCTGCATTAGAACACTAATTGGTATAAATTGCGTTGCAGGCCAGCAGTGATGTACTGGATTATTCAGAGCGTGTCAAAAGTGTGGAAACACCTGTGTCTTTTATGTTTTTAATTTTATTTATATTTTTATAGATGTTCCTTTTCTTTCTATGCAACCAAATAGATAAAAGGTAAAAAAAAAAAAAACAACAAGATTTGAACAATGAATGAGTGGAAGAAGGTTCTGTGGAGTCCAAATGTGACATTTGTATCTCTAACAGAAAAACCCGTGTAAGACGGAGAACAGGAGAGAAGATCAGACTACGTTTTTTTTTTAGAAACACTTTTGACAGGCGCTGTAGCGGTTAAGCTTGTTAAAATAAAAAAAATAAATAAATAATAAAAAAAAAAAGCTCAGCCGATCTTGGAAGATCGAGTTTGAAAGCACAATGCACATGCCCACCCACCACCAATCTGATAATCAATACATATCACCAATTTCTTTTAAATTAAGTTGTAAATTACCGATAAGGCTCAGTTTTAGTTAATCTCATGTCCTTCTCTCGGCTACCGAGCGGCACTCGCTTCCACAGCATGCTCCAGTCCCATGCTCCTCTGGCAAAGCCATCCTCGTCCCCCCCGCCCTGGGCCTCGATGGAGTAGGTCTGACCATTAATGGAGTCAATGAGTGGCACCGTGCACACCGTTCTAACAGCAGCGATGGAAGATGAAGGGAAAGAAGGAGAGGACAACCCATGCAAACGTAACCCACACACATTCACGCATTCGCACACAATCGCAGCCACAGAGATGGAAAAAGGGTGGGGGGGAAAAAAAACACACACGACACACAACAGAAGAGAGACAGGGGGTGGGGGAGGGTTTAATGACCATGCTGCACGGCAAACTCGTTTACCGATAAGGCTCGGTCTTTTGCTTTCTCTTCTTCTTCTCCCTGCTGTTGAGCGGAACTCTTTTCCACAGCAGGCTCCAGTCCCAGGCTCCTCGTGCCAGGCCGTCTTCATCCCCTCCCTGCTGAGGCTCTATTGTATAATCATTGCCATCTACGTAATCTATCAGAGGCACCGTGCAGACCGTTCTGCAAAAGGTCAACACAGCGCCCGTGTTATCCTGCGTGCCGGACAGGAAGTACAGTCGGAAGCATTATCTAACCCGTTTCAGGCATGGTCTTAAAAGCTATCATAGCCGAGTGAGGATTCAGACCTCGGCTGTGCGTCCGCGAGAAATCCTGCGTTTCATTCAAATAGAGACATCTAGTTAATGTCAAAACACATGGAGGTAAAGATATTCAAACAGTAGTACAGGCCTGGGTAACTGCACCAGGGCAAACAATTTGAAATAACGTCAGTGTAGTCTAGGGGTATAACGGTACACGTGTTCGTAACCAATTTATTCAGTACATCGCTTTCAGTTCGGGGCACGTGTGTACCGAATGCAATTCTTTTTACGTGTGGAACATAGTTAAAATCTGAGTTCCTATGGGAACGTATTAAGTGACGGACCGCATGTTTACACCTGGAATTTTCACTGTTACGGTAAAACCCTGTTGTACGAGCAACCTATAGTACGAGCAAACGAAGATACGCGCGACCTTACTTGTAAAATTGCGACGGCACGTGCAAACCCACGCTGCCGGTTCACGTTTTCGGCCGAGGATCGCATCAGTCGCTTAGTTGAAGACGTATCGCTCGGTCGCTCTCGTTGTTTAGTGCAGCAAAAACGTAATTATTTTTAGTGTTATATTTTTATTTCACTAGAAATCTTGAAAAATGTCTCCCAAGAAAATCAGTGATGGTGCTGTGAAACCGAAAGTAAATAGCGTTACCATGGAAACCGAGGAGGTTATGAGCGTGTTGTGCGTCTCACACTCGCAATCAACCACTACCACATAAGTAAGTGTTAAATTATGTTTATATTACGGTAATTCGCGGTGTATTTGTTTGTTAAAACAGGCTACAAATACTTTTTAAGTGCAGAAATAAGCGATCGAATGAGATCTCGGAACGGATTCAATCAGAATTACTGCCAATTAAATCGATAAAAAAATATAAATAATAATATAATAAAATAATAAAATAAAAAAGTGTATTGCTTTAATTTATTCGATAACATTTGTATATATGTATTTATTATTAATTATTTATTATTGAATATTATTGAATCAAGCAGACATTTTATGGTAAATTTTTTAAATAAAATTGAAACTGTTGATGTTCACAAATGTTAATAATAATAAACTGCTTTAATAAAAAACGACAAGCAATTTTATGTTTTGCGTTTCTTCCCCCGAAATGAAATTGAACCGAACTGTGATTTAAAAACCGAGGTACGTACCAAACCCGGGAATTTTGTGTACCGTTACACCCCCTAATGTAGACGTAAAATTCTCCTTAATTTACTTATAATTATTGACAAAAATTTTGAAAAGCCGTACCGGTCTTTGGATATGGGGGCCACGAGCGGAGCGTACCAATTTATCCCCACTTCACAATGGGCATCCAGGTAGATCAACACCTGAAGAAATCACACAGAGGACAAACACTTACATCTAAATGAACAGTTTGTCTATAGCACACACACACACACACACACACACACACACACACACAAACACAAACACACAAACACACACACACGATACCTGTCCCAGACTGGCTTTCCGTGCTCCTATACTCCTTGCTTGTATCAGCCCTTCTCTCTTTTCATTGCGGAACAGCTTGACCAGGCCATTCCACTGTTTAATGTACTCCTCTAACCTCTCCTTCAGGTGAACTAGAGAGAGAGAGAGAGAGAGAGAGAAGAGAGAGAGAGAGAGAGAGAGAGAGAGAGAGAGAGAGAGAGAGAGAGTGAGTGCTACTGGCGGTAGAGTGCACGTAAGGAATGCTGCGATTCAGAACAAGCTGTTACACGAACGTTTATACAGAAAGAGTGTGTGCAGTGGCAGGATGCTGGCCAGGGATAATTAATACCACAGATTTGAATGGTTTATAATTAGATTAATTGCTGAGGAACATCAATGAGACAAATGAGTTCCTGTTACAACTGCAACTTTTTCTCTCCCAAACATATACACACACACACACACACACACACACACACACACACACACACACACACACACACACCTTGTTATTTCCCTGAGAAAACAAAAATCATAAACGAGACTAAAACTTCCTTCTACATGACTTTTACATAAACGTCCTCCAACAACAACAAAAAAAACCCCAGGATTATTAACTGTGACACATTTCCCTGTGACTCCCTTTTACACAGGGAGACTTACAACGGATCAGTTGAGGGTTAAGGGACATGCTTAAGGGCCCAAAAGTGGCGGCTTGGCAATTCTGGGCGCCTTCCTATTAGTAACCCAGAGCCTTGACCGCTGAGTGAGTTACTACTCCATGTTACAGCTGGAACGAATCAGACTGTTATATTAAAATAACACACATGTTCTGACCAATCAGATTCGAGTTTATTTCATCTTGCTCTGTTCTGTGTTTTGTGAGTGTGAAGATTTTGTACACATTTCCTCTCGGGTTGGTTTTGAAAAGCACCTAGTGATCCAGGTGGTAACTTATTGGTTGAAGTACTGGGTTACTGATCAGAAGGTTGGTGGTTTCGAGTTCTGGTATTGCAAAGCTGGCACTTTTGACCATCAGAGCTCCAGGGGGCGCTGTATCATTTCTGGCCCTGCACTCTGACCCCTGCCTCCTAACATCACTGGGATATATGAAGCCATCCCAACAATGGAGTCTTTTCTCTGTTGCGTTCAAGGAAGGGCTTCTGATCCCTAACTCAGGTCGGAAGATCGCAGATTGAACCCCGGTATCACCAAGATCCCTATTGGGCCCTTGAGCAAGGCCCTTAACCCTTTGTGCGCCGCTGTATCATGGCTGGATCCACCATAGGAGACGATTCCCACTCTGATAAGAAGGTGAGCGGTGAGGTGTGTGTTCTTAGTATCCGTGACCACCATCCGTGCACGTGATACCTTTGTTGCTGAAGTCGTCGATCATGACGATCTCGGCGAGGTATTTGGGCGGCGTCCTCTTGATGACGCTGTGCACGGTCCTCATCAGAGTGGACCAGCCCTCGTTATGGAACACGATCACCACGCTCGACGTCAGCAGGTTCTCATCGTAGTGCCAGTACTTACACCTAAACACACACACACACACACACACACACACACACACACACACACACACACACACACACGTTTTATATACACGGATGTAACTACAGTGGTTATATAATCACAGTTAGGAGTGAAGTGTGTGTGTATGCAAGTTTCATAGACGCTTGCACACACAAACAAGATGAAGTGCTCAGTATGCTGCTGCTGCTGTAACAGGATCCACACACACACACACACACACACACACACACACACACACACACACACACACACACACACACACACACACACACACACACACAGGAAGGCAGCAAGTTACTCATGGTTTCCTCTCTGTGGAACACAACACTGCCAAGCCCAGTGCCATTTCCTCTTTTTTTTTTTCCCTCACACACTCTCACTTACTCTGCAGTTTGAGAAGTGTGTACTCGACGTGCACACACACACACACGCACAAAGTTAGACATAAACTCCACAGAAGCCTGGGTTTATTTTAAGCCTCTGTAAGCTCTACCAGATCAGACACAATCAGTGAAGAAAGGTGTGTGTGTGTGTGTGCGTGTGTCTATGCATGATATAACAAACAACTCGAGCGTTACGCAGAGTGAAAAAAAGCTCCAGTGTGTGCCGTTTAATAATTGACTACTCTTACTGATTATGGGGACACACTTGTGTAAATACAAGACCCTATCAAAGCACACTTGTGCTCTTCAGAAACGTGTGTGTGTGTGTGTGTGTGTGTGTGTACGTGTGTACAAATCTGACACACTCTTGCATCCTGTGGCAGGAATTAAGACGCAGCATTTATTCAGATAACCTGTGACACAAGTCAGACAGACGGAAAATGAGACTCAAGGAACTAGTTTGTATACACACCAATAAAATATACTAAATGGACATACATTTGTGGACACCTGGTTCTTGTCGGACATCATACGGGACCCATACGTGCTTGTTGGACATTTTACGGGACCTATACGTGCATGTCGAACATCGTACGGGACCTATACGTGCTTGATGGACATCATACGGGACCTATACGTGTTTGATGGACATCGTACGGGACCTATATGTGCTTGTTGGACATCATACGAGACCCATACGTGCATGTTGGACATCGTACGGGACCTATAGGTGCATGTCGGACATCATACGGGACCCATACGTGCATGTTGGACATCGTATGGGACCTATAGGTGCATGTCGGACATCATACGGGACCTATACGTGCATGTTGGACATCGTACGGGACCTATAGGTGCATGTCGGACATCATACGGGACCTATACGTGCATGTCGGACATCATACGGGACCCATACGTGCATGTTGGACATCGTACGGGACCTATAGGTGCATGTCGGACATCGTACGGGACCTATACGTGCTTGATGGACATCATACGGGACCTATACGTGCTTGATGGACATCGTACGGGACCTATATGTGCTTGTTGGACATCATACGAGACCCATACGTGCATGTTGAACATCGTACGGGACCTATAGGTGCATGTCGGACATCATACGGGACCTATACGTGCTTGTTGGACATCGTACGGGACCTATACGTGCTTGTTGGACATCATATGAGACCCATACGTACATGTTGGACATCGTACGGGACCTATAGGTGCATGTCGGACATCATACGGGACCCATACGTGCATGTTGGACATCGTACGGGACCTATAGGTGCATGTCGGACATCATACGGGACCCATACGTGCATGTTGGACATCATACGGGACCTATACGTGCTTGTTGGACATCGTACGGGACCTATACGTGCTTGTTGGACATCATATGAGACCCATACGTACATGTTGGACATCGTACGGGACCTATAGGTGCATGTCGGACATCATACGGGACCTATACGTGCTTGTTGGACATCATACGAGACCCATACGTGCATGTTGGACATCGTACGGGACCTATAGGTGCATGTCGGACATCATACGGGACCTATACGTGCTTGTTGGACATCATACAGGACCCGTACGTGCTTGATGGACATCATTCAGGACCCATATGTGTTTGCAAGAAGAGCTACTAAAGACCTTTTTTTTACTCTGTGGTGGCCTTAATCATCTGTGCTGATCAGGAAGTCCAGCTCAGTCCTGGGGGTTCCCCTAGACACTGTACAGGAGGTGGGAGAAGGAGGATGGTGGATAAACTATCATCATTGCTGGAGAACGTCTCTCACCCCGTGTATGAAAGTTTCATCTCTGAGCAGCTCCTTCAGTGACACACTGTTACATCCTAAGTGTCTGATACAGAAGGAGCGATACAGAAGGTCTTTTCTCCCTGAATGCCATTTCAGTTGAATTTCTACCTGCACATTCATCAGTCACATGCACACAGCACACTAACTGCAGGGCTAACAAGACCACGCCCCTACATACAGTGTACTGTTCATCCAGAACATAACACACTTCATTTCTTGAATCCTGAACATAAAATAATGTCCAAAAAAATATCCAAAATATATCTTGGTGAGTTTTCATGCCGATTACATAAATATTACATACATTTATGTTTAAAATGTCCTTGTGCTGTGTGTAAGCAGGTGTGCAACAAAATTATATAAACCGATTAAATCAGTCAAAAATGCCATTTAAAGAAAATCGCTATTAGTTTGCATGCATATCAGCTTCAGACCAAAACTAAATGTTTGTAATCATCCAGTTTATACACATTTCCCCACATATCTCAGCAATTCCTGGTGATTTTCCAACTTGGTATATTTCCAACATTTCCCAGATGAAGTTCCCGTTGAAAGTTTCTGAAAATTTAAGGGACATTTTCCACCACTTTGCAACCCTGAGCATACAAGAACATCCCAAACTGTTGTGTGCTAACATTGAAGAACCACATACAAGTACCATGGTCAGAGGTGAACATGTATCCACCAAATCAATAGAACGTCAAGTCCAGAAGTTATTTTTGTCATTTTTACCATAAATATCCAACACAGAGCTACATAACACGACACAGAGCTACACCACACAACACAGAGCTACATAACACGACACCGAGCTACATAACACGACACCGAGCTACACCACACAACACAGAGCTACATAACACGACACCGAGCTACATAACGCGACACCGAGCTACACCACACAACACAGAGCTACGTAACACAACCACAACACCACACAACCCTCACCCTCAGCACTGGAGCTCCCCAGGGTTGTGTTCTGAGCCCCCTGCTGTACTCACTGTACACATATGACTGTGTGGCCACTTCCAACTCCACAACCATCATCAAGTTTGCTGACGACACCGTTGTGGTGGGTCGGATCTCCAACAACAACGAGACGGCCTACCTACAGGAGGTTAAAAACCTGGAGAGATGGTGCCAGGAGAACAACCTTCTCCTGAACGTCAGCAAGACTAAGGAGTTGATCGTGGACTTCAGCACGAAGCAGGAGCGGTCATACCAACCGCTAAACATCTGCGGGACTCCAGTGGAAAGAGTGGACAGTTTCCGGTACCTGGGTGTTTACATCACACAGGACCTGTCTTGGTCCTGTCACATCAACACCCTGGTGAAGAAGGCCCGGCAGCGTCTGTACCATCTGAGACGCTTAAGGGACTTTAAACTACCCTTTCAGGTGCTTAAGACTTTTTACACTTGCACCATTGAGAGTGTTCTGATGGGTAGCATCACTTCCTGGTTTGGGAACAGCACCATGCAGGACAGACGAGCCCTCCAGAGGGTGGTGCGTTCAGCTGAACGTACCATCCACACCGAGCTCCCTGACCTGCAGGACATCTACGGCACGTGGTGCAGGACCAGAGCCAGGAAGATTGTGAAGGACCTCAGCCATCCCAACAATGGACTCTTTTCTCTGTTGCGTTCGGGGAAACGCTTCCGCTCCCTGAAGGCGAACACAGAGAGAATGAGGAGGAGCTTCTTCCCGCAGGCCATTCGGTGTTTAAACCAGGAAACACCCAGGATCTAAAAACTGGCCCACTCTCTCCATCATCACACTTTTTCCCCTGCACAATCACACTTTTCGTGCTACGGCACATTATACACTGGACTTGCACAGCACAGTGCACTTTACATTTCATATTTTCTTTTTCATATTTATTTCATATTTTTATATTCTTATTTTTATACCACACCATTCCGCACAAGGACACTTTACACCACACCTGACTGCACACGGACACTCATGGACAATCAAAAACCATGCCTAACTTGTTTACTGTCGTTTACTGTTTAACTGCACACTGCCATAAACATTTTCTGTGTATGTGTATATATGTATATGTATGTATATATATATACATATATCTTTATATCTTTATTTATCTGCCTTCTTTTTCTTGTTATTATATTTTTCTTTTAAATTTTGTTATTATATTTATATTTTTATTCTCCTTTTTACCCTATTTTATTCCCTCATGCCGGACCGTCGTTAAAAGCATTTCACTGCATGTCGTACCCTGTATGTATGTGTATGTGACAAATAAAATTTGATTTGATTTGACACAACACAGAGCTATATAACACAACCACAACACCACACAACACAGAGCTACATAACACAACCACAACACCACACAACACAGAGCTACATAACATGACACCGAGCTACATAACAAAACACAGAGCTATATAAC
>JBCEWE010000451.1:594906-657406 GCA_039877035.1 Silurus lanzhouensis
AGACTAAGAACAGAGAGATGTTAGAAGAATTACCCTAACAACCAAATATCGAGGTGGAAGCGTAATGGTTTGGGGGTTTTTTTTGGACCAGGGAATGTTGGAGACTTATTCTAGAAAGTGTAAGGAACCCTGAACCAACATGGCAACCATTCCATACTTCAGCACCATGTAGTTCCGTCTGGACTGTAGCTCATTGGAACAGACGTCCCCATACAACAAGACGATGAGCCGAAATTCTTTAAGCGTTATTTAGAGAGCAAACAGTCATCTGGAGTGATATCCATCAAGGAACGACCTGCCCAGTCACCACACCAAAATCCTGTTAAACTGTTCTGGGATAGACTGGAGAGTAAATAAATCTCCAACTAGTGAAGAACAACTTTGGCAAGAGACACGGCAAAGTATTTCAGCTGAATGTCTGGAGAAACAAACTGAGTGTCGAAAGTGTGTAAAACTGTTCTTCATGCTAAAGGCAGGATATTGCAATGAAAATGAATAAATGAAAGCGAAACATCTGGACATTTATATATTCGTTTGGTGAAAGGAAATCTTCTTAGCATTAAATTACCCAAATGGTCAGATAGAAACAAAAGGAACATGCACGTGTCTGTGAAAAACCATAAATGACAAGGTGTTTTCTGACCCCATTAATGACTAGAGGTCAACCGATTAATCGATTTAGCAGATTGATCGGCACGGACAGTTAAATGTTGGAACGATCAGCAAATATCCATACGGATAGTTTTTCCGTGTCGCGATAGACAGTTTGAGAGCGGCCTCTAGAGGTGAAAAGCTGATGCCATGTGCTGTTTATTTGAAGCGTCTTTTGATTCATTTGGAGTGTTGCGCTTTGTTTCAGTTTGAATGCAGGTCTCATTTTGCTCAATATTTATGAATATAATTTATTTCATTCAGCACATTTTCATGATTCGGTAAATTTTTTTACTTACACAAGTTACATTTTTTTGTAGCTTTTTTTATCCGGTATCCATTTTAAAAACCATCGGTTGGTTAATCGCTTATCGATGTGCTAAAATCCAACCTGTCCACCGGTACCGGTAAAATCAGTCGATCATTACTGCCGTATAAAAATCTGCTAGTATAAATATAAAATTTGACATGCAAAATCGTAGGCAAACTCGACCATAAAGCTCCGCTTAACACGGCAGCTTTGTTTCAGGTTTTTTTTTAGCACATTTTTGTTGCAGATTTGTCTGAAAAACGCCGCTGTGACGTCATCCAACGCGTTTCTGATGGCCATAAATGCTCCCAGAGGATGTTGGGAAAGAGCGTGACGTGCGTCTGCTCTGTGAACTCTGAGGAACAGGGCGGATATTTCCGTATTGTAGAACTCGTCTGGTTAGTCTGTGCCCTTGTACACGCCATTGATGTGCAACATGAGAAACCTGCTGAGGTAAAACATGCGCTAAATACCAAACGAACATCATTCCAATGCATCTCAGGGTGTGTGTGTGTGTGTGTGTGTGTGTGTGTGTGTGTGTGTGCGCATATGCATAGAGCCTAGCAAAGACAGAAGACTTGTGAACATCATCCTTCTCCTCTCAAGGGCACATTCAAAGGAGAACTTCACCCAAAATCATTAAATATGTTAAACATTAACAATGTGCTTATTTGTTGCTTTCCTTCCTATTGCTAGTGCAGCTTCAAGTGCATTTAACTGAGGAAAACAAAAGGCACGAACAGCCACGCTCACGGTCACATTAATGCGACCTCCCAGTCTAGAGACAGCGAAGAGGTTTAGTGAGATTAAAGCTTTAACAGCTACTTCAGGGCAAATACAGATACAGTATTTATCAAACCTTTAACAACCACAAAGTGGGATGTACATAGTTGTACAGTGTGTTTTAGTATGCAGTAGCATTCAACTTTCCATGAATGTGACCGCTGACAGCACCCCAGGCCTCCTCATCCATAGCGACTTACAGTGATCTCATTCATAGAACTGAGCAGGTATGGGGTTAAGGGCCTTTCTTAGGGGCCCAGGAGTGAAGGTTTGGTGGGGCTGGGATTTAAACTCACAACCTTTAGAGCCAAACTCCAATGCCTTAACCACTTAGCTACGTCCTCCCCACCCCCATCAGTACTGGACTTCACTACTCACCCGAGCTCCACAAGCATACTTCAATATCTAGTGAAACATCTTCCAAAAAACAGATTAACGTGGTTTATTATTATTAACGTTAGTAAACAACAGTTTACATTTTGAACATGATTTTAAAGAAAAAAAAAAAATTTGGTTGAATAATATATTCAATTATATTTTTGAATATTAAAAAAAAATAGTTTTGAATAAAATCAAATGAATGCAACACAAAAATTATATTCATTAAATTGGCATAAAATGATATGCATCAAATAAAAAAAACTGGGAAAACATTCCGAAGGAATTCTGGACATAAAACGCTAAATCGCGAGACCGGAAAAAAAAAAAACCCGGAAGTGCGCAAAACAACGCGCTACAAATCGTATTTGCGGTACGGAGCGAGCAGCTACAGTGACACTGCGCTAACTCTAGTCTAAGATTAATAATAATTTTTAAAAATGCACTCAAAGTGCGAGGCGGAGACTAAACAAACTCGTGGTGCGCCACTTAATACATTCCTGAGGGAAACTCAAAGTTTCTCATGTACAGTGTATGTTTAACAGTCCAGCTGGGGTTCAGATGTCATAGTATAGGACAATACTGTTAATTGTCTCACTTTAACAAATTCAGTCTGGTGTGTCTCCGATACGGCATCTCGATCCTGTCTAGATTTGATGAGTAGGTGAGAACGTTCTCTTTAGGAAGATGATTCCAAGGCACTGCACTGCTCTCGGCGAAGGTATTCGAACGACGTTACAAGTAAAAACAGACCCAAGTGAAAAATGCTGAATTTCATTACGTCACTGAGGATCGCATTGATTTATGAGGATTAACGTGCACGTCGTTCACTGTGGACTTTCGGCTGATCCAAAAAAATATATATAAATAATCTGAAAGAAATATTTTTTTTTTTTTTTTTTTTTGTGAACGTGTGAGTTTTCACTCCAAACAAAGGCAATCCCAGCAAACCACTGGGTTTATTTATAAACAATCCGAGTTCTTGTTAAAGACCTATTTGCATTACGAATACATTTAGCAGGAATAAATTAACAAATTTTGCGTTCTCAATCTCAGGTGTGAAGCATACGGTTGTAGACACGTGTCTGATTTGTTTGCGATGTGTAAAGCAGCTGCAGCGCTTCAGGAGAAATGGAACAATCGGTGCATGAGAACTCTTTTAGATGGAGTAGGGCATGTTCATGACCTCTGGGTACGGTGTAAACACCAAGCGCCTGACACAATCGGGGCGTGTCTCTCGACAAAAGGGGAATGTTTTAATCATAGTGACGTAGAGGTCGAACGTACGTGTTTAGTCAGTCGGCAGTTTAGACGCGACTTGCGGCCTGCCGGAGGACATTTTATAAATGATAGTATGAGTGTAGGGATCTGAAGGTCATGAGTTCAAATCCCATCTACAAGGAGATGCCACTCCTGGGCCCTTGAGCAAGGCCCTTAACCCTATAGCTGACTCAGAAAGACACACCGACCTTGAGTAATTACCATTAGGGTTTCAAAGGGACGAGAAAAAATTCCGGTAAATTTCCTTAAACTTTTAATGGGAGCTTCATGTGGGGAATTTTAAATTGAAAACTTACCAGGAATTTATGGGTTATAAGCTGACAAACGAATTACGATATAAGTGGCAACGTAAAGCATGCAAATGTTTTATTACATTTTTGATTTAATTGGTAGTATATTTTAATTGCACAATAACTTACACAGAGCACAAGCGAGTTTTAAACATGAATGTCTGTAATATTTATGTAATTCATGTGAAAACTCGGCAAGACGGACATTTTGATATTATTTTGTGTGCCTGTAGGGGGCGTGGCATCGGTAGCCTTGCAATAAGTGTGATGTAACTGAAATCGCATTTGACCAAAATTATCCTGCAAAATTGTATTTTTTTCCCAACTACATTCAAGTTCCTTGTTAATGGCCAACCTGCAATTTTGTAAATTCCCAGTTTATTTTCATTAATTCCTGTTAATCCCCATGGAAGGTGAAAATTCCTGGAATTTTGAAACCCTAATTAGAGAATACCATAGAGAAGTGTGAGAGAAAGAAAACCCCTCCCACCAAAGCCATGCATAGCTCTGGAGGGTGCCGAGCTTGTGCGTGAGAAATGCAACAACAGAAAATAAATGTAGAGAATGCTGGGAAAAATGAACGACATTACGATTTAAATAAAATAATAATTACGCCATTCACAAACAATTTGTTTGAAACGTTTCTGCAGCTTCGTGCTTCGGAAGGTGTGATGCATCTGCTTCACTTTTGTTTGAAAACAGGGTGCGGTTTAACGTGTGGTACAGAGTCCACAAAGGTGTGAGCGCTCAGGCAACGTTCATTGTTCTTTCCTTAAAAAACACGTCCACGTCACTTCATTTATACAGCAGCGTGTTGTAATGGTCAGTGATCAGAAGATATTTGACAACTAAATCGTTCGGACTCTTTTTTTTTTTTTTTATCATTAAACTTGTGAATAAATGTTTGCGTCAGTCAAATGAAGATAAAAAAAATTATAATTATTATAATTCGGGTTTACACACTTTTTTTTTTTAACGCATTTGCACGTAGCGACGTCCACAAAACTCAATATACAGTGGTGTTTCTAATTTTTTTGCATGTTTGTCGCACTTTAATGTTTCAGATCATCAAACTAATTTAAATCTTAGTAAAAGAGAACACAAGTGAACACAACATGCAGTTTTTAAATGAAGGCAATGAGGTTTTTATTATTGGGGGAAAACAAAATTCAAAACTACATGGCCCTGTGTGAAAAAGTGTTTGCCCCCCTGTTAAAAATGTGGGTTATCACACCCGAGTTGAATTTCTCCAGCCACACCCAGGCCTGATTACTGCCACACCGAAATAATTAATAAATCTCTTAAATAGGACCTGCCTGACAAAGTGAAGTAGACCAAAAGATCCTCAAAAGCTGGACATGTGAAAGAAAGTATTTGAGATCTATCAATCTGGAAAAGGTTATAAAGCCATTTCTAAAGCTTTGGGCCTACAGAGAACCACAGGGAGAGACATTATTCACAAATGGCAAAAACATGGAATTGTGGAGAACCTTACCAAGAGTGGCCTTCCGACCAAAATTACCCCAAGAGCACAGTGACGACTCAATTTCTCCACAGCGCTGTAACAGACTCATCACAAGTTATCACAAACGCTTGATTGCAGTTGTTGCTGCTAAGGGCGGCTCAACCAGTTATTAGGTTTAGGGGGCAAACACTTTTTCACAAAGGGCCATGTAGTTTTGAATTTTGTTTTCCCTCAATAATAAATACCTTCATTTAAAAACTGCATGTTGTGTTCACTTGTGTTCTATTTCACTAATATTTAAATTAGTTTGATGATCTGAAACATTAAAGTGTAACAAACATAAAAAAAAAGAAATCAAACACTTTTTCACATCACTGTAAGCTAAAGATAAATTTGACTTATGAGTGTGTGTGTGTGTGTGTGTGTGTGTGTGTGTATATATTTATTTTTTCTCCCAAATATTCTTCAATACCAAAAATATAAAAACTGTTCTGGAGCGTTCCGGGACAAGCGTGGGAATTTCTATTGTGAACAGCGGTTCAGAACTTCGTAAAGAAAAAAAAAACACTAATTTTATCGTTTATCAATTGTCGTGTTAAAATTGAAAATAATTTATTTATATACACAGTGCAACCTCGATACTCGCGGGGGTTACGTTCTATGACTCCTCGCGAGAAGAAAAAAAAAAGGCGCGGTTTTGACTCTCGTTTGTGACACAGTAACAAAAATTGTGAATTACTTGTCATAAATGTTTTATTTACTACTTTAATTGAATAATACAATAATAAAATTGTTTTTCAAACATTTTTATGTAATTTATTAGTACAAACCCTGTTTTGAAATGAACTTTCCGCTCACGGCTTCCCGCCGAACTATAGATTTTTCGCGAGTTACTCTCAGTCCGGTCCCAAATAAAAAGCCGCCAACTATCGAGGTTCCACTGTTTATATATATAATAATGTTTTCTTTTTGACATCACAATCCTGCACTTTGGAGCAGGTAATGGCAGCTCATTGCTTAAGACATTGGACTTGGTTGTGAGTTGAAAGGAGGCACTGCAGTGTGCAGTGCACTTGTTTAGATGTTTAAGTAAGAACGCAGTAAATGAATCTGCCAAAGGCCATGAATGAGATCGTAACTCTCTTGGTGGGGAAAATTATACACAACAGTGTTCTAACATTTGTTCCATTCGTTTATGCAAATGAGAGTTGAATGCGAGGGAATGTCACCGACCCTGCTGAAGTGGAAAGGCCTGCCTTCCTGCCTCACCTGGGCGTCGCACACAACCGCCTGTTAGCGCTCTTTCCATAACATAGTATCCACAACAATGCCCAAACTAGGGTTCCTTTGTGAACGAGCCTGACGTGGTTTCTAGATTAGATTCATTATCAGCAGTAATTCAGAGGAAAATACCTGCTTGAGGACGCAGTGGAAGTGGGACGTTACATGACGTACCCGGAAAAATGGCGAAAGCAAAAAATTAATACAAATAAATAAATAAATAAATACTGCGGGAAATGTGTGTTCGGTTTCATTGCAATGCCAAAATATTATTTATATTGTTTACATCACATTTCTGGGGGGCTTGGCCTTTCATTTTTCATCAGATCAGCAGCCGCATGGTTACTAGAGTCGCAAAATTCCAGGAAATTACCATAGGAATGAAGGGGAATTAATGAGAATAAACTGGGAATTTACAAAATAGTTGCAGTCCATTAATCAATCGCATGCACACGGCACATTTACTGCAGGGTTACTGAGGCCACGCCCCCTACATGCACTGTGCGTTCATCCATAACGTCATCTCTCGAATCCTGCACACGAAATAACGTCGGGAAAAAATGTCTGTCTTGGCGAGTTTTCACGTAAATTACACAAATATTACATCCGGTCATGTTTAAAACAGGATGTAATATTTGTGTAATTTACGTGAAAACTCGCCAAGACAGATACAGTATATATCAATTTCCACAAATTTCGAAACAATTCCCATAAAAGCCCTTCAATTCCCTTAAATTCCTGGTAAGTGACCCGGAAGTTTAGATGGAAGAAATGTAGTTGGGGAAAAAAAAAAAAAGAAAGAAAGGATTTTAGGGACACCCCATGATACTCACTCTTCATGTCGTAAGTCGCTGATGGTCCTGTCCAGTGAGATCATATCGCTGGCCACCATGTTGAATCCGAACTCCCTGATGCTGGCCTGCACGGCATCTTTATACTCGGCTCCCAGAACAAACGGCTTACTGCCCTCTCCCGGACCCCCAGGGACCCCTTGGGGTTCTGGATCTCTGGGTTCGAAGTTGCCCAGGCTCCCTCTGCGCAGGTCCGGGTCTGAGAAGATGTTCGTGTGGGGTTTAAACGTGACGTATTGCTTCTGAATGATGTTCTGCTGATCCTCAGCTCTGAAATTGGGGTTGGGTTTGGGCTTGTCTCCTTCATTTCTCTGCCTGATGGCCTCCAGGTCCACCTCCACTCCTTCCACATGAGGCCAGGGCATTGGGGCTTTGAAATGATCTCCGTTGTTGTCGGGAAGGTTCGGGGCGTCTCTCACTTCCTGAAAATATGATGGCGATGGTGGTGTTATGAGAAAAACTAGAGATCAGACAATCGAGGAAAATCAAGGACTTTCCATCGTATGAAACATTTGATTCTTACATCAACATCTGAACAGTACGATGAAGTTTCAGTGTCACATAAAAAAAAAAACATTATAAAATAATCGAACAGAGTCAAAATTAAATTTGAAATTATAAGAATATAGGCGAAATATCTTGAAAATAAATTTGAGATTATGAGAATAATCTTAAAATATCTTGAAAATAAATTTGAGATTAAGAGAATAGACGAAATATCTTAAAAATTAATTCTAAATTACGAGAATAATCGCAAGATATCTTGAAAATAAATGTGAGATTATGAGAATAATCTCAAAATATCTTGAAAATAAATTAGATTAAGAGAAAAAAGACAATTTCTTGAAAATAAACTCTAAATTATGAGAAAAGTTGAAAAAAAAAAAATCTTAAAAATGTATTAAAAATTACGAGAATAAGGGCGAAATATCTTGAAAATAAATGTGAGATCATGAGAATTAAGTCAAAATATCAAGAATAAAGGCGAAATATCTTGAAAATAAATGTGAGATCGAGAAAAGGCGAAATATCTTGAGAATAAAGTAGCAGTACGAGATTTAAATGGTAATAATTTGAGAATAATCGCAGAATTGCGAGAAATGTTTCGCTGTTGGTATAAATTGGATGTGGAGGATTTGGTTGGATTTAGCAGTAAGGTAATTCTTTGGGCTTCGGCACATCGGACATGTTGCATACCGTAAATAAAATTGTTTTTATATAAACTGTACAGAAGTATATTTTTTAATGCATATTTTAATGACTTATTTTTGCCCTCCGATGTGTAAATCAGAAAACAGAAATACATTTAATTTTTAAACAGAAACCACAGAGGAATAAAACTCAGGCTCTTAGATGTAATCGGTGATAAATTCAAAAATAAAGGTGTGAAGAATTCTGCTTCCCACAAACGATTGCGGAAATTCGGAAAATTACCGGACATGAATGTGTAGCACATTTGCTGTGAATAATAAACAAGAAAAAAATAAAGGATATGCCGTTTCAAGCTGAAACGACTCCTCGAGTAACTCGGGTATTTTAATATAAAGATTTGTTGTTTTTTTTAAAAAGCACATTGAGGCAAAAAATTTGCTTCATTTAGTGCTTTTAACTACATACTGTGTTTCCCCATGGACCATTATTACTGACGCACCACCTGCTAGCCTTTTTTTTTTAGCTAGCTAGATTTTTTTATATTTTATTTCTATCAGTATTTTGATGTAATAAGGGAATGAGTTTCATTTCCACAGACTGCAATTTAATGACAAATTAAATTTTTCTTATAAGGAAACCAACGACTTTTAAGGGAAACGCTTGATTTTCTCGTGTATATTTAGTGCTGCTCTTTAATAAAGAAAAGGTACTTCTTATCCGGTTACTCGATTGATCGATGGATTAATCGGTAGAAAATTTGATCACTAAAATAATCGATAGCTGCAGCCCTGTTTTTTTTTTTTGTATGCCTCAATATACTGCAATAGAAATCGCTTTATATTTATATAAAATATCAGAAATGTGATCTGCAAATGTAATCTAACCCCAGGTCAGATACCAAATCTGGGACTTCCTGGTCCCACAAGTGAATACAAACATATTTGTTTTACTGTAAATAATCTTTGTTTTCGATATTTCATGTCTGCAATGTGTGTGTGTGTGTGTGTGTGTGTGTGTGTGTGCGCGCGCAGGATGTGTACTCATAATAGGAATAAACGTATGCTGAAATATGATTAACCAGGTTATACAACATTCTAAGATATGATTAACTCCTTGCCTACGATAAAGTGCCACGTGTCCTTTCACATTACCGCCTTAAATCTCATGACTGATAGCATGAACACACACAGAGAGAGAGAGAGAGAGAGAGAGAGAGAGAGAGAGAGAGAAGAGAGAGAGAGAGAGAGAGAGAGAGAGAGAGAGAGAAGAGAGAGAGGAGAGAGGGAGGAGGAGAGAGAGAGAGAGAGAGAAAGAGAGAAAGAGAGAGAGAAAGAGAGAAAGAGAGAGAAAGAGAGAGAGAGAGAGAGAGAGAGAGAGAGAGAGAAAACAGGAACAGGATCTAATTAAAGACATTACTGCTGAACTAATCAGACAAGAAGGTATATTCAGTTAAAGTACAGTATTTTAGTCAATAAGATGATCGATGTCCTGCTCAGTGTCGCCTCACACAGACTGGATCTGAGTAAAACCACAGTCCTGATCTCTGTGTTGTTTCTCTCAGTGTCCATTTGGTTCCCTGCAGTTTCCTCCAATGTCCCAATAACATGTCAGTACGTGTTCTGATGAGTCCAAACTGCTCAGATATGCATTGTGTGTGTGTTTGTGTGTAATATATAGGGAACATTCCAGTGTTAACAGTGTTACTGGGAAAAGACAAGATTCATTCCTGAATTAATGAATGTAAAATAAGCATAGATAGCTGAATGAAAAATTTAAAAATAATAGAATAAATTAATGTGAGAATTAATGAATAAAGAATGTGGAAATGAATGACGGCTTTAATGAATGAGGAAAGGAACGAATGAATGAATGAATATGAAAATGAAAGAATGAAGAATGTGCAAATGAATGACGGATTTAATGAATGAGGAAATGAATGAATGAATGAATACGAGAATGAAAGAATCGGGAAATGAATGCACAAATCTGGGTATGAATGATAGAATGAATGAATCTGGGAACAAATGAATAAATAAGTGGGATCAATAAATGTGAGAATGAATGGATGAAAAAAGGATTGGATGAAAGAATGAAAGAATGAGTGAGCCAATCTGGGAAATGACTGAATGAACAAAAGAATAAATGAATGGATAAAACTAGTAGATGGAAGATTGAATGAATCTGGAAATCGGTGAATGGATGAAAAAATAAATGAGTGTGAGAAAGAAAGAATGGATAAAAGAATGAATGAATGAGTGAAAGGAGCTCTGGTTGATGTAAAGCAGAAGGTTCTCCAGGGGAACATAAGACTGATGCTGTACCACACTGGTTCCTGCACATGGTCTCTAAATTACACGTCAACATTCTCTGTAGTAGTTTTTTTGTCCAACAGTAACACAGTTCACACTTCCGGGTTCAGGTCCTGTCTGATGCCTACAGGGTTCTGCTCTTAGCTTAGCGTATTTACCCTACACACTGCAGATTTATCTAAACAAACTGTAATAAAAGATATAAAACATTATCTTGCTTTAAATGGCATTTTTATCTTTACATAATACATTTTATTGTTGAAGAGGACGCTGTTATTTGGGTTTCTCTGCTAGCTAAGTGTTGCTATCTCCATGACAACGTCCATGGTTAGCTTGTTTTTAGCATGTTGACGTTTGCTAAGTAGGCGCTCAACAAACCAAAAAAAATGGCTGCCGAAAGAAATAAAAAGAGAAACGAAGTAAAGAATGAATCAACACATCATATCGAGAAAAGAAGAACTTAAAGCACTCACGAGTTTGCCGAAGGGAGTTTCATCTCCGGATTTGGGAAACAGAGAGGACCAGAGCAGCACTAGCCCCAAAAATGTACCGATGACTAACAAACTCCGGAGGAGAAATCCGACTTTCAGCCTCATTGTGTGAGCTGTGGGGGTGATGGTACAATAATAACGAGAACTTCTGATCCACCCAGAGCTCCTGATCTACCCACAACTTCTAATCCACCCAGAGCTAGCTCACTATCCTGCGCTAGCTCCGGCGACTGAGTGAAGAACCTCCACACGCTCCTGTACTGCACAACCAGAGAACCGAGAGCGAATCGGTTCGTCACAAACGATTCATGAATCATTAGGCGAGGCACAGACAGACAGACAGACAGACAGACAGATAGATAGATGAATCAGAATCAGAAAGAGTATGTATGTTTGCATTTACAAGGAATTTGTTTTGGGGACAGAAGCTTTCAGTTGCACATCTTTAAAAAAAAAAAAGTACAATAAAAATAATAATAAAAAAATTATAATAATAAATAAAAATAGCTACAAAAAATATACTTATTACTAACCTACATTTGTACTTTTCTGTGCAAATAAAGAGCATTATTGCACAGTAAAGTAAAAATTCTGATTAGTAAAATGTGGTATTGCACATATTTTTATTTCTTTTGAACAATGGGAAGAACATTTAAGTGTTCATGAGAGATTCCCTGGTGGTAGAAACAAATATCTGTACTTTCTACTTCTTACATTTTCAATCCAGGCTCGTTTCTTTAGTTTTTTTATCTGTTTGGTGACATCATGAATAATTTCTCTTCTCACTGTGCTGTTTTTAGCCCATCAACCTATTTCCTGTCATTCGCAGCTTTTTCAATCTACCACTGGTGTATCATTTCCTGTCCCTCACACACCCCAGACTTAGACGAGTTTATGAAGCTCACAATGACCAGGCAGAAGGCAGTAAGAAGTCTGGGGTTAACGTGGATGAGACAGAGGGAGTCAGTGATGGAAACATGACTGAGAACAGAGACGTTCCTGATCATCATCTTTTCTCTGCATGTGTTCTATTTTGTGGTTGTTCAGCCTGGATACATTCATTAGAGAAAAAAAATTCTTTTTGTATTAATTAGGGCTGTGAAAAATAACGTGTTAACGCAAATTCATTTTAATGGCACTAATTTTATTAACGCGCAATTAATGCATTTGTTTAACCATTTTTTTATTTACCAGAAATCTAAATAAATAAATATAAAGGAGGCTAAATCTAAACCTTCAATGCAACAAACATTTATTCACGACGTCCTTTTTTTTACTACGGATATAAAAAAATAAACCTAAAGTCTCAAATCAGCACCTCTGGGGTCGACCAACGCGCCAGCGCGTTTTGTGTCAATTTTTTTCTCATAACACCGAAACGAACTTAAATTACTCTGTCTTTTTTGATCGTACAGATAAGAGCAGTACATCATTCGAATCTATAAAGGATCTACTTTTATTTGTATTCACATAATAACAACAAAACGCTGAGCTTTTGTAAAATAAAGAAAACAGATAGGGGGCGCTCTCAGCCGTCTCGGTCATCTCTCTTCACAGACACATAAACAAAACAACCTGAATCTCAGTGAATACTCGCCTCACAGACGTAATAAATGTGTATAGAAAGATTGAAACGTCTACTTTTAAATAAACCATTTTACATCGAAAACAAATATGTATGTAATCCGTAAAAGATAGTAGAGGTACAGTTTCTCATGTACCACCTCATTAACCGTCCGTGTGAAAACATAGCAGAAGTTCCGTTTGGTGTCCTGATGATTTGCGTAATTTACAACACCACAATTCCCTTTTTTTCCCTTTTTTTTTTACATAAAAACATTTACAAGAATATTTTGTCTTCATGCTCTATGTTTAATTTGGTAATTGCCATAAATCATCCATATTTGTTTATGCCCATGTTGATTAGAGTATCAAAACCTTGAAAAGTATTAATTTAAGGTACATTTAGAGCAGATAAAAATGTGCAATTCTGTTGTGATTTATTTCACAATCATGCGATTAATCATGATTAAATATTTTCATTAATTGACAGCACTAATTGATATATTAATCTGACGTAAGGTCCAGTTACGAGCGAGACACTAAAACAGATAGTACTAATGGGTACTTTTTACTTAAGTACATGTCAGAACCCAAACTTCTTTACTTTAACTTGAGTAAAAAAGTGTAATCAGTACTTCAACTCTAACCAAAGTCTTTTAAATCATGAGTATTTGTACTCCTACTTAAGTGAAGGATGTGTGTTCTTCTGCCACGTCTGAGGAGCACCAATAATCCTTACCGTCCTCTGTAGTCTTCTCATGTCTGATTGTGAAGTCCAAACCAGACAGTTATCGAGAAGTACATCCTCTGATGGGTCTTTTTAACAATGTCGATATGATTGTTTGTTGTGATTGTCAATGTGATTGTCCACCTTCAGGCCCTGAGAGATGGTGGTGCCCAGGAAACTAAATGACTCTACCACTGCCACGGTGTGCTGTTCATAATAGTGAGTGAGGGGAGAGGTTTCTCCTGAAATCCACAATCATCTTCACTGTTTTGAGCATGTTAAGCTCCAGGTTGTTATGACTGAATCTCTTCTCTTTTTTTTAAACAATTTGACATATTTTGTCTTTAAAATTTTGTCCTCTCTCCACTTTCTTACTCCTAATCCAAGTTATTTCAGGCTTCATAATGCGCTATTAAGGAACTCCCAGCAGAACTTCCTGGTTTACACTATTTCTGGATAAAGCTTTACAGATCAAACTTGGTATCAACTTGGTTCATGAGAATCGAATCACTTGTTGACGTGATTCATAAAAGTTACAGCTGCTTCCCTGCTCATGGCAAATGTTTAAATAAGTATATATATATATATACAGTGCCCTCCACAATTATTGGCACCCCTGTTTAAGATGTGGTCGTGGACTTCAAAAAATTCTCCTTTTTTTTTTAAACAACATAGAACCCAAATGCAAAAAAAGAGAAAAATCCAACCTTTTATTTAAGTACATTACTTTGGTGGTAAAAAAATCACACATTTAGAAAAAAAAAAAAACTTGAAATCATGTGTGCCACAATTATTGGCACCCCTGATGTTAATACTTTGTACAACCTCCTTTTGCCAACAAGACAGCACTTAATCTCCTCCTATAACATTTCACAAGATTGGAGAACACAGAGAGATTTTTGACCATTCTTCTTTGCACAATCTTTCTAGATCATCCAGTGTCCTGGGTCCTCTCTTATGCACTCTTCTCTTTAGCTCGCCCCACAGGTTTTCGATTGGGTTGAGGTCTGGGGACTGAGATGGCCATGGGAGGACCTTGAGTTTGTGACTGCTGAACCACTTTTGTGTAGATTTTGCCACATGTTTTGGATCATTATCCTGCTGAAAGACCCAATGACGACCCATCTTCAGCTTTCTGGCAGAGGCCATCAGGTTTTTATTTAAAATATCCTGGTACTTCAAAGCGTTCATAATGCCATGCACCCTAACAAGGTTCCCAGGGCCTTTGGAAGAGAAACAGGCCCACAGCATCACAGATCCTCCACCATACTTCACGGTGGGCATGAGGTGCTTTTCGGCATACTCATCTTTTGTTTTACGCCAGACCCACTTAGAGTGTTTGTTGCCAAAAAGCTCAATCTTAGTCTCATCTGACCAAAGCACACGATCCCAGTTGAAGTCCCAGTACCGCTTAGCAAACTCCAGACGTTTACGTTTGTGAGTGTTAGTGAGAAAAGGCTTTTTCCTTGCATGCCTCCCAAACAGCTTGTTGGCATGTAGAGAGCGTCTGATGGTTGTTTTGGAGACTCTGTGACCCCAAGATGCCACTCTTTGATGCAATTCTGTGACGGTGAGCTTGGGAAATTTTTTTACTTCTCTTACCATCCTCCTCACTGTGCGTTGTGGCAAGATAAACTTGGGACCTCTTCCAGCCTTGTTTGTCACTGTTCCAGTTGTTTTAAAATTCTTAATGATTCCTCTGACTGTAGATACCGGCAAGTTAAGGCGAGTGACTATTTTCTTGTAGCCATTGCCTGACTTATGAAGGTCGACACACATCTGCCTTACTTGAATGGTGTGTTCTCTTGTCTTTGCCATGTTGACAAATGGGTAAGAGAATTAGGCCTCTGTGTCACATCATATTTATACCCCAGGGAAACAGGAAATCATGAATTACTAATTAAAAGTCCCTAGATACCCTGACCAACCTTAGCAACTACAGAAAAATATATATAAAAAAAAAAACAATTAAATTTTTCAGAGGAATTGTTAGGGGTGCCAATAATTGTGGGACACATGATTTCAATTTTTTTTTTTCCTAAATGTGTGATTTTTTTTACCACCAAAGTAATGTACTTAAATGAAAGGTTGGATTTTTCTCTTTTTTTGCATTTGGGTTCTATGTTGTTTTAAAAAAAAGGAGAATTTTTAGAAGTCCACGACCACATCTTAAACAGGGGTGCCAATAATTGTGGAGGGCACTGTACATATATATATATATATATATATATATATATATATATATATACAAATATATTTATATATATATATATATATATATATATATATAAATATATATATTTATTATATATATATATATATATATATATATATATATATATATGTGTGTGTGTGTGTGTGTGTGTGTGTGTGTGTGTGTGTGTGTGTGTGTGTGCAACCCAATCTCACAGCTAAACACACACGGATACTGGTCTGAGCACACGGATATAATTTGATGTTTGCTTGATCTTATAGCTGCAAACTGCTGTTCATCCATGAATACATGTAGGTCTTTTGGAAAGTGGAATACAAATAACTACTGTTTACACACACACACACACACACACACACACACACACACACACACACACACACACACACACACGCACGTCTAAAAAACAAACAGAAAAATATTTGTATATTTGTAAACAAATTTTAATGATGGTAGAGGAGAACATCACTCCAAAATCTGGTTGAGAGGTGCTGAGTGTGAAGGCCATGGTATATGATATCACCATTATCATTCAATTCTATTTAATTCAGTTGCATTTGTGGAGCACTTTTAACAATGGCAATTGTCGTAAAGCAGCTTTACAGAGATAAATAGATGACTAAAATAACTTTTAATATTTAAATTACTCTCTAAGATTATCCATGAGCGAGCCATTGGTAACAGTTGATGGTATGAGATGGTACACTTTGTTCTCTTCATCAGTGGTCCCCAACCCCCGGGCCCGCGGACCGGCACCGGTCCGTGGGTCAATTGGTACCGGGCCGCACAGAAAGAATACATAACTTACATTATTTACGTTTTATTTATTATCTGATTCTGAACGGTTTTATGTTGGAAAATTATCGGATTCTCTCCTCCACATCTGTCTATGACTCACTCTTGATGCATGTCATGATGCCTCGGTCACATGTCTTACCTCCATCCTCTACCTTCTTAAAGGGGCTCCGGCCACTAACACATAATACATTACCGCTAAATTCAAACCCCCAAGCGAGCAGAATGAACAAAAAACAACTCGTTTATTCACGTTTATTATTGTATTTAGAAAATACCAGTTTTTATGGTCGTATCATTTTATTTTGTTGTATTTATTCGCCACACCTTAAAGGCCGCTCCGTGAAAATATTGTCTGACATTAAACCGTGGCGCAAAAAAGATCCTTTTGATCTACATCAAAAGGATTCGAACATTTTTATGCACACAGGCTGCTCAGGTGCTTGTTGTTTCTGGTCATTTCAAGACCGAACTACAGCAACTATCTTCTGACTGGTCTACCTCTAAACGTCCTCTGCAAATGATTCGAAATGCAGCTGCATGACTTTTGCCCTGGTTTTCCTCCACCACCCCGCTGCTACGCTTCTTCCAATGGTTTCTGGTAGCTGCAGATTCAAAACTGATGTTTGCCTATAAAGACAAAAATGGACCAGCACCCTCTTACCTCAAAGCTCTGATCACTTCTCACACTGCACCATGCTCCCTCAGATCTTCTAGCACTGCTCGACTGGTCTCACCATTTCACAGGGTGACATGAACTTCCCCTAGATGTCTGAACAGCTGAGTCAGTCAGTCATACGAGGGGTAAAGACATATCTCTTTGTGGAACTCCTAAACTAGAGCTCATTTGTCTCTGTTTGTTTTATGTCTTTGTTTAATATAGATTTTTAATTTTTTTTACTATAATTCCTTTCAACAGAGTTTAGGCTGATGGCATCTTAAGTTTTTTATTTAGAGATCCAGTGTTGATTTATTCATTGACAGAGACTCAAAGCACTTTTGGACATCGCTCTGGATAAGCCGGAAATGTAAATGTAAATATATGTGGAAGAACCCTTGAGAGGAACCAGACTCAAAAAAGGGAACCTGTCCTCATCTGTGTGGCACCGAATGTCCATTCATTACAGTTTCATCATTGTTGAGGCTCCATCAACTGTTCACTGATGGAGACTTGAGTGTAAAACAGTTCATGATGATTGTAGTCCTAAACCATTGTAGCATCCTGTTCATATTAATTACTCATGGTTCTTGAGTTAATTCTTCTTGGTTCTCATGGTTCTTGAGTCCTACAGGAAGCTCATGGATACATCCAGGAACCATATACAGGATCATTTGGTAGCTCAGGAAAATGTTTGACTCAAATAAAAGAGAAAGAGAGAAGAAAGAATAAAATATCTTCATATTATTATTGTTACATAATACTTATAGACACTGTACTGAATGATTACACACCATCCAAATTTCCCAGTTCACCAAAACGCTCTCTATCCATAATTAATCCAGATCTGCTCCTTTCCCTAAGAGAGACCTATTGTCAAGGCAGTGACCACGCATAGGAAGCAGGAGAAACTCAATCATAGTGTTTTATTTTAAGCGCAGCACACAAACACAAGTCTGGGTGAGTTACGAACCGTAAGGCGTGTGTAATCCGTAAAGCGGGTATAAACCTTAGGATCGGAACATGGAGCAGGAACCAGCGGGGAATGCCGGTGGTCAGGAATCTGGTAGATCACTGTACATGACATAGTCGATCCGACAGCGAGTGAGGTCTGAATGGGACCTTATAAAGAGGAATGGTAACGAGGGGACAGGTGTCTGCGATTAGCGCCGGGAGCGGCTGAGAGAGAGCCGGGATCGTTTTCTGGATTCAGGATTTGAAAGAATACTTTGAAAGAAGCTACATACTTAAACCAGCTCATTTGGTCAAATTTGACTGCACAGAGCAGCTATAGATGTACATTTAGATATACAAAGAAAATCAAGGGGAAACTAAAACAGAAAAATGCTTAATTCTTTATGTCTAACTGCAGAACTGCGGAGGCAATATATTTTTATTTATGACACAGGAAGTTGACTTTTTATGCGGACAGGCTAGAAGATCAAATAGGCTAGTCAGAATGGAACCTCACCTTCATATGATGTTAGAATAATGGAAAAAGGAGTGTCGTCTTGCTCAATATCAGAGTGTGTGAAAATGGGACTTCAGTAAGAACTACCATGACGTTTTGCTTCTGCAGTTCAACAGGATGCTGAAAGGATAACGGGGAAGTGGTAGCTCAAGTGTTGGACTTCTGCTCATAAGGTCATGAGTTCAAATCCCAGCACCACCAAGCTGCCACTAATGGGGCCCATGGGCAAGACCCTTAACTCTTAACTGCTCAAATTGTAAAAAATTAGACAATTGTAATCATAAGATCGTCTTCCAAATGCCATCAATGTAAATGTAATGACCCCAAATCACTCAAATATGGGTCAGAACAAAACTCTGGACTTTTCTGAAAATGTCTTCTATGAATTCTAATCTGAATTCTATTCAACATCTATGGAAAGAGTTGAAACTTGCAGTGAGGAGAAAGTGCCCGTCGATCCTGAGACTGGTGGAGCAGTTTGTTTATGAAGAGTGGACCAGACTTCCTGTAAACAGGTGCAGAAGTCTCACTGAGAGCTACAGAAATCTGCAGTTAATTATGGGTGCCATTACTTTTGTTCATGCTTTTTTTTAATTGAAAACCTAAAGCAAAAGATAAGATGACAATTTTATTCGTTTCAAGTTATTTTCAGAAAGAAAATTGTGAGTTCTCCTTTTCTAATGAGGCACTTTTTGTCTTTTTAATATATCAATAAAATGAGATTGATCAGATTGAGTAATCGATTAAATTGGGACAAATTATATTGATGAAATAAAAATAAATGGAAAAAATTCAATCAAGTTCACATTTGGTAGACTTCATTTGAGTAATACAGATGTGTGCATGTGTGTGTGTGTGTGTGTGTGTGTGTGTGTGTGTGAGAGAGAGAGGTTTTTTTTTATTCAATATTTAATGCACAAGTAATGAACACAAGGCCAACAAATTTGTCCAAGTCTGTATGCAGCTGTAGTATCAGTGTCCTGCCCTCTAGTGGACTCGTGGTGTCATAAACGTCTCAGTTTAATTGCATGCATCCTTTTCAATTCAGAATGAAAAGAGGAAATGTGTTCACTATTTCACTATATCAGAATGACAGTTTCAGTTATAAAAGATTTCTGAGGTGTCATGTAGTGTGTGTGTGTGTGTGTGTGTGTGTGTGTGTGTGTGTGTGTGTGTGTGTGTGTGTGTGTGTGTGTCCTTCACAGTTCTGGAGTTTAAACCAGGTTCCCTCTAAAACACTCCAGATGGGAAACTGGGGACTCTAAATTCTGAAGGGGTCACATTTTTCTGATGGCAAATCAGATTACGTATGATGCATTGGCACTCTGGTAACAAAATAGACCCAAGACTAGTCCACATAACCATTTAGAACAGAAGTACTCGTTCGAAATTAGATTTTAGTTGCACGTGCATCCTGAATACAAGAAAAGACATTTCTGAGATCCATTTTTTTAACATAAACTGCAAATATGCATGAGCAGTCAGGTGTCAAGTGAGCTGCTCAGCAGAAGATCAGAGTCCTAAATTGTTTATTTTTTCAACCTTCCCAAGTTCTCCCACACCACCTCACTGCTACGCTCTCTTCACTGTCTTTCTCTAGCTGCTACATTGGCTTTAAAACTCACCTGCAAAGCAAAAAATAGACCATCACCCCTCTACCTTCCAGCACGTATCTCACCCTATGCTGCACCATGCTCCCTCTGATACTCAACCACTGCCCGACTGGTCCCACCGTCTCTCTGTGTTCAAGGAAGACATGCTTCATTTCACATTTCCATTTTACATTTATGGCATTTAGCACACACCCTAACCCAGACCTTCCAGAACTTTCTCTAGTATATGTTTATGACCTTCCTCCTCCAATGTTCTTAAATTAGCAAGAAAACTGACTTTTTGGGTGTTTTCTCAGTTTTTGGACTGATAATATTCTTAATCTGTGTCCTAATGAACCAGCATCAAAATTTGAATGATTGACTGATACTTTCCACTCAACTCCACTCCACTCCACTCCACTCAACTCAACTCCACTCCACTCCACTCAACTCAACTCAACTCAACTCAACTCAACTCAACTCAACTCAACTCAACTCCACTCCACTCCACACCTCTCTTCTCTTCTCTTCTCTTCTCTTCTCTTCTCTTCTCTTCTCTTCTCTTCTCTTCTCTTCTCTTCTCTAGTTTGACTGTGATTTTCTCAAACCATATTCTTGATTTGGTATGCTCAGTTAGCTAGATTTCTGCTAACACACAACTTTGAAGATGCTGGAGAACATGCATCAAAGAACATGGAATAATTGCTTCGTTACTGACCAGTGTCTGGCTCGAACATCTCCCGATCCAACCGTGTGGTGACAGTGATGCTGACACAGCATTCTCGACTCGCAGATTCTGAACCAGACGCCGCAGCCTGAGTTACAAACACCTACGTAGATGAATTTAGCAGGAAGACCCCAAAAAATCCTGCTCCATGATGGCAGGTGTGACCTTGGATTTCGTTTTGTTAGAAGTGGCTTGTAAAATGGTGGCTTCGTTCTCAAGAAGATCTTAAATGTGATGTGTGGTGCTTTTGGACAGTTAATGATTAGTTGTGGTTCTGGTTGTTCTGCTCCACCTGAATTCCAGAGAAACTTCTCTTATTCGGTACACTGTGTGATTTCGAGTAGTCCTTTGTGATTGTTGCTTGTCAGACTGTAGGAACATGATCCTCGTGTCACGCTGTAGGATCTCAGTTGTCATAATGTCAGACTGTACGACAAGCAGAACGTGACGCACACAAGAAAAAGACTCGTCTGAAGTTTTCCATCATCAATTCGTGACAGACCCACGTACTCTCGCTAACAGTAGCTGGCAGCAAACAAAACCAATCTGTAGCGTTCATTTTGTTCATGACAGGCCTTGAAAATAAAAACGTCATACAAACACTCCTTTTCCTTCCATCACTCGATAAGTTTCTCTTCTTGCTGTACCGTCCACCTGGCTCGTTTGGACATTTTCCCAGAGGGTGTTTGAAGTTGTCACGCTAATCGGCGCTCCTATTGGTTCCTGGACGTTGTGGGAGAAATTGCACTTCAGGAAAGTGTCTGAAATTTTCTGACTGCCAGAATTTCATTGGAGGAAAAACATTCATCACAACAGCCATTAATCGGCTGTCGGTGAACAAACCGGCGATCGAAGACTACAGATTTGAGTCTCGGATTATAGGAATCTTTTAGGATTTTCTAAATTTGTCTCAGATGACCCAATTGTGCACCTGGTTTTATTTGGAGGCAAATTTCCAATTTGTTTTAAAGGTGCAGGGGGCAGATTTCTTTCTACCGAACACCTTTCAGGTCAGCGCAAAGGGGAAACCTGACACTGACACTGGGCCTCATTCATCATGTTAGATACGAGGTGGTACCAAAAAGTTTCGAGATTGGCTCTGTTTATTATATTAAAATAGTGCTCCCTTTGGCTGTGCGTGCAGCCTTGTGCTGCCACCTGTTGGCGTGTTACAAAATTAGTCTCAAAACTTTATGATAGCACCTCGCACCGAGAAACGTCTAAATCATCCATTTAAGCATTCGAAAAAGGAATGTGGTATTTATGACTCAAAGAAAGCATCCAAACTACAAATCGGTAAATTAAAGACTGGTTTATAAGAGAGAGCAAAAGTATTGGCGCCCTGTGAAGAGGATAACACTTGATTTAGGGCACTATTTTAATTCCAAACTCCGCCCTTTTGAGAAGTTTTGCGTGGAGTTTTTACTTATGACTTACCTTGTGATTTGTGAATAAAGAAAATCTTACAGATTTTGAAAATCAGGAAAAGATTTTCAGTTTGGCTTTACACAAATCTAGAATGATACATACATAAAAAAAAAACAGCGTTATTTAGAGGCGTGACATTACCTCTGGCGGTTAGGTGAACTGAAATAGTACTTTAGTTACTATATTATTGTGGATCTCTGAATCTCAGTTCATCAGCAGGATACCTTTTCATTTGGACCAGACACTGATTCGACAAGAAAATTTGAGAAAAGGATGCTTTTTATGATTTGGTGACTGTGTGTCTCCTTCTCATTCTCTTTCTCTCAACGAGATATTCTAATGATTTTCAGCCTTCAGGAGAGTTAACCAAGATTAAGAAGATGTTCAAGACCAGGAAAACCCTTGTGTACCTAAAAAAACACACAAAACACACCGTACTATAAAAGTTAAAGATGCGATGCATCGATTAAAAAAAGTGTGCAATGGATACAAGTTGGTATTTGTATCACAAAGCATTGTTTTGTAACATGTGCATTGGGTAAAAACAGATTTATTTATGTATAATTATTACCAGATGAGCTTTTTAAACCGTTCTATCATGGTGTGGATGGAAAGAGAAATGGTGTAGGGGTGATTCTGAAGGAAGAGTACAGTAAGAGTGTAGTGGAGGTGAAGAGAGTTTCTGATAGGGTGATGATCATGAAGCTGGAAGTTGAAGGGATGATGATAAACGTCATCAGTGCCTATGCTCCACAAGTGGATTGTGAGATGGAGGAGAAGGAAAAATTCTGTAGTGAGTTAGATGAAGTGGTAGATGGTGAACCTAGGAATGAAAGATTGGTGAATAAAACTTTAATGGGCATGTAGGTGAAGGGAACAGAGGTAATGAGGAGGTGATGGGTAGGTATGGTCTTAAGGAGAGGAATGTAGAAGTAGATTTTGCTAAAAGGATGGAAATAACAGTGGTGAACACGTATTATAAGAAGAAGGAGGATCATAGGGTGACGTATAAAAGTGGAGGCAGGTGGAGAGATGCAGTGGAGTTTTTAACCAGATTGTTTAACAGGATTTTGGAAGGTGAGAAGATGCCTGAGGAATGTGGAAGGAGTGTGCTGGTACGGATCTTTAAGCATAAGGGAGATGTGCAGACCTGCAGTAACTACAGGGGTATTAAGTTGATCAGTCACACCATGAAGTTATGGCAAAGAGTAGTGGAAGCCAGGCTGAGGGAAGAGGTGAACATCTGTGAGCAACAGTATGGTTTCATGCTGAGGAAGAGCACCACAGATGCATTACTTGCTTTGAGAATGTTGATGGAGAAGTATAGAGAAGGTCAGAAGGAGTTGCATTGTGTGTTTGAGAGAGGAGCTGTGGTATTGTATGAGGATTATATTCTTATTGGTGGTGAGAGTAGAGAGCAGGTGGAGAAGTGAAAGGGAAAGTTTATAGGACTGTGGTGAGACCTGAGATGTTGTCTGGTTTAGAGACAGTGGCATTGAGTAAAAGACAGGAGGTGGAGCTGGAGGTAGCAGAGCTGAAGATGTTGAGGTTTTTGTTGGGAGTGACGACGATGGACAGGATTAGAAATGAGTTTATTAGAGGGACAGTGCATGTAGGACGTTTTGGAGACAAGGTGAGGGAGGTGAGATTGAGATGGTTTGGACATGTGCAGAGGAGGGACATGGGGTATATCAGTAGGAGAATGCTGAGGATGGAGACACCAGGAAGGAGGAAAAGAGAAAGACCAAGGAGGAGGTTTATGGATGTGGTGAGGGAAGACATGCAGGTAGTTGGTTTGAAAGAGACAGATGTAGAGGACAGGGGTATGGAGACGGATGATCCGCTGTGGCGCCCCCTAATGGGAGAAGCCGAAAGAAGAAGAAGATTAGTAGCTGCGCTATACTTTTATTATGTAGAAAGTGATGTGTGTTATTACAACAATACGGAGACTGAGGCATGTACTGAGAGTAGAGCTGGCAGAGGTAGAGCTGCATCTTCCTGGAGACAGAACAGGAAAAGAACATCTGGTTTTATTTCATCTTTTTGTTTGCACCGCGTTTGTGAAAGGGCCATGCATTAGATGTCAGTAGGCACCTAAGAAAAATGTTTATGATTTGCTGTCTGTCTGAATTAAAGAAATAAAAGCGATATATCTGTACTATACTGAATTGCAGTGCATCTTATTGTTTCCATTGCATTGTGCTGAATCTTTAATGTATCGTATTGTTGGCTATGCGTCGAGACGTGAATCGAATCGGCCTCAGAATAAAGTCAGAATGCACATACATCGAACATTTGAATCGGATCCAGACTCTAGAGCAGCTTTCCGGGTTTGCCGTAGACACCTGCTGTGGGTTTAGGAGATGAGTGCATAAATACAGACGGTGTGTATCACAGCACCAAGCCTGGCTCTAGTTTGAGTGTCGATCTATTAATTGGATCACCTCAGACCTTACACAACACTGCACTGGTTATTGTGTGATTTTACTGATATTGTGATAAATATATTATAGATAAATTGAAAAATATAGAAAATAAACACCTTCCTGTAAAAAAAAATAAAATAAATGAGATTAGGGTGTATTGTGCCGCAATGACCAGCAGAGGGAGACACAACTTCACTTACAAAACACAACAGGCAGAAATTAATAATAAAAAAAAAAATCCAGATTATCCCAGATTCTAAGAGTATCTGTGAGAGTGAAAGGGAAAGTTTATAGGACTGTGGTGAGACCTGCGATGTTGTATGGTTTAGAGACAGTGGCATTGAGTAAAAGACAGGAGGTGGAGCTGAAGATGGTGGAATTGAAGATGATGCGAGTGACAGGGATGGACAGTATTGAAAATTAATTTATTAGGGGGACTGAGAGAGGTGTAATTGAAATATTTTGGACATGTGAAAATAGGTAGAAGAATGCTGATGGTGGAGCCACCAGACAGGAGGAAAAGAGGAAGTTCAAGGAGAAGGTTTATGGATATGTTGAGTGAAGACATGCAGGTAATTGAGTTTGAAAGAGGCAGATGTTATTATAGAGGTTATTGTGGTATGGAGACGGATGATCCGCTGTGGAAACCTCTAACGGGAGAAGCTGAAAGAAGATGATCACAGATCATTTGAATGACATTACAGAGGAATATCTCCAAACAATGTTGATGTATCAAATATTTTTCATCAGATTTTCTACTAAAGTCCGAATAAAGCATCACAGAATCGGGTATTTCGGCGAGCCATGGCTTTACTGTCATAGAGATAAATCTATAAATCTATAATTAATAAATAAATAAAAATAATATTTTAATTCCAGCATTTAATTTGATGGTGTGCAAATGTATGCATATTTAATCAGAAGAAGCCTCATTTGCATAAATACATACTGAAACATCAGCAATCAGCTGGCAAGGATTAATTGTGATATCTATGTGTTGTTTATTGTTAAAAAAAAAACCTATAGAAAGAAAAAACCAACCATTTCATACAGTTTCTCTGTATAATAACGAGAACATGGAGGAAAGGAGTCTGTATCTACTCACACATTTGTACTGATTTTTTGTACTTTATTTAGAATTGAGATGATAGGAACTGGGGCAGGAAAGGGGCATGATTCTTAGTGGAAAAAAAAAAGGAAAAACATTGAATCCTGTCGTCTCCAGCTCTGTGGGGCAAATCCGATTTCATTTCTTACCCTTGGTCGAAGGTAAAACAAAGTCAGTTACACATATAATAGCTTATCATGGCCAACCCCCCCCCAAAAAAAAAAACAACAACAAAAACCAAACAAATAAATAGAAATAAATACACAGTCCGAACAAACCTCCTCAGACCCACACAGAGATGCTAAAACGTCACTTCCGGGGTTTTTTTCCCGGTACGGTACAAATCCACCATGCGATATCGATAGGGTAAGAAGGAAACGATATTTAAACAGAGCACTGCTGATCAGTGTGTTAGAAAGAACTGGGGGCCGAGCTGAAAAAGAGAAAGAGAACGAGAACGAGAGAGAAGAACAGGTTCTCCTTGACCTGCTAGCCATCTGAGGGTCCCATGAGTCTTTCAAGTTCGGCCCCATCTTCATGCCCCCGCCCACGAGCCGCCCTTTCATCTTCTGCTCCTGCACTAGTGGGCATTTTGGGAGGATGAGGGGTGAGGAAGTAGGGGGGAGCCACACTCAGACACTAAGTAAATCTACCCCCCTCGCTAAGGATTCTGGGAGCCAGTCCACTGGCTGGCTGCGTTTTTTTCCGAGGCGTCCTAGGAAGTGGTGGCGCTGTTGAATTTGTCCAGGATGGTGAGGTTGACTCTCTGGAAGAGCCACTGCTGCGTCGACGATTCGGGATCGCACTTGTTCATGAAAATCCGCTTATCGGTGGGGCTGCAGTCCATGCATCCGCTGCTCACTGGGTGGTAAAGAGACTTATCCTGCAACCACCAGAGTAGACAGAGAAGGGAAATTTATTATTACAAAAAACTTAGATACGCTAAAAAATTAATATTCATGTGGCAAAGAAGAGGCAGAGGAAGGGTTTAATCCGGCTCTTATCTCCTGTTCCCCTTCAGTCAGATTACAGGGATGGAACTGAGCGACCGAAACCTTTTTTTTTTTTATTTATTTTTTTTTTTTACACCCCCTTAATCATTAATGCTTACTTTATTTTATGGGTAGAGGTTGGGAGCTTGAGGAATCAACCTTGTGAGGAATCCGAGTGAAAGTACATAAGAGTGGGTACACTAAGGCTACACTAAGGATTCTGTGTGTGTGTGTGTGTGTGTGTGTGTGTGTGTGGTACATTTTATATTACATTTTCCATAGATATGATCTATGTTACTGTTTTATTTATTTCAGCAGACTTTAACAAATGTCTTCATTCCTTCAATCCTCCATTCATTCACTTCCTCGATATGCGGAAATGTCAGGATTTTCTCCTTCTAAGAGAAATTCTTGACTCAGGACTTTAAACGCAAAAGAATCCATATCTCTAAACCGTCATAAATGCCATTGGTATTTATTGGTAAACAAACTTGTGGTCTGCACTTATTAGGTTTATGAGTGAACTCAGATCTTAAATGTAAGATAAGATGTTAAAGTTTTTATTGGGAGTGATTAAAAATTAATTTATTAGAGGGACAGCGCATGTAGGACGTTTTGGGGACAAGGTGAGGGAGGTGAGATTGAGATGGTTTGGACATGTTCAGAGGAGGGACATGGGGTATATCAGTAGGAGAATGAAAAGAGGAAGAACAAGGAGGAGGTTTATGGATGTGGTGAGGGAAGACATGCAGGTAGTTGGGTTGAAAGAGGTAGATGTAGAGGACAGAGGGGTATGGAGACGGATAATCCACTAAAACACATTGTAATAAGTTGTCAATGTCTAAATGAATTTACTAAAGTACCACAGGGGATGCAGGGGTCCGTCCAAAATTTGCCGAATTTCTGAACTCAGAACGGTCTTAGATCGTAACCCCAACGAGTTCTGGGGGAACCACTGTAGATATATGTATACATATATACAGTATACATGTAAGAAAGTGAAAAAAAAGACTGAAGTAAGGAGAGGAAGAAGAGTAAGATGGGTTATTGCTCTCCCGGTTGATTTATTGCTCGGTTCGCTTCAGGCTCCTCCGCCACCAGCCTCCACCTCTGTCCTTTCAAGTGTATATTGCCTTTGTGCGCCACCGTCATTGACCTATCCTGCAATGACGGTAATTTCTCTAGTCAGGCCCTTCATATCATCTTGCTGGGAGGCTGGAGGAACACGACCACGGCATCAGCCTCCATCATTTATGGCAGAGCCGTAACGTGCACTCTGAGCAGAGCACGGCTGTGCCGGAGCTCTTCGTAATAAAGCATCCACCTGCTCCTGCGCTAAACCTGCAGCAATGCCACAAAGAGCTCGGCGTTATTCAGCACACTCCGAGCGAGGACGAGAACAGATTTCACATAAAAATACACGGGAGCATCGTACGCTGTAGAAGTGGTTCACTGGGGTAGGTTATTTATCTTTCTACCCCTTAATGCCACCTGCTAACGCACCGGGGGAAGCGTAATCACAGTGCAGCGTTCTTTTATCTCAAATAAACTGGTTCTTTTTTCAGTTGGTGAGATTCACTTGTTTTTCAGAAGAGATTGTCTTTACAGCAAAAAGAAAAAATCGATTCTTAACTAAATCAGAAGTTCTATAAAGTCAATCAATTGTGTGTCTGTTGCTGCATAGCTACTGTAGTTCATACAAATAAACACCAAACCATATTCAATGCACAGCATTTTATTAAATCTGCGATACTCAAGTCAAGTCAAGTCAAGTCAAGTCAAGTTTATTTGTATAGTGCTTTTCACAACAGACATTGTCTCAAAGCAGCTTTACAGAAATCAATAGTTAAGGTGAACGGTGTGTATTTATCCCTGATGAGCAGCCGTGGTGACTGTGGCAAGGAAAAACTCCCTTAGATGTTATGAGGAAGAAACCTTGAGAGGAACCAGACTCAAAAGGGGAACCCATCCTCATTTGGGTGACATCAAGAGTTTGATCATAAATCTTTCAACAATACAGAACACTGGAGAGTGAGAACTAACATGAGCACTGGAGTATAAGATTATAAGTGATGTTCTTTCTACAGTCTTTATGGTTATAAAACTAGGAGCTACTGAGCTCAACATTTGTGATCATCACAGATCCAGCATCAGCTTCTCCATGCCAGAGCCTTTAAACTACTAAATACTAAATACGATACTAAAACAGAAGGATTGTTCATGTGCAATTCACCAAGAAAATACAAAAAAGAAATGAAAGTCCATTATCAAAAACACATTTTGGCCACGTCCACACTGATATAGTTACGTATTAATATTTATATTATATATTAATATTTAATATTTATATTGTTTTAATTAACTCTCGTCCTCTTCTCTTTCTCGGTCTTCTCCCGTCTCCTTCTGGCTTCCGAAAACGACAGCGCATTTTCAGTCGTTGGCGTGAAGTTTCAAAGAGCCGTGAAGTGAATAAACGTCAGACGGAAATGTCGAAGGGTCTTATGTTTTCCTCATACGCATAACAGGAATTTTGGGAAACTTTAGAACATGAAAGTGTGGACGCAGAAAGTTTTTTAGACAAAAACAAAACTTGTTTTTAAAAGTATTAATAATAATGTATACATAGACTTTGTGTATTATTTTTTGTTTTATATATATATATATATACTTTTCCAAAATCTTTAGGAACCCTGATGTATTAATCTAAACTCTACTGGCCATGCTGTTGAAGGAAAATTACAACAATGAGTCTTTATGCTGAAGCGCTAATGTTACTGCTACCACATAAAACCTGATCACATGATCCACCATATGGGCAGTACAGTGTTTAATGAAGACTGAAGTGCCTCCCCCACTGCTGATGAGCCCTCGCTGTAACGAAAGTATGAACTCAACAGCCCAGTGCTCAGTGCGAAAAAGACTAAATTGAGCTAATTCATTCAAGCCGATCATCAAACATGCTAATCAACTGTGTTTGTGTGGTGGCCTGGGAAAAGCCTTCACATCATCACACTTTGTTCTCCCATTTGTGAATACGTACTGATTACAAACTCAACTGATTCAACTACCCACAGACTTATACAGACAAAAATTTGTGGACACCTGACCATAAGATTGGTATGTGTTTTTGGAGCATCCCATTCAACATTTATTCCCCATTCACTCTTAGAATAAACTCCACTCTTCTTCTGGGAAGATGTTCCACTATATTTTGAGTGTTCTTTTGGAGATTTGTGTGATATTTCATTTAAAAACAAGGGTGTTAGTAAAGTCAGGTGCTGGTGTAGATGAATTGAGGAGGTCAGTTCATCAGCGCTATATAATAAGATCTTCCACTGCAACCCATGTAAAGCAGATCTTCATGGAGTTTGCTTTGTCATGATGGAACAGGCTTGGGTCTAATAGTTCTTTTAAGGAAAATTATATTCCACTTTTAACACAATAAACCAATAAGCGATTAATCAACCGATTATTATTTATTCATTTATACTGATAAAACAAACACACCAAGTGAAATAGTACTGACCTTTATTATAAAAAAAAGTACTAAATCATAAAATGTGCTAAATGAATTGAATATGAATGTATTAATTAATATGCAGCTCACATGTAAAAACAGCATGTGGTGTCAGTGATTTGCCTCTAGAGGCCGCTATTTCAGTGGACTTTCTCCCACCTCCAGCAACAGACGCATGGCGGAAAAACTATCGGTATTTTTGCTTATAGTTTCAGCAATCATCTGTGGTTGCAGGTAATGTTGTAAAACATTCCTGGTTCAGATTTCATTAAAGTGGAAGAACAGTTCCACTTAGTTGCTTCTATTTTGCTATAATAAAATTTATAATAATAAAATAAAATGCAGCTTTTATGAAATTGAAGGAGTGTCTTTGTTTAACAGTGAGAATTTAGAAAAGTGCAGTATACTGGTGGCAAATGGGGCATCAATGGGTAAAAAATAGCTATTTATTCTATTTTAGTCCTACAGATATTTACAAGACATTTTATCTGGATACATGGACATTTTATATGGAAATCTTGCCTAAAAGTTTTCTTGGATGTATGGGAACATTGCATTATAAGTATGTTTTGTGTATGTGTGTGTGTGTGGTGTGTGTGTGTTACCCTGCGGTAGCTCCAGTGCTGGTTGCCCCTCATGCCATGGCAGTCATACAGAGTGGCAGGGCTGCTCTGAGAGATGGCATCGAAACACAACTTCCTGGTGTGCAGAGGGTCCCCGGGCCTGATGTCCTCCCTCCAGCCAAAGGTAAAGATCTAAAGCAAAAGCCGGAAAATCATTCCTATTTGTGATGTCATTAAACTGCATGTTACAGTATTACACACCAAGTGTTTATCAGCATTGCGGTCAGTTGAAATGTATAATGATGCATAGGTTTTAGGGATGTACGTCTCTATCATTTTTCTTAAGTGCCTTCTGATTTCTAAAGCATGGCCCTTTCACAAACACGCCTTTGTATTAAAAAAGAAACTTTTACTGTTCTGTGTGCAGGATGTTACAGCTCTACCTCTGCCATGTTAATCTGTATTCTATGTGAATCTCAGGACACGTCTCGACCTCCGTAGTGTTGTGACACATCATATTCACGTAGCAGCAGCGGTGCTGAGAGAAAGCGCTCGAGAAACGGTTTAGCGAGAAGAAATCAATCTACATATTAAATACTGGTCACAAATTATTGGTCACTTTCTTAATAATTAAAGTATAGTGCATCTATACAGTGTCCATTGTTAAAAGCGCTATACAAATAAAAACGAATTGAATGCCGATGCAGCGATGCGAATCCATGAATCTTACCATCTCAATAGGTCCGCATTATTTGAACACAACTTCCCAGTCATGGAAAACTCAACTGGTTGTATCTAATAAATGGCTGACTTTTGTTTTACGTACACAACATACTTGCATATGAGTCTTAGGCTGCCGTCACAGTTTGGTTCTTCTTCACATCGCAGCTGCCATGGCAACACTGCCATGCGCTCGTTATTGCGGTATTAGTTTTGCTTGAGTCTGTTCCTTTAGCTCGATTCACTCTCCACTTACCATATGGTGCACTATATTTAATTTAATTATGAGCGAGCAAATTATATTATACAACCCACTCCAAATCGGCCGTATGACTGAGGCACACTACCTCCACGCTAAGCACCGTGTCTAAACTGGACTATATTGTATTTTTATATTAGGAAAAATTATATTGAACTACAACAAAAGGCAGAATGTACTTGTTAGTGTATTATATAATAAAGAAAAGCACATGCATTCAGCATTCTAGTTCACCCCATTTCAAGTTGTTCAAAAGGGTTGAGGGTCAGATCTCACTCCATCCTTTCCAATCCGGGAAATAAATTCCATTTCCTGCCTCTTATGTTATTAGTATAAATGAGGTGGCATTTTGTAACATGCCAACAGATGGCAGCACAAGGCTGCACATACACAGTCACAGGGAGCACCGATCTTCATAGGTCAGTGTGACAAAAGACATTGTCATGCATACCACGTCTGCGATTTTATCATGGACAGCAAGTTAAAGCAAAGAGCAAACGTGAGGGTCTTACTGGAGACAATATAATCTTACTTCCGTACCCACCCTACTCGCCAGATTTGGCCCCATAGGACTTCACCTTTTCTTCCGAAGATCCAGCTCAAATCGCAGAAGGTGCTTGACACGCTTTAAGAAGAAACTTTTTTTTTTTGGAAACTTTTCTACCACCTCATACATACACTATATGGACAAACGTTTGTACACACCTAAACATAAGATTAGTATGTACTAGTTTTTGAACATCCCATTCCGTATTTAGTCTCCATTTGCTATTATAATATCCTCGGCTCTTCTGGGAAGATGGTTTCGCTAGATTCTGGAGGGTGCTTGTGGAGATTTGTACCAAGGCATTAGTAAAGTCAGGTATTAATGTAGGTGAAGTGAGGAGGCCTGGGGTGCAGTCAGGGTTCTAGTTTATCCCGAACGTGTACAAAGGTTGAGTTCAGAACTCTGTAGCAGGAGATCTTCCACTCCAAACTATGTAAACTATATCTGCATGGAGCTGGCTTTGTGCACAGGAGCATTGTCATGTCGGAACAGGTTTGAGGTCTCCTAAAACTTAATTCAAACTACTCCACTGATTGATGGATTGATGGCGGGAGAACAAATGCGCTAAACTAACAAGAAAGAAAGATGGAGACAGACAGAACAAACACCAGTGATACAGACCCAGCTGAAAGCATAATGAGGTAAATGAAAGCAATGTATTGTTTTTGTTTACATAATTGTTGTACTGTTGTGTTGCATCAGTGCGTGACATTGCTAATGTTGGTTAGCACCAGGGTTGGAAATGAACAGGGACTGGGGCAAAAATTGTCAATACACAATGAAGCTCTATTACCAGAGAGATTTAAGTTCTCATAGGAAATTAATGAAAAGTGTTATATTTAAGTGTAGATCTGCTGATGGTGCATTAGATTTGAGCATTTCTGTATAACCAATCAAACACTTTTGTTGGAAATGCAGTGTCCAATCAAAGCGTTTGATTCGTCACTGCGGAAAACGGCAGTTGTTCAATGCGTGTGCTCGCTGTCTGAATTCTGAATTTGCATTTGCGATTTCTCTCATTATCATAAATAACATTATATGCATAAATGCATTAAATGCATAACTCACATTAGACGCAAGTCATCAACTGTAGTGTTTTTTTATATATTTTTTTATATTAATTTAATTGTTTTCTTTCTCGTTTTGACCTCTGTACATTTTAAATGAGCTAATTTTTACTTTTACTTAAGTAGCTTTTTAGACCTGTAACTTTACTTGCACGTATGTAAAATTTCATCGAAGTAACAGTACAGAACATTTTATTACTCTTTCCACCTCTGTGTAGGGAAACAATCACAAGGTGGTACTCCCTGTTTTTGGATTCTTTTCCTAAAGCCTTTTATTTTTTCAGCAAGTTCATTTCACTCATCATTGTGCGTCAATCTATAAATAAATGCTTGAATGCATTTACTATCTAGAAATACCCTTAATAATCTTACATATATAATCTATACATATATTTTACAATATACTGACCTATGTTTTTTTTTTTTTAGGTAACACTGTGCTGGTGATACACACTCGTACCCTATCCTGCATGTTTATCACTGTCTTCTGCACTTAATTTATCTTCTCATTTATAAAATAGAACTATTCTGACTGTGATCAGGAGCAAATTAGTTTTTGTAGTGGCCTCGCTCCAGAAGATCCGACATCCTACAGCGTTTAGATCCACTCCTAGTCTCACACAGCTCTTCCAGTTAATGAGGGTCTTTACATCACAGCCAGGGCTTCAGAGCTCCACAATTATGTGACTGGTGTGCTGTAGATTAGCACATTGTTTCTGCTCTTAAAGCTAGCTTTTAAGTGTTCCCTATAAAGATCAGGTATAATGAGCCACTCTGCTGATTCAGCAAAAACAATGTGTAGGGAAAGAGAACTGAGGATTCATGATTCAGTGGTAACAGTGTTTGGGTTACAGAGCTGAGGATTCAGAATTCAGTGGTAACAGTGTTTGGGTTACAGAGCTGAGGATTCAGGATTCAGTGGTAACAGTGTTTGGGTTACAGAGCTGAGGATTCAGAATTCAGTGGTAACAGTGTTTGGGTTACAGAGCTGAGGATTCAGAATTCAGTGGTAACAGTGTTTGGGTTACAGAACTGAGGATTCAGAATTCAGTGGTAACAGTGTTTGGGTTACAGAGCTGAGGATTCAGGATTCAGTGGTAACAGTGTTTGGGTTACAGAGCTGAGGATTCAGGATTCAGTGGTAACAGTGTTTGGGTTACAGAGCTGAGGATTCAGAATTCAGTGGTAACAGTGTTTGGGTTACAGAACTGAGGATTCAGAATTCAGTGGTAACAGTGTTTGGGTTACAGAGCTGAGGATTCAGGATTCAGTGGTAACAATGTTTGGGTTACAGAACTGAGGATTCAGAATTCAGTGGTAACAGTGTTTGGGTTACAGAGCTGAGGATTCAGGATTCAGTGGCAACAGTGTTTGGGTTACAGAACTAAGGATTCAGTGATAACACAGATAGATGTATGAATAAGAAATGCTGTGTTACCTGTTCGTGTGCCCAGGTTCTCTCGGCTCCCTCTTTCAGGCAGCTGTCCAGACGGAGCTCTGTTCCTGTTGACCCATGTTTGGTGTCAATACACAGTCCCGATGCTGCGTTGCGGATCTACACACACACACACACACACACACACACACACACACACACACACACACACACACACACACAAACACACACATGTATACTTTTTATGTGCATCAAAATAACACATTTAAGTCATTCACCCTATTCACACATTGGTATTCCTCAACGTATTTCTCAAAGTATGTTCCTCTGTCTGTCTGTCTGTCTGGGTCTTTTTGTTTGTTTGTGTGTCTGACATACAACCATCTGTAACAAAATCAATGAGCCCGTACTGGAAGAAAGACAGACAGGCAATAGTTCACCAAGCAGAGCCATCTTTATTTAATTTCGTTTTCACCCTGGCGCTTCCAGTATTCACGCCAGGGCTCACCCACACACTCGCGGCTCGGGACACCCTTCCTTCCCGACGTTCGCCGGCAGTCTCTTCCGGATCGGCACGCGCTTCCTTCGGCGTCTGCCCGTCTCCACTCGCGGATCGGCCGCTTTCTCTCTTAGCGCCGCCCGAGTTTCCTCACGGGCCAGCACGCCTTTTCTCGCGTCCACCCGAGATCACTCGCCGGCCGACACGTCTTTCCACCGGCACCCCTCGCACTTAGTCCCCGTTCGGTGACCCTTCCTCTCGTCTCTCTGCTTGGTGACACTCTTCTCGAGGTTGGCATCTCTCTCCTCTTTATTGGTGTTGCCGGACTGAAACAGAGCGCACTGATTACTCTTATCAGCTGCAGGTGTTTCTTACCGCTCGTCCCGTCCGGCTCCGCCCTCCACTCGTGCCCCGCTGCCACACCATCCATAGCAGAATTTCGTCTGCATTTTTTATATTAAGAATATTTCAAACTAATTCATATACTTTTCTATCTATCTATCTATCTATCTATCTATCTATCTATCTATCTATCTATCTATCTATCTATCTATCTATCTATCTATCTATCTATCTATCTATCTATCTAACTGTCTGTCTGTCTGTCTGTCTGTCTGTCTGTCTGTCTGTCTGTCTGTCTGTCTGTCTGTGAGCAAGTGAGCAAGTCAGTAGCAACTGTGACAGGGAAAAACTTGAAATGGCCAGAGGAAGGAACCTTTAGAGGAGCCAGACTCAAAAGGGAACCCATTCTCATCTGGGTGGCACCGAATGTCCATTCATTACAGTTTTATTATTGTTGAAGTGCACTGTTCAGTAATGCTTAAATGCAGAAACCAAATCTGTGTCTGTCTGTCTAACATACAACCATCCAGACCAGAATATAATCTGTATTATTTGATATAATGTAGCTAATTTGTCTGTCTGTCTGTCTGTCTGTCTGTCTGTCTGTCTGTCTGTCTGTCTGTCTGTCTGTCTGTCTTTATTTGGCTGGATAACCAGATACATAGCAAACCAGCTGTCTAGCTACTCTCTATCCATATGTCCATCAGTTCATCACAGACACACTTCTGTATACTTTTTAAATATACTGTATTTGTGTGAGAGAAAGAAGCATGCACTTAGAGGTATTTAAACAAATCCAACAGCAGTGATTTCAAAAGATAAATGTGACAGATGTGTTAATAAATAGCAGATCTGTCTGTGTTGCAATTCTATGATAAATATCTCTGGATAGATTTGTGCTATTTTTAATTTCTCTCTCACACATGATTCACCATATGGGCAGTACAGTGTTTAATGAAGACTGAAGTGCCTCCCCCACTGCTGATGAGCCCTCGCTGTAACGAACGTATGAACTCAACAGCCCAGTGCTCAGTGCGAAAAAGCCTAAATTGAGCTAATTCATTCAAGCCGATCATCAAACATGCTAATCAACTGTGTTTGTGTGGTGGCCTGGGAAAAGCCTTCACATCATCACACTTTGTACTATATTGTTCTCAGAATGGCTCTGCACTGAGACATCTTCCTCTTTGTATGAATCTCATTCAAAAAGTAGATTTGTAGCACTCAGAAAGTCTCCCATTTGTGAATACGTACTGATTACAAACTCAGCTGATTCAACTACCCACAAACGTATACAGATCTACGGATCTATCATCCATCCATCCATCCATCCATCCATCCACCCACCCACCTACCCATCTATCCATCCACCTATTCATCCACCTATCCATCCATTATTCCATCCATCCATCCATCCATCCATCCATCCATCCATCCATCCATCCATCCATTCATCCATCCATCCATCCATCCATCCATCCATCCACCTATTCATCCACTTATCCATCCATCCATCCATCCATCCATCCATCCATCCATCCATCCATCCATCCATTCAGCATCTTCCACTTAATTGTTCTGAAAATGTCTCTGGACTGAGACTTCTTTATTTTCACACACATCTCAGTCTGAAATAAATATATAGTGCTCAAAAGTCTTCCATTTCACCACATACAACATGAATTAATGAGATTTCTGTCTTTAGATTGTACAGCTGCATTTGTAAAACTGGCCTCTTGCACACCATGATGTTTGAAAGATGCAAGTCAGAGTGAGGTGTGAAAGTGACTCAAAACCATTTTGTTTTTTGGAGGAAGTATAAGCAGAAAATCTTTTAGCCAAAACCCAGATTTAGTTTTCTACCTGGGAGAATTTGTGAGCGATAACGCCTGTTGTACTGTGCACTGCATGACGGCACTCACGGGGCACATGCTTCTCGTTTCTCGATTTTTGATCACGTTATGTTTTTCACATTCTTGTTCTTAGTTGTTTCTTGATCACTAGACCCATCGCCTGTTTGCTCTTTATAATTTTGGATCCCGTTTTGGATTTTTCTGCCTGTTTATCTAAGAAAATGTTCTCCTTTATCAGCACTGACATCCTCCTTCTTGAATAATAGTTCATGACAAAATTCAAATGGGATTTTTCCAGACTGCTGCATTTGTATATAATATAATATGACAAACACATCAAATCATTCAGAAGATATTTGAGTACATAAAGAATCGTTATCTCAACAAGACTTGCAGAAAAAAATGCAGAAAGTGTTGAGGTTGTAGATTGTATAAGCTACACAGTGATATTTGCGTTGGACATAGTGGTGCCATTTGATGGTTCAGTGCTTAAAGCCCTGGTATTGCCATACTATGTCTTTTGGGCCCCTGTGCAAGGCCCTTAAGCCCTTTGTGCTCCAGGGGTGCCAAACCATTAAGGATTTTTTTGGAAATGCTTTGCATGCTTTGGAAAATGAAAGTCAGTTGAAAGTGAATCAAATCCATATAGTTTTGGTGAAATATACAACCCCAATTCATAAATAAAAAAAAAAACAAAATTAAAAAAAGAAAAACAGAATGCAATGATTTGCAAATCTCATAAACCCATATTTTATTAACAATAGAACACAGAAAACATATATAATAAGTTTAAACTGGGGAACCACCACTGGGGAAACTGGGGAAATACCACTGCATGTCTACCCTCTATGTATGTGTATGTGACAAATAAAATTTGATTTGATTTGAAATGCACCCCCAGTGCATTTGATGGCTACAACACGTCTAAAAAAAAGTTGGGACGGTTCGACAAAAGTCTGGGTGAAAATATATGTTATTAAAATTAAACAGTTGGCAAACATTCTAGGTTAATTGACAGGTCGTGGTAAAAATTTAATATTTTTTAATATATATATATATATTTTGGTTTCATTCTGAATACAATATGGATTTATGAGATTTGCAAATTCTTGCATTCTGTCATATGATTTATTATATAATAAATTGTGTATCAGAAAACTATCGGTAGACACTGAAATCACATTGGTGAGGGATTACATGAACAGCGTTTCTCTTTGTGTGAGATTTTTGGGTTACGCAATAGAATTTGTTTGGATTCCTCAAAATACTCTGAAGTTGTATCTCCGCTCTGTATTACTCAGTCTAGCGTTTGAACTAACGAAGGCTCCCTGAAGCTACACATTGTGCGATAAAACTGCTGATGGCTACAGATTACACCTGACAGAAATCAGGAAAGCGTCAACCAACGAGACGCTCATCACAAAAAAAGCTGAAATGGACCACTTTCAGGAAATCCAGAATATATAAATAGTAATAGTCTGTATTTCAAGAGTCTCTGAAATCTGGCACTAATATTTTTTCCCTAGTGGCGCTTGAAGGTTTGTGAACCCTTAATAGTTTTCTGCATAAATATGACTGAAAAACACCATACAAAAAAAATCCAAAGGGTTCACAAACTTTCAAGCACAAGTATATGACCTCAGCCATCAATACACTCCACTCAGGATAGGAAAAAAAAAAAAGACTCGGAGTTATTTAAATAATGACTCACGCTGAATCACACTGCTGTAGCCTCCAGTCATTACCCTGAGGGTCAGTGCGCACTTTCCCCATCATTTCTTTTCCTATTTTCATGCCTTTTTGATTGGCTGTCTCATTTGCCTAATTCTTGTTAAGACATTCTGGTGTGCTGGAGAGAGTAGAAGAAGAGCTCAATAATGAATGAACACTAGAAATGCAACACACACACACACACACACACACACACACACACACACACACACACACACTGGGCAGACAGCCATGAAGGGAGCAGAGCTTAAAGAAAAGTCACTCACACTTCCATCCTGAGAGGTTATATGCACACTGTGGCTGTAATGTTTGCAATTTTATGTCGTTCAAATCAGAATCCTGAATCAATTCATTCAATCTGACTAAAAAGTATGTTTTCCAAAACCCTGGAAATATCTCTTGCAATAAAAAAAAATCAAAAATCCGATCTTGAATGCACACAAAAAGTTCTTTTTTTCCTGAGTTTTTTTTTGTTTGTTTTTTGTTTCATCCTGGAAATGAGAGGAAGTGAAACGCAGTGGTGCATGTACACTATAATTAACTAAAACAAAGTCCTTTTCTAGTTAAAAAACAAAAAAAGGTATACACTATTATTTTTCTATTCACATTTTATAAAGATAATGAGGATAGCGGTGCACACAACAACATGACATCCATATTAAGTGTCTAAATCTTTTAGTCTAAATGTGGCACATTGCTTTTTGCAGGTTCTAAAAAAAGAAAAAAAAAAAAAAATTTCCGAATATAAAAATAGCAAAAAAATTGAAAAATTAGTAGTTTACAAATTTAATTAATTATTTAAGGAGCCTTGGGAAAAAAACAACAAAAAAAAAAACAAAAAAAAAAAAGTCTGTTCCTTTTGTTTCTATGCAACATGGACTGTGGACAGTGAATGATTGGAAGAAAGTTTCCCTCATACGTCTCCATACCCCTGTCCTCTACATCTGTCTCCTTCACACCAACTACCTGCATGTCTTCCTTCACCACATCTATAAACCTCCTCCTTGGTCTTCCTCTTTTCCTCCTTCCTGGTGTCTCCATCCTCAGCATTCTCCTACTGATATACCCCATGTCCCTCCTCTGCACATGTCCAAACCATCTCAATCTCACCCCCCTCACTTTGTCTCCAAAACGTCCTACATGCGCTGTCCCTCTAATAAACTCATTTCTAATCCTGTCCATCGTCGTCACTCCCAACGAAAACCTCAACATCTTCAGCTCTGCTACCTCCAGCTCCGCCTCCTGACTTTTACTCAATGCCACTGTCTCTAATCCATACAACATCTCAGGTCTCACCACAGTCCTATAAACTTTCCCTTTCACTCTCACAGATACTCTTCTATCACAAATCACTCCTGTCACTCTTTTCCACTCACTCCACCCTGCCTGCACTCTTTTCTTCACTTCTCTAACACACTCTCCAATACTTTGCACTGTTGACCCCAGGTACCTGAACTCCTCCACCTTCTCCACCTCTTCTCCCTGAAACCGCACCCCTCCACTGGCCTCCCTCTCATTCACACACATGTACTCTGTCTTACTCCTACTGACTTTCATTCCCCTTCTCTCCAGCGTGTCTTCAGGCTCTTCTCAAATTGCTCCCTACTCACACCACAAATCACAATATAATCCACAAACATCTCCACGCTTCTACTGGTATGTGGTATGGTGTGGTATGGTTCTCTTCTTCCTTCTAATAGCTGCTCTCACTTCCTCCTTACCAATCCTAGTCACTTCCTGCTTCACCATTTCCACCTCATCCAACCTTCTCTCTCTCACATTTTCCTCATTCATCAGCTGCTCCACCTTTAACTGCACCATGTACAGGAGCACATTTCGTTCTCCCCAAAGAGAAAAACGACCAGTGATATTAAATGACTGCTTTAATAATTAGTCATAGCTGTGTTTTCTGGGAAAATGGGTTTTGATAAACAGGCGATCGCTGTGTAACTGGATATAAATAGTGTTTATAGGCAGATGGCAACAATCCCAATTGGGGTGCAAAGTAAAACTATAGAAAACAGGCAGAGGTTTGTTGATTGGAAAAAAAGAAGAATGTACAGAAGTCCAAAGAGGCCATTCTTTATAATATTTCTTTCTTTCTTGTTTTCTCGTGACTACAACATCAAAAAATGGTTAAGTTTATTATCCATGATGCTGCGACGACGCTGCCTCTGAAAATATGCTCTTATTCTGAAAACACTGAAAAATTAATTACCGGTCACAAGGAATTTTTCTAGATGTGGCATCATGGATAATATGTGGACGCGCTTGCTGCCACAAATGGTTATTGATGTGTCCATGATGCATGCTGAACAACTGGTTATATCGAGATCATGAGAAAACAAGAAAGAAAAATATTGAAATGCAAGGCCTCTTAGGACTTCTGTAAGAATGTAGGCAAGTCAATATTAAAAACGCGTGGATGGAGGTGGCAAATGATCTAAGGCTTTTGTAAGGAATTGTAAGTGAATGAGGGTCTCAAATAGAAAGAAAGGTGCTTTATACTTGTTACATTTACAGCACAGTGTAATTCATCTCTAATCCAGGTCTAATGAACAACCTGATAAGGAGGTACGATGTGAAGGTTTTATGTAGAAATGGTACTATATAATGAAACCCTCTGCCTTTTGTATTAAAATCAATCTGAATCGATCGAGCGGAAATGTTGAGTTAATAACAAAATGGTGAAAATAGAAAAAAATATATTATTCCTATCCTTTTTTTTTGCTCCTGAGTTTAGGTAAATAATGTCTGATATAAACGTGGGCAATGTTCAGATTATGCTATGAAGATCAAATGAGATTTTTTTTTTTGATAAATTCCATGCGCGGACAAAAACGTTTCTTAACCAATCTGTAAATCCTGAATAAAGACTAAGCATTCATGTAAGACAAAAGTGATGGCACCCTATACCACAAGGCTACATCATAAATGTAATTTGGTGTAAATTGTGCTAGAAAGGGGCTTCATTTTTTTATTTACATTTTTTTTTTCAATTTACCAAACCTTTAATAAATCTTCAATTAAACTTTTTGTCTTTTTCATTTACATTTTTTATATAAAAACCTCTAGCTAGCGAGTATCGTGTTTCTTAGCTACGTTAGTCTCATAGCTTCCGTACACAGCTAAAAAATACAGCAAACATGTCCGAATGAGTACACACGAGCGGATCAAGTGGACGGACGTGAATTCCGTTTTTACCCAAAATTCAATATCGTTTGAAAAACAATAAAAAGACGTTTTAATCTCGTATGCCTATTCACGACAAGCTTCACTCTGAGACAGCGGTGGCTCGCTGTGTCTCTATGACAATGTCTTTTATTAGAGTTTAGATTACCTGGGAATTGCCAGCTCTTTTGCACAAAGCATCTAAATGGAAGCATTAGTGGCTCCGTTTATCCACCAACACATGCCACTGCTCCCAATTTGTGCTGTCACGTTTAAAAAAAAAAAAAAACACGAGCACTTGCAATGGAAACTTGGAAGCGAACAAACCGAGTGAAACAAAAGCAAAGGTCGGGGGGGTGGAGCGCCTCTTTGCCATGCCGCATTAGTCCTAAAAGGGTGTATTTAGAGTTTGAATTTATTTTCCTGTCCATTATCGGGTCCTTTCCGTGCTCTGATCTGCTCTGCTACGTGGCCCCTTCTGATGAGTGACATATTCTGGACGAGTGCGTTGACCTCGCTGTCATACGAACAAAAGCGTCCATTACAGAGGGTCAATTTACTGCGGGATGCAGAGAGTTTGCTATAAGACCCCATTTCGCGAGGTCAGCACGGCTAGTAAACCTGCTCCACGACGGTTCTTTTTTTCAAATTCTAAGCTAGCGCGGTATTTTCACTACTTTCGGCAAATGCCTTTGCGAAGCGACACGTTTTGCTAAACCGTGAACTGTCACCGGTGTGAACGCTCACAACTAATTTAGACATCAGGCGCACAAATAAATGCTAACAAAATACCCGAAATACACGAAGTACCAGAACATTCTACAAGATAATCATTTTATATTTAAGTCAAACATTTAACATGATCCAATAAATCAATCAGGAAAATGATTCCTTGAAATCTAGTGGAACATCTTCCCAGGAGAGTGGAGGTTATTATAACAGGAAAATGGGGACTAAATGTGGAAATGTGGGATGTTCAAACGAAAGATTTTGTTCATATTGTGTAACTCAATATATTACAACAATAACAACAATATATTAAATATATTAGACAAACTGGATAAGGAATTCCCATTTCATTTACATTTCAAGTCGTATTCTAAAAATAACTGACAAATAAGAAATCTTAAAGGTTGAATATTGAATCTAAGAAGGCATGGTGTGAATTTACAAAGTGAACTCTTCATGTAAAAATGGTACTTTTAAATGAAACCCTGGGCCTTATGTATTAAAATCATTCTGAACCGAACTGATTGTAGGGGGAATGGCATGGAAAATGGAGTTAAAATGTAAAACCAGTGAGGAAAATGTTTCTATTCTATCCATTTCTCCTGAGTATAGCTAAATAATGTTTGTTGTAAATGTGGGAAATGCTTGGATTATGCTATGAAGATGATATGAGATTAATTTATTTTAAATTCCATGCACAGACAGACATATTTTACTGACTTGACTGTAACGAATCCACAACAAATCTATAAATCGTGACGAATAAGGCCTAAGCATTCACGCAAGACAAAAGTGATGGCGGAACAGGAGGAAGAGTTACTGTGTGTCTTTGGTGGACGATTTGCTTCAGTGGCTGAGCTGCATTATTGGAAGATTTACCGTTCCTCTCTGAGAACTTATGGAGCACAGCTAGCAAAATTGCTTGACGACGATTCTTTTTTCGAATACTAAGCTAGAGCGGTATTTTCATTATGGACCTCTATCTAAACAAATGCCTTTTGGGCACCACCAAGCTGCTCCTGATGCGCCCTTGAGAAAGGCCCTTAACCCAGGTATAAGTCGCTCCGGAAAAGGGTGTCTGCCAAATTCTGTAAATGTAAATACCTCGCCATTCAAATCACCTTTTTTTTCCGTCTCCTATAATTCAAATCGTATTAACTCTTCTTTCCTGAACATTTTCCTCTGAAATAACGAAGCTCTGACAGTGGAGACTCCTTCCATAAATGTTGAACAAAGGTGTCTTTTAAGGGTGACCCTGAATAATCAAAGATTCAATGCTCCCATAGAAGGTTCCTGATTTAACTACTAATCTCACAGAGGTGTTATGAAACGAGGATCATACCATTCTGATTATATTGGGGGTGCCCAATGTTTGATTTTACTACTACCAGTTTTCTCCCTATAAGCAAATATACAGCCGGGTATAATAATGCCGTAAATACAAATGTGAAAAGAAAGAATCTTTGAATAAATATTTTTAACGTGCGTGAATAAATCCAACCCCCTTGACAGATTTCCTTCTATATCTTCATGTGATGTTTTGTACATTGTGGCTTTAAAATGTTTTGAGGAATAACTTTTTATGTCTAGTGTCAGACTTTGAGCATAACCGTTTTTATTCAACTATGTAAATCTTTAGTCAGGGACACCCCTAATCTCCTTACAGAAGCCTTCATCATATTAATGATTATACTTATAGAAAGTAATGAAGTGAATGTAATTCTTTACTGTATTTAAGTAGCTTTTTTGCATATATGTACTTTACAGTAATATGTCCATTTGATGAAAATTTTACTTTAACTTCACTACATTTCAAAGTCAAATATTTGACTTTTTACTCGACTACATTTTGCGTTTCTTTTTATTTATGAGGATAAAAACTTAACTGGTCAAACACGCAGCAATCCACCAATCAGGGTCGAGCGCTCGCTCTGTTTTAAACCTGTTTTGATTGGCGCTTGGTGTATCTACTGATCACCAACATACAGTTCAGCGTCAGTTCAAGAGAACAATAAACGAGGAATAAATGATGAAGACACTTCAGACTCAAATTTGCCACAACACATGTGACCTTATTTACACGTTTTTATGAAGTAGTTAAAAAGAAGGTTTTGGGCTCATGATCATTGTAATAGAAATCAATAGGTTTGAGTCATTAATATCATTCTATTAATAGATCAGTGTGCTGAGAGTCACATTCGAGTCTTTTCACATAAACTGATTGAAGAGTTGATTAAAGAGTCTTGTGACAAAAATGATAATAGGAACATTATAGTTATAATAAATCACAGTACTTTGGATACTTAAGTACATTTAAAGGCAAAAACATTTGTACTTTTAATGGACTTATATTTTACCTAATGGATCTTTTGTGCACTTCATCCACCACTGCTTATACTCTTTCACTATCTGTGGATCGTTGTACAGGAAATGTATTAGAATAGGTTGTCAAAGCAGTGTTAAAAAAGTCGCCATGGTGAGAAATAATCATTACAAACATTTTTCCATGCAACATCATGACAATGCCTCAGTGGATGAGGGTTAAACCATCTGACAGGAAGATGTGCACTGTTTTTAGTGGTCGGAGTGTTTCTGGTGGAGGATTAACTGGAGATAATCTGTGTGCGAGTGAGACAGGAAGTGGTGCACACGAATCTGACCTGTCTACCCATAGTCCCACTCAGCACGTGAGAGAGCATGAGGAGACGACCTCCTGTCCACTGCAGGAGATACAGAGACATGCTGACACATTGATCCTCTTCCTTTTTTCTCACTCCAAATGCTCAGTCGAGCTGCATTATTGTGTAATGGATCAGGCAGCGTGACAGATGGCCAGTCCGGGCGAGGCGACGTATGAAGCATTACAGTCAAATTACTGTCATTCCGCTGCAGGAAAGAAGATATTTACCATGCATAAATTTCCTTTCAGATCTCCTCCATTCAATCTAGCCCATTTTTTTTCCCTTCCTCCGTCTATTCCCTGCAGTGATCCGGCGAGGGCCAATAAATGGCTAGGAGGAGCCGGAGGTCCTTAATGGCTTTCTGAGCCGGCGCGTCCGTAACCGGCGAAAGGCTAAAAGCCGCAGCAACCGAGTGCCAAGCCTCCAATTAAATCGGATGTGAAATTAATTACAATTAAAAGTTATCATCCGCAATCTTCGCCGCATTTAAGTGCGCAAGAGATTTAAAAAACAAAAACATCCTGACATCCTCGGAAGCAATTGATTGTGACGTGATGTCTATAGAGCTTGATGTGATTAAAAAGCGCCAATCAGAAACAATCAAAGAAAAAAAAATTAACCACGAGCATGCATAACGAGTACAACAGCCCGAGAGGAGAATGAATCAGCCGAGCCACGTGAGCACCAATCTGCCCCGGCTTTATTCAGGTAACATTAGAGCGGGTAATGAATTAGCCGAATAGCCTGTCAGCCTGGATTAGGAACAGCAGCACAAAAAGGGTCACCCAGCTGCTGTGTATTTACAGGCGAGGAATCAGTGATGGAAACAGAGTTGGCATATTTTGGATGTCAGTGAGCATTAAAGAGTGTGTCTCTAAGCTAGCTCTCAGACCACGTGTCTGTACCTCGCTGAAAAATGTATTACAGCTCAGCTTTGCAGTGGAGCTCATAAATCACTGAGCATCTGCTCATATTATGTCTTTCTCAATCTCTCATTCCCAAGGGCACAGAACATATATATATATATTCCATGCATCGTTTTTTTTTTGCATCGCTAAAAAAAAAGTTTTATTTATACATAATTATTAGCAGATGCGCTGTGCAGTTATTATTTAGAAAGTGACCGAACTAAACTGTGCTAAACTGTTTCTCGAGTGCGTTCTCTCAGCCTCTTTGATCCTACGTGAATATGACGTATTCTCACAACACTACGGAGACCGAGGCATGCCCTGTGAGTCATATAGAATACAGATTTACATGGCAGAGGTAGAGCTGTAACTTCCTGCAAACAGGAAAAAAACATCTGCTTTGTTTTCATTTTTTTTTTCTTGCACTACAGAGGCGTGTTTGTAAGAAGTTAATGAGTTAGAAGTCAGAAGTCACTGAAGTCTAACAGATTGATGATTTGTGTCTGTCTGAATGGAAGAAATTAAGAAATATTTGTACCATATTGACGTTGCAGATCATCACATTTTTCCACTGCATAGTATTGCGCTGCATCGTAATGGGGTGAAGCGTATCGCATCGCATCAGTAGCTGCCTTTTATGTATCTTTAACGTATTGTATTCTTGGCTAAACTAAACAATGGGGGGAAAGGTCGTTAACAAGTGAGGTGACCAAATGGTGGTCTCTCTAGACCTGGAACTCAGCTGGGGAGATCCTATTTGGAGATGGATGGAGATAAAAGTTCCAGAAGGATAACCATCACTGCAGCTATCTAATGATCTGGTGGTTAGATGGAAGCCTCTCCTCAGTGAAATACCAGTGGAAACCCACTTGTAGTTTTCCAACATGCACCTGAAGGTCTCTCCGACTTTTTGGAACAAGGTTTACTGAACTGCTTCAACTAAGATTAATCAGTTTGGCCTTAATTCCAAACATTATATCTGGAGGAAACCAGGCACCACTCATCACCTGCCCAAAACCATCCGAACAGTAAAACATGATGGTGGCAGCATTATTTCGTGGGGTGTTTTTTCTGCAGCAGGGACAATGCAAAGTCAGGATTGAGGAAGAGGTGAATGAACATCTCTGAAGAGACCTAAAAGTGGTGTCCACCGACGCTCCCACATCCAACCTGACCCAGCTTGAGAGGATTTCAAGGAATAAAGAATAAAGAAGGATAAAGAAGAATGGCATAAAATCCTCCAATCCCAGTTGCAAACTTGTATCATACCCAAAAGGATTTGGGGCTGTTATTGCTGCCAAATGTGCTTTAGCTAAGTACTGAGTAAAGGGTCTGAAAACGTATGCACATTATATATAGTTATATATTTGAGTGTTTTTCATAATTTCTTTTTTTTAATATTCTGTTTACACTCATCACGGTTTACTGAGTGTAGAATAATGAGAAAAAAATCTTGTACGATTGTAGTATCAGGCTGCAACATAACAATAGTGAAAAAAATAAAGGGGGTCTGAATACTTCCTGAATGCACTGTATATTTTATATGAGGGCTGCAATGGTACACAAAATCCATGGTTCGGTACCTCGGTTTTTAATCGGTTCAATTTCTGTTTTCTTTTCGGTTAGGGGGAAGAACTGCAAAACCTACAAATGACTGTCGTTCTTTTTATTAATGCAGTTTATTATGAACATTTTTGATCAGCAACATTTAAACGGTTTGAATGTTTTTTTAAATAATATTTTTATAAAAATGTTATAGAATAAATGAATTCAATCTACTTTTGCCTAATTTTGTTTAAATTGAGTAATGGAATAAATTGGGACAAATTAAATATATTTAATTAAATAAAAAAATTAAATTAAAGCATTTATATGTGTTAGGCCCAATTTTGGGTAATACAGGTGTGTATATAAGTGTGTGTGTGTGTGTGTGTGTGTGTGTGTGTGTGTGTGTGTGTGTGTGTGTGTGTGTGTTATATTTAATGTTTTACTATCTAAAGATATGATCTAATTAACTGTTCTACTTATTTCAGCATATTTCAACAAATGTCTTCATTCCTTTCATCCTTCATTCATTCACTCGCTTGATATGTGGAATTGTCAGCATTTTATCCTTTCAAAAGAAATTCTTGAAACTGGAGATAAAATGCTAAAAATATCCGTAGCGCAAGACATTTTCTGGTCATTTACAGATTCTTTATCGTTTTCATGCATGAGCAAAACAAATATTGTTTGTGGTACGGAGTGAGCAGCCACAGTGACACTGCGCTAACTCTAGTTTCTTTTTTTTATACACCTGGTATTGTTGTGCATGGTTTCAAGCTTAATAATAATAATAATTAAAAAAAATGCATTTAAAGTGCGAGGCAGAGACTACAAAATAATATATAATATATATAAAATTATATATATATATATATATATATATATATATATATATATATATATATATATATATATATATATATATATATATATATGAATAAAACATTTATACCCATAACTGTGCCTGGATGTGTTGGATGCTGAGGCTCAGGTTAAGATATGCATCGAAATAGTGCAGCAAAAATTAATGCATGGCATTTATTATGCAAATGTGAAAAGTCAAAGCTATCAATAAGGATGGAGGTGCATAATGAAATACTTCATCTGAGAGAGAGAGAGAGAGAGAGAGAGAGAGAGAGAGAGAGAGAGAGAGAGAGAGAGAGAGAGAGAGTGAATACTGGCATGTCTAATCACCAGTTTTTATGTCAGTTATCAAAGTTTTCAAGAACAACCTACCAGACACACAGAAAACATGCTCTAGTCCACATCAGTATGCATATTATAATAAAGCGAAAGGGGTGGATCGTATGTAAGCTATTTCCTGTTTCCTGACAGGTCTTTAGAATGCTTATTGCTAATGTAAAAAGCAAACAGAAAAACAGATCAATGGCAATCAATGAACTTGTTTGTCCTGACAGCGTAGAGTCACATGGATCAGCAGTGTGTTACTTCACTGTCACACAGGCATTTTCCTTAGGGGTAATTTGAAATTAAGCAGATGGCCTGTAAATTTTAGAGTAATGTAAATGGTAATTCCAGCCATGGGGAACCGATTTGGACTACAGGGGAATCCTGGCCGAACATAAATATACGATCATTAGATTAGATCGGATCAGATCAGATCAGATCGCTGATACAATTGGAATGTAAAGGTGAGCTGTTGGGTTGATACCAACTATTTTATACAGTTCATTCGGAATGTTTTCACACCGCTTTACTTTTTCCACATGGTGTTATGTTACAGTCTCATTCCAAGATGGATTCATGTCATTATTTTCCCTAAAACTCTACAAACAAAACCCCATAATGACAACATGAAAGAAGTTTGTTATAATGTATATAAGTTTTCACAGCTTTTGCTCAATACGTTGTTAAAACTCCTTTGGCACAAATTACTGCCTTAAGTCTTTTTGAGTTTGATGCTACAAGCTTGACACATCTATTTTTGGGCAGTTTCTCCTATTCATCTTAGCAGAGCTTCTCAAGCTCCATCAGGTTGGATGGGAAGCGCCAGTGCACAGCCATTTTCAGATCTCTCCAGAGATGTTCAATTTGATTCAAGTCTGGGAGGACAAGTCTTAAGGACATACACAGAGTCGTCCCATAGCTCCTGTTATCCTGGGTGTGTGCTTGGGGTCTTTGTTCTGTTGCAAGATGAACCATCGGCCCAGTCTGAGGTCCAAAGCGCTCTGGCGTATTCATTAAGGATGTCTCTGTACATTGCTATATTAATTTTTCCCTCGATCCTGACTGGTCTCCCAGTTCCTCCTGCTGAAAAACATCCCCGCAGCATGATGCTTCCACCACCATGCTTCACTGTATGGCTGGTATTGGCCAGGTGATGAGCAATGCCTGGTTTCCTCCAGACATGACACTTGGCATTCAGGCCAAAGAGTTCAATCTTTGTTTCTCATGGTCTAAGTGTCCTTCAGGCTGTCATGAGCCTTTGACTGACAAGTGGCTTCCGTCTGGGCCCTCTACCATATAGGCCTGATTGGTGGAGTGCTGCAGAGATGGTTTTCTTCTGGAAGGTTCTTCTTGCTCCACAGATATATGCTGGAGATCTTACAGAGTGACCATCAGGTTCTTGGGCACTTCCCTAACTAAAGCCCCTCTCCCCTGATTGCTTAGTTTCCACTTCCACCCTAGGAGGAGCCCTAGTAGTTCAAACCTTCTTACATTTACGGAGGATGGACGGCACTGTTTATTGGGACCTTCAACACTAAAGAAATCTTTCTATAATCGTCCCCATATCTGTGCCTCGGTACAATCGTGTCTCTGAGGTCTACAGACAATTCCTTAGACTTCACTTTCTTGGTTTGTGCTCTGACATGCACTGGTAACTGTGGGACCTCATATACTGTAGATCAGGTGTTTGTCTTTCCAAATCATGTCCAATCAACTGAATTTACCACAGGTGGGCGCTAATCAAGTTGTAGAAACATCTCAAGGATGATCAGTGGAAACAGGATACACCTGAGCTAAATTTTGAGTGTCATGGCAAAGGCTGTGAATACTTACAGTAATGGGCAAAAATGTCGGCACCCTTGCAATTTTGGCAGAAAATGCAATTTTTCTCTTTTAGAACATTGTTCCAATTGCAAATGTTTTGGTACTCACATGCTTATTGTACACACACAAAAAAAAGAAAAAAAGAAAAAAAACCAGCACCTTTAGTCAAACATAGTGGAGCTTCTAAGATGTTTTGGGGTTGCTTTGCTGCTTCTGGCACTGGATGCCTTGACTGTGTGAACGGTATCAGGAAATCTGTTGATTACCAAAGAATTTTGGGGCGCAACGTAGTGGCCAGTGTCAGAAAGCTGCATCTCCACCAGAGGTCATGGGTCTTCCAGCAGGACAATGATTCAAAACACACTTCAAAATGCACTCAGAAGTGGCTACAAACAAAACACTGGAGAGTTTTGAAATTGCCAGCAATGAGTCCAGATCTGAATCCCACAAGACACCTGTGGAGAAATCTCAAAACAGCAGCTGGGAGAAGGCATCCTTCAAATCTCCCAAAGGCTCCCTTCACTGGCTTCCAGTAGCTGCACGTATCAGATTCAAAACACTGATGCTTGTCTACAAGGCCAAAAATGGACCAGCACCATCTTACCTCAGTGACCTCATCACATCTCGCACTGCACCACGCTGTCTGAGATCCTCCAGCACTGCTCGACTGGTACCACCTTCTCTCAGAATGAGAGGTAAGCACAATTCAAGGCTCTTCTCTGTTCTGGCACCGAGGTGGTGGAATTAACTTCCCCTAGATGTCCGTACAGCAGAGTCCCTGATTATATTTAAGCGACGACTGAAGACCTACCTCTTCCTGAAATACCTAAATTAGCACTTTCCAAGTTTGTAGAATTCGAGTTATATTTATATTGAGTGTGTAATCTTGCGTATCAGTGTAGATTTATTAATTGCTAGAGATTTAAAGCACGTTTGTACGTCGCTCTGGATAAGGGCGTCTGCTAAATGCCGCAAATGTAAATGTAAATGTAAATCTGAATAACTTGCAGCAGTTTGCAAAAGAAGCCTGGTCCAAAATTCCAGTAGAGAGAAACTCATTCATGGTTATGGGAAGCGATTGATTTCAGTAATTTTTTCCAAAGGGTGTAAAAGGGTGCCATTAATTTTGTCCAGTGCATTTTTTTGGGGTTCTGTGTGTCCTGTCCTGTTTGCACTGTCTTTTGTCTTGCACTTTTTGAACTTTATGTGGTAAGGACAACTTACTTTAAGTGCTCAGCTCTGTGTTCAGTGATGTAGCTCTGTGTTGTTTTATGTAGCACCAGGTTTCTGGAGAAACGTTGTTTCACTTCACTGTGTACTGCGTCAACTATATATGGTTAAAATGACAATAAAAGCTTCTTGACTTTACTTGAACCTTGTAAACGACTGCCAATCACTGAAAGAGTATATGATTGACCCTGCACTCTGTAGAATCAGAATCATCTTTATTGCCAAGTTCCATTAGTTGCATGTGCAAGGAATTTATCGTGGTGTGCTGGTGCTATAAAAATATGAAAAAAAAACACCCTATAAAAACTAGGAAAGTAAAATAAATAAATAAAGATAAAGACATAAGTCCAAGGTGCAGGGTTGCAATATAGCAGTCAGAAACTGAATCCACATCAGTTTCACACAAACCTCAGTAGCGTTATCTTTGTAAATACTCGCAAGGAAGGAACGCCTGATCCTGAAATATACCGTATGTCATTATAAAGTAATTACACCATTCTGATGGCGTTAATGGAACTTATTTCTTTTTTTTACACTCATTTAAAGTAATCTTCTAAGGTAAAATTAGCTTACTGCATTAACAGAGAATTCCTTCAAGCGCTCACCTCTTTGAAGACGCAAAGGCAATTATTAATAATTGAGCTTAATAAGATGATTTAGTATTACTAACACACAACATATTTGCTGGTTGAATAATCTCATGATTATATATTTGCTATTATATTTGAAACGTAGATTATTATGCAGGGTTTTCTATCCACCTATCCCTCCATCCGCCCGCCCGCCCGCCCATCAACCCACCCTCCACCCATCCATCCATCCATCCATCCTTCCATCTATCTATCTATAGATGCAGATGTGTAAGAGGTGTTAAAAATGTGTAAAATGTCTGGTGCCACAGCCCCATTCTACTGTTAGACACTGTGCAGCTGTGCAGCTGGGGATGATTCCACATAAACGCCTGATCCTCCAGCACTGCTCGACTGGTACCACCTTCTCTCAGAATGAGAGGTAAGTATACTTCAAGGCTCTTCTCTGTTCTGGCACCGAGGTGGTGGAATGAACTTCCCCTAGATGTCCATACAGCGGAGTCCCTGACTATCTTCAAGCGACGACTGAAGACCTACCTCTTCCTGAAACACTTAAATGAGCACTTTCCAAGTTTGCTTTGTAGAATTCAAGTTATATTTATATTAAGTTTGTAATCTGGCCTACCAGTGTAGAGTTTAAGGTCACAGGTTGCATGAATAGTTCTGCATTGAAGCGCCTATCACTGAACATTACACGTCAACAATGATGGAACTGGACCATTTTGAGGTTTTTTCCTCTCAAGGTTTCTCCCTCATGCCATCTCAGGGAGTTTTTTCTTGCCACAGTCACCACTGGTTTACTTGTTAGGGGCTTATTGGATTGAATTAAAGTGAACGTGTGCAGCTGTTGTGGGCCGTGTGCACATCTGTTACCCACCTCTCCCCAGGCAGCGGGCAACGGCTCTACAGGAGGGTAGTACTTGGGCAGGTCCCACGCCACCGTGTTCATGTACCATTTGAAGTCTTTACACTTGAGGTGCTTGCGCAGCTCCTTCTGAGCGGTCAGGTCTCCCGTGGACAGGTGGCGGTATTCCGGCCGCCGCTGGTAGATGTATTCTGTGTACTCATCCATCCATGTCTCTGCGACTCGCTTTAGATTCTGACAGGGGGGGGTGAAGAGAAAAAGATACAGAGAGAGAGAGAGAGAGAGAGAGAGAGAGAGAGAGAGAGAGAGAAAGAGAGAAAGAAAAAAATGCACAAAAAGTGTATTATATTTATGTTCGAACTTCAAACAAGCTACCGATATGCCAATATAATGCAGTGTGGACCAATAAAGCACACTTTAAACTTAATTAAGTCCAAATGGAGAATAGGCAAAGCATAGCAAAAAGACAAAGAGAGAGAGCGAGAGAGAGACAGAGATAGAAAGAGAGAGAAAAAGAGACTATCAACCATCACATTCATTTTCTTTTGTACGTTTATAATAACAGCTTGCCGATAATTTCATGTCTCCACATTTGTCATTAAATTAATGCTGAAGCGAATGGAATTGGAAAAGAAAATGGAAGAAAAGAGACATTAATTCCCAAAGAAATTTAACTCCAACTCATCAACTCAAATATAAACAGTTCTTGATGAGGTTTTTGCCATAGTAAGCAGACAGAACACTCTTCTCACCAGAGGTGTAAAAAGTACCTGAAAAATCATACTGGAGTAGAAGTATAGATATCTTACTGGAAGTTCAAAAGTCACCAAATCCAATATGACTTAAGTAAAAGTATTTGAGTATCTGATTTGCACAGTATTTGACTCACGAGTGCTCAACAGGAAAAAAACAGTTAATTTGCGATGTTTAATTTCTTAAAATACAAATCAAATTGTACACCTCAACGTGTACTTAGATATTCATCCTGCATCCTGACAATAAATTTGGAGAGTTTTGTGATTTAATTGGTTTAAACTTTGTATTGATTCTGCTAATTAACATTGTGTTCTAATTGATTCCCTTTCCAAAGGTTGATTTAGTAACCCCATGTGATTTATAACATTCTACCGCATGTTGCCTTTTTGCACTGTTATGGACATTATATATACACATACCTCATTTCAAATAATGCGCTTCTGTGAATTATATATATATTTATTTATGTATATACATTGCAATTTGCACTACTGGTTAGATGCATTTCATTGGCCCTGTACTTGTAATTAGTACAAAGACAAAGTTGAATCTAATCTAATCCAACCTTATCTGATCTGATCTGATTTGTTCACTCTTAGCAGAGTTACAGTTACCACATTGACGTCGCTTATTTTCTCATTGTGGATTATTTCTTTTACACAACAGCAATTTCTTAACTAAAATTTTATTCCACAATGACAGACTTTTCATCACATCCTCACCAACAGAAGCTACAAAAGCTTTTATCAATAAAACCAAATTCAAAAAACACTCAATTGCTTCTACAAATTGCTGACATTGACACTGGAGACTCCTTCCATAAGAGTGAAATAAACATCTCCTCACAGGTTTTTCACCACACATTTTCTAACAAATATTTATATGTATACTTAATATTTAGTTTAATATCAAAAAAATTTTTTATCATTGATTACTCTTTGCTTTAGATTATGTATAACAGAAGTCCCTGTAAATGTATTGTTGCTATAGAAACAGTATCGAATTTGAGTGCATAATTAATGCTTTTATAATCAACACCGAAGAGAGAAATCAACAGCGCTGCATTTAAAAGTAGTCCAGTCAGATGTATTCAGCTAGTAGTTTGATAAATTCATATCATTATGTAAAAAAAAAAAAAAAAAAAAAAAGACAACTTCTAAAACGTTGTAAAATAAAATAAAAAAAACAAGTTGGAGAAAAATGCGTTTAGCTTTGCGTCTCTTGTAAAAGAGGTTGTGGGATAAAGGTAACAGATGAAGAGTAGTTTTGGAGGCGCTCCACCCAAGTTCTCTGAGGTGTTATCTGTTCCAACCAGGCAAGAACGGGAATAACATGGCGTACGCCCAACCTAATTAGCAAAAGGAAAGCAGGGGTATACCACTAAATCATACTCGAGTATAAAACCAGAAGATGAAGAGTTCAGGGTCCATGTGAAGCTCTGGGATCTCTGATTTATTTAAGTTCCTCAGGATGTACAGGGGTATGTGCGAAGCCTAATGCTGCAGCAGAGGACATGCTAACAGGGTATGAATATGCTATCAGGGCTAACCTTGTCTTTTAAGGATAGCAAAACATCGATCTAGGGTTTCTTTTTTGGTGTTTATTTCAGATTATTTGCTGCCTGACGAAGAATATTTTGAACTTCTATTTTGTTCTTTTTGACACCAATCAAAACGCATAGAAATTCTAGAAAGACACAATTGAATTGTAGCTCTGACTGATTTCTTTCTATCCCTGACTGTAGATTCATGCAGTCTATCAGTGACAGAAATGTCAGTTAATTACCCAAATGTGACACGGCCTCTAAACTGAGTAATGATTTTTAATAAAATAAGAGCTTTACTTTCATTTTTTTTGTTGCATTTGAAGGAAACATGACGTAAACCTGAGCATATCCTCATAATAATAATGTCCTGCTCACCTCCTTCTTTACTGTTAGTAATAAAATAGCTATATAACATATATGTATATTTAATTTCCATTTAATTTTCTTTTGCTTTAATATTTACCTTAATTTTGCTGTGAGCGACTGCAACCCAACAATTTTCCTATAGGATCAAAAAAAGTATTCTGTTTCGGATGCTGCCTTTTCTCAAACCTGTTCCAGCATGACAATGCTCCTGTGCACAAAGCCAGTTTCGTGAAGATACGCATTACATGGGTTGGAGTACAAGATCTTAAGTGGCCTGCTATGGAACTCTGACCTCCACCCTACTAAAGATCTTTGGAATGAATTGGAACCAATTGGGCTCCTCAGCCTCACCTTCATCAATATCTGACTTTACTAACTTACTGAACAAATCTCTACAAATCTTCAAAGTCGCACTCCAAATTTTGGTGGAACATCTTCCCAGAAGAGTGGAGGTCATTATAACAGCTAATGGGGACTAAATGTGGAATGGGATGTTCAAAAAGAACATATGAATCTTATGTTCCACAAACCTGCCCATATAGTGTATTACCTTATAAGAAAGGAAGGATGTAAAAGAAAAAAAACTTCACTAAACAACAGGTTTTTAAACCAAAATAAATATAGCAGTTTTCCAATATTGCAATTTTCTTGGTGAAAACAAAATTATACTGTCAATCATTCCAGTTATTAACTATAAATAATTTAAGTCTGAGTGTTAAAGCGTTGTGCTTTCTAAAGACATTTAAAATATTTTCCTGAAAACACACTGCTTCCAACACCTTCTGGCAGACACATGAGAGCATTGAAAGCAACGAAAACATCTGGATATTTTTTATTAATAATATATAGAGTTAATAATATGCCATAAACAACCTTCTGCTGTCGTGTTATTGCTGCAATTGTAGTGTTATTGCTATTGTTCTCGTCTATGTTTACTTCATTATTTAACCCGTTCCTGCATCACCTCATCTCATTTGTGCCTCATCCTTGCGTCGTCTATTTTTTCCCTCCACATATTCTCATGCATGGTAAAGAACATGCAGAAAATATATTGCAATATGCAAATACACACAATCAGTATTGATAGAAACATCGGTCTACTGGCAAGTACTGTATGAATTGCTGCGTTTCTTTACAGGATATTGACTGGTTGAATCGTGTGGAGCGACAGTGGTGGTGCTGAATCATCGTGACACCTCGAACAAACAGACACAGGCGCATTGGAGCTCTGGGATATCTTCTAAATGAAATAGATTTGATTAGCATTCAGTGAGAGCGAGTTTGAAAGGGAGCAGGAGTCCAGTGAAAAGGCTAGAACTGAGAGATATAAAAATAAATCACATAAATAAGAAGACAGTGGAACTAATATCGAACAAAACCTCAGTGGTGGGATGTCTGGGCCAGCAAGACCTTTTATCAGAATCACTGACTTTGTCCGTGAATATGTTTTGAATTATTCCCAATAGTTTATTCTCTTAATTTTAAAGCGTTTTTCTCTAAGGACCAGCACCACCAAGTGTATTTTTAGGTTAAAGTTTCTATCCAATCAGATATTGCCATAAGGCAAGCAGAAACAAACAGCAACAGGTTTTTGTTAGATTCAAATATACGTTGCCTCAAGCTGTTTTAACCAATCAGATTGGTCACTCCATGGCCCCCTAGTGGAAGTCATAATTTTCACGTCCTTTGATTTCAGGGTCAGAGAGCGCACTGATCAGATCTCGCAAACCGCATCTGTAGCAAACTGCACGAGCTTAAATATATGTGTGGATTTCATATAATTTTTTTTTCCTTACACAGTGATTAACAGAGGAGAAATTGCTTTGGTTGCAGAAACAATTAAAAAAATTGACTTTCAAGGAAAAGCGGACACCGCGAGGAAAAGTCACCGAAACAGTTCAAAACAGCGGTTCAGCTTTTTTCATGAACCGTTTGTGCATTTTGCGTTTTCTTTCTTGTAGAATTAGCACAAAAACACACAATTTGCCCTCATTTCAAACACCCAAGAAAACCGCAATGCACAAAAACAACGCGCGAAAAAATGCACAGAAACCTGACGGCATTTCATGAGGTTAATATTGATTCTTCTGCTGGAGATTATGTATGTGGAGGGGGGATTACAGCTGTAGCTACAGTGTAACTTTTAGAAATGTTTAGTATGTTTCTTGCTTTAGTTATGACATTCCTCTCTGTGATGCAGCGCTCTGTTCTACTGCATTTCTCTATATTATTGATGGTTTCTATATCTGTGGCATCATAATGATGATGGTATTGAGAGCTTTGAAGTAGGAGAAGACCCATGACCTTGTCATGAGTACACCGTTTGTCCTTCTTTAGACCCCTTTTAGTAGGTACTAACCACTGCATACTAGAAACACCCCAGAAGACGTGCTGTTTTGAAGATGCTCTGACTGAGTCACCTAGCAATCACAATATGACCTTTTTCACCAAGTCAGTAAGAGGTTTTTGGCTTCCCAATTTTATTGCTTCCAACACATTACCATAATCTTACCCTTTGACAGCTGCCACTAAAAATGCGTTAATCAATGTCATACCCTTCGCCTGTCATTGGCTGTAATGTGATGATCGGTGAATGTTCTTAAAAATAAAAACGAGGACAAGGTGATTTCAACCTGGAAATGGACAAACTCTAAACACACTTGTTGCATCCTCACCCGACTGCATTTGTGCTCTTATTAATGCTCGTATATTAGGAAAAAGAAGCCACACATATAGCAAATTTTTCGTTGTCTTTAGAATGAAAGGCGCTGATTTTCTAAAGATTCCAAATAATGAGTGCTAATTTGGGTGTAAAGGATTAAATTATGCATAGACTTTAATTGCCTGAATGATATAATGAGCAAATTAGGGGTTCGGTTTACGTGTGCTGTTTGTTCATGAAACCCATGACAAGCTCAGACCTCTAAAAGAGCGTTCACAAACACTATATAGACAAAAGTTTGTGGACACCTGACCATTCATACTCCATTCAATATTTAATCTCTAGTGTATTTGCTGTTATTATAGCTTCCACACTTCTGGGAAGATGTTCCAGTACATTTCGGAGTGTGCTTGCAGAGATCGTGGAGACATTCAGCCACAAGGGTGTTAGTAAAGTAAGGTACTGATGTAGGTGAGGTAGAGAGGCCTGGGTTCACATTCATCCAAATAAGGTTGTGGTCAAAGCTCTCTAGCAGAAGATCTTCCACTTCAACCCATGTCAAGCATATCTTCATAGAACTGGATTTGTACACAAAAGTATTGCCATGCTGGAACAGGTTTAGAATAGAAGAATAGAATAAAATAGCCTTTATTCGTCACTTATACATTACAGCACAGTGAAATTTGTTCTTTGCACATCACAACTTGCTTAAAAGCTGGGGTCAGAGCGCAGGGTCGGCCATGATACGGCACCCCTGGAGCACAGAGTGTTAAGGGCCTTGCGCAGGGGCCCAAGAGTGGCAGCTTGGCGATACCGGGGCTTGAACCGCGACTTTCCGATCAGTAGCCCAGCACCTTAACCACTGAGCTACCACACTGTAATTATCAGTAGATACGCTATTCTTTTATTATTTAAAAAATCATTAATATTTTGTGACCAATATTTAATATGTAGATCGATTTCTCTTCTCTCAACCGTTTCTCAAGCGCTTCTCTCAGCATTGGCGCTGCTGCTACGTGAACATGACGTATCACAATGCTACGGAGACCGAGGCGAATTAAGAGTCACATAGAATACAGATTAACATGGCAGAGGTAGAGCTGTATCTTCCTGCAGACACAACAGGAAAAGAACGTCTGGTTTCATTTAATCTTTGTTTTTTCCCATTTTTTTCCCATAACGTTTGTCTATCTTTACCAAAGGGTATCAGTAATTCTGGATCTGAATGTAAATGCATTTAAAGAGCATCAAATGAAACATCTGTGTGGTTCAGTCTTAAAGCGTATTTATGTGAGTGTGATGTGCGGTGATGAACTCACTCGGGCCAGGCTCGTTCCTGAGGGCACTTTGTAGGGCACGTACTTCCTGTAGATGTGGCCCACTCTGGAGCAGGGTACGTCATACATACTGCCTCCACACATCCACACCTGAGGGAAACACACACACACACAGAGTAGTGATATATCTTTCAAGCACTGAAAAGTAGAGAAAGGAAGAGAGATGAGTAATATCTGATATCTCCATGAGCTTTTTTTTGGGGTCCTACTCTGAAAGCTAGAGAGGAAAGCTTGTTCTGCAATCATCCATAACACTGTTCCACCATGTGTATGTGTCAAAAACAAGTTCCATCCTCTCTACAGGCTCCAATTACACTTCTACTAGCTGACAGCACAGGAAGAGAAGGGGGTAAAAAGCCTTTTCCTCCAGGCTTAATCTCTACTCATCTGCTGCTCTCGCTCATCTGAACTGTACACAGTGATAGAGCAGGAAAGAAGAGGGATTTTCCCCTCGAGCGAGAGAGCTTTTCTGTGTGTTCCAGGATCTCTTTCAAAAAAAAAAAAGAGAGAAGATTCTGCATCTGCATTGTGGAAGTGTTGTGGGCATTTGACAGGCAAGTCTGAAGGCTCTTCGTTTCATCATCTCCCCTGCTGCGTGAGAGAGAGAATGCTGTGCACTGATATCAAATGCCATGCTTCTTTCTCTCCTTCTCTCCTTCCATCTCCCTTCATCTCTCTCTCTCTCTCTCTCTCTCTCTCTCTCTCTTTTCCGCTGGGACAGTCACTTAGCGGTCAGGCTACACTTCACACGCTCTGAGGTGCAACTGTCCTGGACACTGGCACGACACGAAATCAAAACTCTCTCCCTTGAGAGTAAACAAGAGAACTAAGTCACATTACTGGATCAAATCGTGGCTCGAGATGTGTTGCGATATTATTGGGAGGAATCGTGCAGCATGTTGAAATCCGCCCACGTCCGACAGAAGGACGCCGGTTGGATAAAGACAGCTGACCGATATTTTGGCTGACACTCGGCTTGAGCCGTCCAAGTTGGTCCTCACAGAGCAGTCACGCTAAAGCTGAATAACAGCGATTACACACGTTCTCAGTAAACACCGGATCCGTACATAATATCTGCAACCTATACTTTTCATGACACTGGTGGTGCTGGAACGGAGAAGCTACAGTAACAATTAAATATATACTGTGTAGTTTATGTAGTATGTAAATCAATATACATAGAAAATATTGGTCACAAATGACTGGTTACTTTATTATTAAAAAAAATAATTATAGAGCATCTACTAATAATTATACAAAAAAAGTATTCTTCTAATAATTTGCAAATAATTATATATAAATAAATAATTTTTTTAACCGATTCAAAAAATTATGCATCGAATGAATGCCGATGCACCGAATCGGTAAATCTTACCATCCCTAATATATAGATGCATTCACACAGTGAATTATTTTCTTTGGATATCCCAGCAATGTTAGGAAGCTGGGGTCAGAGTGCAGGGTCAGCCATGATGCAGCACCCCAGGAGCACAGAAGGTTAAGGGCCCTACCCAAGGGCCCAATAGTGGTTATATACCCTGACCATATACCCAGTCCCTGCTGCACTCAAAATCAACCACATTAAGCTTCAATGTTGGGATATGTTGGGGTTTGGCCAGGTGATTTCCCTCAGTCATAATATATAGAATTGAGGCCGAACAGTTCAA